>VXBQ01009395.1:4338-16165 GCA_013400175.1 Phainopepla nitens
CGGGCCGGGGCGGCGGCGAGAGAGCCCGCTCGGCTGCCGAGCGCCGCGGGACCGCTCGCCCGATGGAAGCGGACTCTCGTCAGAGGGCGAGCCGCTCAGAGGAGGAGTGAGCTGGCCGCTCCTCTGCTTTTCCGAGGCGCTGCGGGATCGTTTCTGTAGCTTTAATCGAGAAACCTAAATACAGCTCGATTTTCAGGGGGAAAAAAATAACAACAACGAGAAATCGTTTCCCTTTCCTTCTGGGAGGCCCCTCTGGTATGACTAACGTTTTCCCCCGCCGTGCCGACGGGAGCGCGGGCCGCGGCCGCCCCGAGCCGCTCTCCTGGCCCCTCGGGGTCGGCCCGGAGCTCCGCGTGGGGCCGGTGAAGCGCCGGGGCCAGGCAGGACCGCTCAGACATCGCTCCGCCGCCGCGCCCTGTGCGCGCCCACGCAGCGCCGCTGCCCCGGCTCCTCTTGAAAAGAGACACAGAAAAACGCGCTGGGGAGGAAGAGGAGAAGAGAGGAGAAGAGAGGAAGGACTCTGCCTGCAGACGACGTCGCTTCTACGTAAAGATATGAACAGCGGGAGCTGCAGTCGGGGGTAACGGCGTTGCAGCGGCTGCTGAGGCTCTCCGGAGCCGCCTTTGTCAATAGAAAACCGTCACGTACAGCGGGAAATATCAGAAGCTGCGCGAAAAAGCAGCGCTGCTCTGAGCGGAGCGCTCCGCTCTGGTTTGTATTAGCGATTATTGTGCTGTCATTAAGGAATGCAGGGGTGGAAGGATTTGCTTCGGGACTCGAAACACACGCGGTTCAAGAGAGAAGCAAAACGCCGCAGTCTGTGTGCCGCACAGAGAGCGGGGATAAAGCTGAACAAACCCCGAGAGAGGCTAAGGGGAAGCCGGGGAAGGCCATCCCTCCTACCCCCCAAGACGAGCCCGGTCCCGGGGGCTGCTGCTGCCCCGCTCCCCTCACACCCTGCTGCTCTCCAGCACCCCGCGCCCGGCAGCCCGGCGCGCCGAGCGGTGCGTGATGCAATTCCCAGCGCGGGATTCCTCACCTGCTGCCAGCTGATCGCTTGGAAGATGCATGTGAGGCTGCAGGCTCTTCTGGCAGCGCTTCCCTGTCCTCTCCCCTTTTCTTGCATATCTGAGTTACCTGACACGCTGGGTGCGGGCACGGTGAAACCTGGAGCGGCTCTTGGAGCGCTCCGGGACCGGAGGGCTGCCGTCACCCCTGCCCTGCCGGCGGGCAGGGAGAAACACGGGTGATTTTTCCTCCCATTATCAATAAGCCAAACTTATTGCTTACCATTTCTATTTATCTCTAGACGTAAATTTATGTAAACTCAGCTGTGGCATCGAATTGTTGAGGAATCTCTTTCCCGAGGTCTTCTCCTGAAAGAACCCCTCTGATCCTGCGGCTAAAAAGTTGTCATGGACAATAAGCACTTTCACCCTCAGCCTCAGTTAGCCAAGGACAGATGAGTCCCTATGTCACCCCGTCCTGCAACACAGACTTGCTCATCTCAGAACGAGGGACTGCGTATTTTTCGTTGGAGTCGCGGTGGCCGATTCTGCCTTAATCGAGATGTTTTGGTGTCTCGGGGCTCCGCGTGTGAAAATGGGGAGAAAGAGCCAGAGGGCGATGGAGCAGGATCCCCTTTCCTAGACCAGTTTTGTCTCTGCTCTTTCCGCAGGGATTCCCTGGGTATTTCTGAAGTTCGGTACCTGCGTAAGGGACGGGGCAAGATGTTCCTCAGGAACAGACAGTTCATGCGACACACGCGTGCCCAAACAGCCCAAAACAATTTACTACAGATTGGAGCATCCTTCCAGCCCGAGTGAAAGGGGCTATAACGAAAGAACCGAAAGACTGAATTGAGAACTTCAAAGCGTGGTTTTCGATGTGGATATGAAGACATTCACCTTTTCAGTCATGGTCACCTCAAAGCTCGGTCGGGGTCAGCATACCACCCTCACGGGAATGATCTTATGCTTTAGACAAAGCGAGTTCCGTTGCAAAAACTCTGATTTGTTTAATCACTTGCTCACACAGAACGAGTTCCGTGCGTGCTCAATTCCTCATCGTTTCTTAAGCCCGATTTAGAAAACAAAAAACCCCAACCCCTCAGTCCTAAGCAGCCCATCACGTACACTTATCGATAAATGCATTTACACTCCTGATTCTGGCTGCGGCAGTGCGACTGAGAGAGAGGGGCACCACAGCAGAGCACGGGCTGCGCTCCCCGGCCGCGGCCGAGCCCCGGGCCGGAGCCAGCCCCGCTCCGCAGCTCGCTCGGCTCAGCCCGGCTCGGGGCCCCGGGGGCTCAGAAGGAGAATGAACAGCAGGAGAGGCGGGAGAGAGCCGGCCTGCCCCGCTGCCGGTGCGGTCCCGCACCTTGCCCCGGCGTACGGAGCCCCGGCCAGCGGTGCGGGACCCCGGCCAGCTCCGCTTCTGCCTCGGCGGCGGAGCCGGTCTCTGCTGGGACAGACATCGAGCTCAGATTCTTAGGTATCAACAGCACATGAGCTCCTGGGTCTTAATTTTTATAAGTGTCAAGGAATAAACCCGTTGCTCGTAAACGTAGGGGCAGAGCGAGTACGGGTTTGCGCACGAAGGCTGCAAGATCACTCTGCGGGCCAACGCACCCGCTAAAGCGGCACCCAAGCGCCGCTTTCCTCAGCTGTGAAAGCCGGTGGAGGGAAGGGTGAGGGGGGGCACACCCGCGGGGTGCCTCCGCACGGGAGTATCGCCGCAGAGCGCACGGGGGACAGGGTTCCCCCCGAGCCAGCTCCCAGCCACCAGCGCTCACAGAGCCCGCAGCGCTTCGAAATTTCGTTCCCGACACCTTTTACACTAGAGAATCTGTTCCCTGCCTCTGTGTGGGAAGCAGGAGTTGCAGACAAAAATGCTAAGAAAAATTGTGGTTAATTAGTAAAAGAATACATTTAAATAAGACATTAATGAGATAAGTTATTGATAAGATATTAAAATGCTACTGTTAAATGGGAAAAGAACAGGTGTGAAGTTAGCAAGATTTTGATTTTTTGAGGTCAATTCCACAAAGAAGATAGAGAAACATTGCACGTTATCATTTTTTTGGGAGTCCTAAAGCATCTCTGCTGCCAGAGCTGGAGGTAAGAGGGCAGAACACGGCACAGATGAAGAGGAATTTTCAGGGTAACATTTTGTTTCCTTGTAGCAGGTGAAAGACATACAGAACAGTTGCTATTGGTGGTTAAACAGAGTTTTAAGCACTGTGAAATATGAAGCTGAAAACATTGCAACCTTGAGCAAGAATATGTGTTTCTAAAATATAATTATGTTGGAAAAAATAGCATTTTAATTTAAATTACAATTGTTCTACGGGAGAGAGATGTGAACTGCTAAAATGTTTATAATGTAGCTCAACAATTAAAAAAAGAGATATTAAAGAAATACGTGTCACTGATGGGATTTGATTTGCATGCTGTATTAATTACAAGACTTTCACCTCTGAGACTGCTGTTCCAATCCTGACAGTGTCCAGGGAAAACAATTTAAAATTTGTTTATATATTCTAAAATTATATAAAATCAAGTAGGCATATTAAAAAAAAAAGGAAAAAATAGAAAAAAGAAAAGAGGATGAATTTCACTACAGTGAAACACTTTAAAAGCAGCATCTACTAACACATACATTTTGGTCATCATCCTACAAGACCAATCTGGAATATTTACGATTGCTACTAAATGCATAATTTAGAATGAAGTGAAAGATGCTACCCAAATTTCTCTCACATGACACACTGAGACCTGCGTGTCTCCAGCAGGTGGAGGCAGGAATGCTGCTCATTGTTAGTGAATTAGCAGAAATAAAATAATCAGCGAGGGGAAGCCAGTTCCTGTAGCACTAAGCCAAGGTGCTCAAAATCCATCACTCAGCTTTAGAGAGCTTTAAAAGCAGTTTAAAAGCACGAGAACTTGAGACATCCTTTATTTTCATTCCTAGTGGCTGAAGCATAGGGTCATTTCTGGTCACACTTGTAAGTTTTCTTTGCAGCCAGAAAAAGAATTCTCTAAACCTTAAAACGTTGCTCAGGATGCACCTGTGCGCAGGGAAAAGCCAAACTCCTCTCCACTGAGCATCCCAAGCAGATCCTGCACAGACTGAGCAGTGACATCCCCGAGCACAGAGCCAGATCCACACTAGTACCTGCATTTCCAGGGCAGGCTTCTGGCTTTAGCAGGGCCCCCGTCCCCTCCAGCCGCGGGCAGCTCCCCTCCCAGCACGGCCAGGAGCAGGGAGACGCCAGGGCCTTCCCCACACTGCTCTGCCAGGCTCTGCACCCACAGGAGAGGAGAGCTGGCTCCCTGCTGAGGGACAGCGTTCCAACTCTTTCCATAAGCGAAGGATAGAAACAAAGAGAGGATAAGCCATTTACTTAGAGCCTAAAGGCCTTTAATCAAAGAACCTCTTTGCCCTGAAGCTTCCACCAAGCGTTAGGGCCCCCTCTTGCCCAGGAGCGGAGCAGAAGAGCCGGCGCTTCCAGCCAGAAAGGGAGGGAGGACAGGCAGCACAGGCAGCCGAGCCACGGGCCAGCCCCTCCCCGGGCTCAGCCCCTTCCTGCCTGTGCCGGGGCTGTGTCCCTGTCGCCAGCACAGGTCACATCAGCCACAGGGTGAGAGCTCAAGGGACCTGCATCACCTGTGCGCTGGTTTAGCCAAGTGGAGACAATCAGTTTGCCAAGAACAAAGGCGTTTGCTGTGGAAACACCAACATTTGAAGAACCATCTTGGAGTAAGAAACAGCCCCCATGTCAAAGTGGGAGTGGTAATAAATAAATCTGCACTAGGACAATATTTTGAACAGCAACCCCCATTTTAGTCTGTTCTACATGCTCTATGGCTAGGCATTTTATGTGATTTGGACACAACTCCACTGGTACATTAAAGTTTATTGGCCTTGAAAATAATGGCTGCATCACTACTGATAGAAGACTTGGTGTTACACTGTCAATGCATATTTTATTTGATCTCAGTCTTAAAACTCAGACCTTTGGACTCCATACTGAGTTGGACTTTAGCCTTTTCCTGTAATTATCTTGTGTCTTGTTAACATTTTATGAGCACATCTGCTTAAATAAACTTACTTGATGTGCATTTGTTTTGGCTGTAGCCTTCTTCATAGGATGGAGTGCCTTTCTCTTTGTCTTTTAAAAGAAATCAAGATAAAGGTGAACAAAGGGACTGCAAGGGGAATAAATTTAAATATAGTGTTTGTTTCATTTAACAACAATACAATACAGTTGAAATCAAATAGATATGACAACATTATTTCTGAGGATTTAATATTTATGTGCTACGTGTAGAACACTTAGGTAATTACAACTCTAAAGCATTGTATTGTTTGCTAGTTGCATCGACTGATTGACATTGGAGCACCACGGGCACAATGTGTTTGTAGAAATGGACTGTAGAAAAGGCTGGAGTTTTAAACCTTTTTAAAACTATGCTTCTATGCTTTTTATTCGCCTTCTGAATACTTTTAGAGGAATAGAATATTTTCATATTTTTTCTCTGCTTGCATGAAAAGATCTTACTAATTTGTTTCTGTCTCTGCATGGTCACAGCACATGGAGGAGTGGCATGGGAAGGAGGAGGCCTGTCCAGCCCTTCCCAGACACCTGCCCAGGGGTCTGTGAAGGGAGAACACTCTTCAGCCCTTCTATTGCCACGGTTCTCCTCCTCCAGACTTCCTGCAGCCAAGGGGCCGCACATACGCCCCCACAAATACTGCTTCAAGTATTTATCGAACTGTGCAGATTGAGTGCTCTTTGTACCTCTTAAAAACATCTGATTCACCTCTTTCGGATCTGTTGGCACCTTTGGACATGTACTAAAACTGTTGCGTGAGAAAGCAGAGCTGCCTGCCAGCCTCTGCCTGGAGTGCCCTGGCTGCAGAGCGATGCTGGCCCTGTCAGCCCTGGGAGGGGAGAAAGGTAAGAGCAGAGGAAGAAGGAATAATGTCAAGCCATTTGTCTTTCTAAATTCTCCCCATACAAAATATTCCTGGTAAGGATTTAATCCTCTGATGCAGAAAATAAAACAAATGCAGAAACAGAAGGAACTGCACTGGATTACATCCTGTCTTTCTCCATCACCTTTCTCCATGGGATGTTTAGTAGAAGTTGGAGCACACAGAGATGCATTTGTTGGCCTCTAGAATGCAGCAACTTCAAAATAAACAGCAACTTCATACAGCAACATTCAGCATGAGTTGAACCCAATTAAAAACATTAAATAAGGGAATGGTTTATGAGATTTGCAGGGAGGGTTCAAGATGGTCTCACTCATCTTTTCCTGTTTCAGCTCCAGTAGCTGCCCCTTACATAGCGTGCTTGAACTGCTGGAGGCATGCAGGTGCCAGCTGTCCCTGCCCTGCTCTGACCAGCCATTCCCTGCTCCCAGGGCCAAGACAAGATCCCCCTGGCACACGGTCACTGGGACATTGGGGAAATGCTCTCCTTGATTTTGCTGAGCTCTCACCTGGACATTCACCTGCCCCAGTACCAGAGCTGCAGAGTTGGCTGAGACGGAGCAGCCAGGCCAGGATGGGACAGCCCTGGGTGGGGGGCAGTTTTATCCCCTCAGTGAGGCACAGCACAATTCTGAAGAGCCATCAGGTCAGTTAGTAATTATCCTAATTATCCTGCACCAGAACCAGAGGCTGTTGTGAGCACTTGACTTGAGGATTTTTCCATTTCTCCTTGTTAGCAAAGTGTTTTCCCCCAAAATACAGATATAAACTATCTTACACCAAGCCAGCACATATTCTAGAATGTGCCTTGGGCAAAACATTATTGTTCCAACATCCACTGCAGCAGAGTTTGCTGAGCAGACACCACCTCCACAGCTCAGGGAACTGCGTGGCCCGTGGTTGGAGCAGGCAGCCTTACATTCACCAGCCAGTTTGCCCAGAGCACAGGGCCTCAGAACAAGCTTGTGCCAGCCCACTGCAGAACACGAATGTCACCTTCCACGTACCTCCTGCTACTGTTGGCAAGAAGGCAGTGTCTCTGGGGAAGCCCTGGACAGTGGGTGATGGCAGCAGTGCTGCACTCTCTGAACCTGCTGCCCGGCAGCAACATTCTGAGTGCATCCTTGGCCATGCTCAGGATAACTCTTGCCCAGCTGGGTAACTTTTCAGGACTCACAGAAGAGGAAGGGATATTCCAGTGCTCAAAACTCCATTGTCACCCTCCCAGATTACTCTCCTCATCTCTCAGCTTCCCAAAAAAATAATACAACTATCCTCTCTCCCTTCCATTATGTACTTCATCCCTCAAGATAAACTGCCTCCAAGTTGTTACTTTCCCAAAAGTCACTGCTTTCCACTGGGTATTGTGCTAGCAGAGCTACACGTAATTATTCCCTGTATTACCTTCAAAGCATCAGGAACTAAATGAAAATTTTTTTTCTTAATCGAGTTAAGTCAAGCGCTAAACCCGCGCCGTGGGAGAAATGCTGCAATCCTCAAACCTTTCCTTTCTCGCTTGGCTCCATCTACTGCTGCCGCCGCAGATTGCACACGGCTGAGGCACCGACCCGCTCTGCTTGCCACTAACAATCGTTTAAAGGCTAATTCTTCAAGAGATTAGGAAAAAATCTGCTATGAAGGAAAAGACAAGTGCTTGTGTGTGTTTACCCCGCGGGGTTTTTACATCAGAAGTGCGAAGTAGGATAATCCAGTGGAAAGTGAACTGCTTCTCGCTGAAAAGCATTTTGGAGCCAGTTTAATAACCCACTATGAGACCACACATCAAAATTGTATTTATTTAGGGAGCTAATTGAAACGGAGCCTGTGAGGAGGAGAAGATCAGAAGCGAGATGCAGCGAAGATCAGAGGCGGGCGGCGTTTGCGGGCAGGAGCAGTGCGCAGCGAGGCCAGGGCTGCTGGCCCTCGCCGGGTGGCGTTCCGCTGGGCGGGGTGGGCTGCCATCAGAATCTGGTTTGTCAGGGGACGCCTTGTTTGCTCAGGCCTCTGGGTGATTTCCCTGAGCAGTGATACAGGTCTGCTTCCACCAGCGCTGGCACTCTGTCTGCTCCTGCTTCTTCCCAGTGCGTTCTCGGCTGTGCCAGGAACGCGACTGCAGAGCCACGCTGTGCCCCCTCCCAGCGCCACCACGCAGACGGGTGGTGGCATTTCACATTTGCCTTGGCTCAACAAATGATTGGGATTGTTTGACTGGCATATTTTGGTCTGTGCTGGAGGATATTCTGATAGTTTTTGTCAAAGGAAAAGAAAAAGGATTTCAGATTTCAGCCTGACATCATATAAACTTCAACAAGCGTTTTCGAGCAAAATGCTGAAATTCTTATTCAGCAAAAATCTTCAAACCAGGTTCTTAAAATCCACTCAGCTAGCTTAAAACCATTAATGTCAATAAATAAAGTTTGAGCTCCTCCTGCCTTCAGGGTAGCACAAGGGGCACTCAGCTCTGGCTGTGAGTGCAAGGACTGGAATCTCAGGGTAGGGAATCTCCCTGAGGGCTCCTGGGGTGGCAAATCTAAAGGCTGTATTGAATGCCAGGATGCCTGTGATAAAACCCCAGTAATTTATATAGGGGGGGTCATAGTCACATTTAAGAAAAGACTGGGTAAAAGCACCATGAGACAAAAACAGCTGCATTTTGCCTTTTATTTGCATTTTGGAACAGCATTTTGAGACTCATATTTTGGAGAATTTAGGTAAAAACCTTTGAGGTGAAGCAGCCAGTGTCAACCAGTTCCCTCCACTATGGTCCCCTCCTCCCAGCATGGGGCAGATACTCCAAGGTAAAACCTGCTCTACTTAAGTTAAACTGATAGTGCAAGTAGAGAAGTCTTTTCCCTTTTGGTTTAAATGAATCCTTGCCACTTAAGTTCATGTTTATTTTTATAATATGGACTCTCTGTCATTTATTGCTCCCAAAGCGACTCCAAATACCATGCTGGTTATGAGTGAACCTGGGAATATACTTCTGAATTGCTTGTGATTTATCCTGGTTCTGAAGCACATAATAACACAGCTCATCTGAAGCCTCTTCAAGGCTATTAATTATTAATTTCCATACTTGGTGTTGCACCACGTGACAGTATTGTGGCTGTGGGTAGGAATTACTGTCTCTGTTTCCCGGTAACAGCATTGACATTGGGAAATTCCTATTTCAGGCTAACTGCTGAATGGCTTTGGAAGAACTTTAACCTGTCCCCAGCAAGCAGATACATGCCATTTAAAACAAGATCCTTTGCAGGATCGTGATGCAGAGCCCAAGGGGGAAGGTGAGGCAGCAGAACCTGTGCAGACTCAATGGGGAAGCAGATGGGCAGCTTGCACTGCAAACATGCGGCGTGCGTTCGCCTTCCGAGCGGCTCGGGCCTCGCTGCACCCTGACTAAAGATGGTACAAGAAGAGGATGACCCTGTATATAAGCAATTTTACATCCCTCAGTTGCCAACAGCTTTAACCTCATGCAACTTCTGGGGGAAGCCAACAGATCCAGCCAGGTACCAGTGTGAGCGTGTCTGTGTGCCCACGTGCGCTGGTGAGATCTCCCACACCCCTGGGCAAGCAGTGCCACCAGAGAGCCCCGGTCCTCCTCAGCAGGACAGAGCCCTTGCTGTGGCAGTCTGCATTGCCCCATGTGCTCAAATGGATCTGTGCCTCTGTCCTGCTCTGACTCATGCAGCCAGATTCCCTTGGGACAGTCAGATATTTCCCCACCCTGGACGTGCACTCTGCCAGGTGCTGTGTGGGGTCGGAGCCCTGCACCAAGGATGCTGCAGAAGTGGGCCCATGCACAGGGCCTTCAGCAGTGGCCAGAGGAGAACCTTCCCTCCCCCCTTCCTCCTCAGTTACTAAATCTGTTTAAACTAGGGGAGAGGGGTGAGGAAGTGAGACCTTTTGGAGAAGTCACAGAGAGTTTGTTTTCCTTGGGGGTTTATATCAACACTGGTCTTGACATTTTGCCTCTTATTATGTGTGGCTCTTTAAAAGGTGAAATAATATTTTCTTTTGCTTGAGAAAAGGACAAAGTTCAGACAAGGAGCTCAACCCCAAATAATTTTCTTCTTTCCCAACAGTTTACACATTGCCTATGCTATGGTTCTGCATAAAGCACCGCTCTGCAAACAGGAGAGTGGCAGGGAGACCCAGCTGCCCCAGGTCCACCCAGAGCACCTGTCCCTGGCACCCTGCCCTGCTCCACAGGCAGGGGCACAGCGCAGCCCTACCCCAGAACGAAGGAGACTGACTCCAGCAGGTCTCAGAGTGCCTCCACGGGACCTGATCCCAGCTGGAGAAGCCCATGGCCAGCACAGGCCTCGTTGTGCACCCACAGCTGGGAGGAGGCCCCGGCCCCAGCAGCACCAGCTGTGCACCCTGCCCAGCAGGAGCCTGCTCTGCCTCTCCCAGCCATGCCCTCTGCCCCCAGCCTGGCAGGCAAGCAGCAGCAGTCTTCTGACAGAGAAGAGTCAGGCACGAAATCACTGCTCCTCAACAGGAGTCCCAGCATCAGCAAGAAACCTACCTTACCCATATTGATGTTTAATTAGGGTAAATTTAACTCATGTGGGCCTTCCTTGGTTTTTGATGGATCGTGTCTTCTAAGCCTGCTGGAAACTCATCAGTGCTGATGACTGGGGAGAGGATGCGTTTTCTACATGGAAAACTGGGGCTGATTCTTAGTAGTGCAAAGTTGTAGTTCATTTTTGGATTAGACAAAGCTCGCCACTTCTACTGCCCTTTGCAGTATTTTTATGTATATTTAATGAACGATGATAGAATTTAGGATTGATTACATTCAGCAGAAAGTAAATATAATACTGAAGTTGTAACATACTAATCGCTACAGACACAGATCATGGGGTTATAAGCACAGTAAATCACTCATTTGCAGAATTATTTTACCCCAATATTTAATTGTAACCTAATAAATCTGCATCATGTAAAATCAAGTGAAAACAGGACTAAATAATAATCTGAAAACTTGTGGTAGTACAATAGCATTTTTCTGTAACACACACATTTCTACTTTAGACAGGTTTTTTCCAGTGTTCTCTTTAGAAATATATTTTACAGACAGAGATTCTTCAAGCAATATTAGCTCATAAAAGATGTATCAACAAAGAGTTTGCAAATGTCTTCTAGAGTCACATTTGCACATCAGCTGTTGGTGGTACGGAACCAACATGGAGCCACGCCGTGCTCTCGGAGTGGGATGGGGAGGTCACCCACAGTGATGCAACTTGCCCAGGCAGCTCGGAGGCACTGACACACCAGCATTACTTCAAACCAGCTGTTCAAATGCTGTAGGACATGCCATGGACCTCTGACCCACAGGTGAAGAGGGAATGAATGCAAATCACAATTCCCCGATTATTTGGAGGTGAAATGTGACACTGGAGTTAGTGCTCACCAATCAGGTTAACAAGTTAGCTGAAACTTTATCTTTCTGTACTTAAATTACTGGGAAATCATCTCGCTGCTCCGATGGAAGAGATACCAATCTCTTCCCCCTACCCAAGGGCTGCAGGGTCGGCTGCTGTGCAGGACCGGGCTCCGCAGCGGCGCTGCCCCGGCCGTGCCCGGCTGTCCCCGGCTGTCCCCGGCTGTCCCCGGCCGTCGCCGGCTGTCCCTGGCTGTCCCTGGCTGTCCCTGGCTGTCCCCGGCTGTGCCCGGGGCTGCGGCGAGCGGCGATCGCCCTCTGCTCTGGAGGCCACCCGAGCCAGGATGGCTTTCAGACACTCGCCTGCTGACAACGAGCAGCTCGCTGCCAAGCCAGGCTAACGAGGAGTCAGGAGTGTCCAGCGGCAGCTGCAGCTCT
>VXBQ01009395.1:16593-27136 GCA_013400175.1 Phainopepla nitens
AGCACAGCCATGCCAGCCCTGCTCAGCTCAGCTCGGCTCGGCTCAGCACAGCTCAGCTCAGCACGGCACAGCTCAGCTCGGCACAGCCATGCCAGCCCTGCTCAGCACAGCTCAGCCATGAAGCTCAGCTCAGCACAGCTCAGCTCGGCACGGCACAGCCATGCCAGCCCTGCTCAGCTCAGCTCAGCCATGAAGCTCAGCCGTGCCCCCACAGCTCAGCCCAGCCCTGGCAGAGCTGCATGGGCACACCGCGGCTGCTCCCAGCATCTGCAGACACCTCTTCCCCCAGTAGCTGCTCAGGGGCCCTCTTAGACTGGTGGAAGGCTGATGCTTCTCTGAGTTTAGCAGTTTATGATAAATATGGTGCATGCTGTCAGAGTAAGATTTATCCTTTCCTTTCATTCTACCAGCTGTCAAACATGTTTGATTTTTCTCAAGCTTTGAGTGTTGCAGGAATTTAGCCAATAAATACAACGGATGATGATTTTCACTTTAGTTTCAAGCATCTGCCATTCATAATGAAGCCTGATTAAAAATGTAAGAAGAGTATTTTTAGTTTTAAAATGTGCCAAAGCCTTGCTGCAGAAGATGGTGTAAGGCATGAGTAATTAGCTTTTTTTAAAAAAAATCAAGGTATATCAAACTCCATAAAGCAAATGTGGGAATCCTCCCAGAGCTCTGCCTTGGCTGTGATGTATCCAGTGTGCAGAGCATGGTGTCACAGCTGTGCTGCCTGTGGGACAGCCAAGTCTTTGGCTCTCATTGAACTTCTGTGGTTTTATTGTGTCTTACTGGCAGTGAGTTACAAGTTAGTGACTCCCTGCCCTGTGAATGACTTCAGCATAGGGTCAGAGCCTACATATCCTGCAGAAAGCAATGGGAAAATGCAGGAGCAGCTCTCCAGGTGGTGGCAGGTGTAGACAGGACTGTTGAAATTCAGTTTTCTCTCTCCAGGAGGTGCAGTGGCTGTGTGTGTGGAGAGTGGCCTGCTGTCCCTGCTCAGCTGGAGCTGTAGAGATGCAGCTCTTGCATGGCATTACACCTGTCAGCATCACATGCACACACAGCCAGCGTGTTCCCAGGGGGAGGCTTCCCTGAGCCCTGCTGACATCTCCCCACAGCAATACTGGGGCTCACAGAAGTGTCCCTCCAGCTCCACGTGCACAGGGTAGGTGTCAAAAAGGGCTTTTCCCAGAAACCGCGGGAGGCAGGAAGCTGTGTCATGGAGCAGGGACTGACTCTCCAACTCTCCATCTGTGCCAGAAGCCAGTGGGCAATCCTGTGGAGTGGGCAGCCCATGAGGGGACACAGGAGATGCTGGGACAAGACAGAGGGAGGTGACAGAACTGCAGGCCTGAAACTGGTGGTGGCTACTCTTTGTGCCTGTTATGCTGTTAACTCCTGAGTGTTTAGTATATGGAGATGTAGACAAGGAGGATCAGTGGTTTTAGGAATTCACTTGCTTTTACCCACATTAACCACCTCTAATCTCTTGGAGGGAATTGACATTGACAGGACTGAACTGTCTGATAATAAATTTATCAAGATATTAATGATCATCAGCTTCTCTGTGTACTACTCGGCAAAATCACTACAGGTCTTCCTATTAGTTGGAACTGCTATCCATTTAGGGCTTGCTTTGAAATTTTATCTTTCCATCTTGTTTTCTGTTTCCTCCTTTTTTTCCCCCCCCTTTTTTTTTTAAGAGACCTCATCTGTTTGCCAGCATTCTCTGATCAACATCTCTCATGTGTTTCCCATTAGGGCTATGATGTGTCTAGCCATTTTACTTCTCCTGCCCTTTTAAGTGGTGTCAGTCTTCATGCTTTGCTACTAGTTGCCTTTTATCTTTGCAGTCTCCAATTCTCAGCGCACATCATTACCTAACTCTTGAACTATCTTTTTCTTACTTGCTATGACAAACCTCGGAGGCCTGTTGCAAGCCCCTGCAGGATGTAGATGACGATGCCTGACTGAACGTCAGGAGAGGAGGCTTTCCATGAAAAAACGAAGTCCCTGTTTTTGTGGCCTCCTGGACAGGGCTGCAGTTATGCCTCCCACACACCTGGGCTGTCACTGTTATTCCCAGCTTCAAGAGACCCAAGAAACCTCCTCTGCAAGCATCTGGAGCACCACAACCACTCACCATCTCTGTGCTGCCCACATCCCCTCCGGGGCTCACCAGGCTCACGCTTTAGGATTCACAAACACTGAAGTGGTAACTGGAGGGAAGGCACTGAACTGCTCTTCTTCTGGCTGGGAGAAAAATCTACTCACAACTCCTCGACAAAAGCCAAAGCTTTCTATTTTTGTAAGAACAAGAGTAAGTGAAGCAGAAGGCAGCAGACAGTCTCTTTGCATGGCTGTCTGTAGTGGGCAAGTGCTCCTGAGTGTGCCATGCCTCTGGCATTCCTCACAAAATACCATGGGAAGGGCTGCACAGTGACACCAACAACACAAGAAATCACAAGACAGTCCTCATTTTTCAAGTGCAAAGTGAGTGATAACTGTTTAAGAATTCAGCCCTGGATGCTGAACCAGAAAGGTGTTCCAGCTCAGTTTTCCAGGGGGTATGAAAAGGATTTCCTGCAGTGTGGTTGATTCAACTCACTTTTCATAAGCTAGTTTTCAACAACATCATCCAAAAGCCATTAGTTTCATTGTATGTATCATGCAGGGTTATTTAGTAGGTCAGGAGGAAAATTTAAATGGACAGGTGCTTTAAATTACAAGATGGTGGAGGTGGTTAATAAAAAAATACTAGAAAACATTGGTAACCTTATTTTGGGCTTGAAGTGGGTTCTGTAACTGATGGGAAAATGACTTGTAGAAACACTGAGACCTGTCAGAAGTGGTAGTTTCAAAATGCATTCAGGAAATCAAGCCGCTCCCCAGAGATCAGCACACGCTTCCCAGACATTATGCACCTTTAAAACTATTTATTTCCTCTGGGATATTTGCACTGTGGGTGCAATTAATTATATCGTGCAAATATCCTATATGTGTGACAGAGAGAAACCTCAGAACACTTGTATTTCTTGTCACAACCTGAAAGGTGTGAGAACCACGATGGGCTGCCTCCAGGTACGCCGCAACAGACCCGGGGAGAGGCTGAGCCTGCCTCTGCACTTCTGGGCCTTGGGCTGCACAGACAAAAGGGGAAGAGGAGACTGTCTAGAACTCAGGGCACTTTGGGCATAACCTGCAGCCCACCTCTGCCCTGCCGGGGTGCCCACCTTGTACTGGGCTGAGTAATGGGTCCTGCCCCCTATGCAGAGCCTGGCAAAGGCTTCTCACGGCCGAGCTCCTGCCCTGTGCGCTGGCCATCAGCATCACCCAGAGCTGGCAAACGGCCTCGGCAGCAGCTCAGGGACCTGCTGCCACCCCCACAGCTTCCTGGGCGGGCAGGGCCTGGGTACAGCACCCAGAGTGCAGACACAACACCCAGAGCACAGCCCGGAGGTCCTTCAGCACCCTGTGCCTCCTGGTGTCACAGCCTGTACTGCTGCACCTGGCCCCTCACCTGGAGATATCCACCACCTGTGCAAGGGCAACGACAGGCACAGAGGAGATGGTCACACCCACGAAGGACTGAGGTCACTCTGAAGTCCTGCCAGTGTCAGCAAGACAGCTCAGAAGGAAAGGAACAGCACAATGGAGAAAAAACACAAGAAGGATTTAAGAGGGAGATGAAGAGGATTTAATTATTTTATACATTAGAGGCCATTTATTGAGATGTCTGCTGAAAGATGAGTGCTGTAATGGATTCATGTATGCAGCATGTGAGAAGGGTGAGTCTGGTTTGTATAAACATTCCCCAACATCGCCACATCTTATCTGATTTCTTTGACTTGGAGATCAGGCAGGAAATCTAATGGGAGTCAACTGCTTTCCAAGATGCTTGATACTTCTTAATTATTCCAGGTTGGAAACATGTCAGCAGCTACAGCAGAGAAGCTTTGCTATCTATTAAGTCCTGGCCAAGATCAGACTCTTCCTCTGTTCCTGAAGCTCAGGGCACAGGAGAAAGTAGGAAGGCAGTTAAGCTGCAGGAAAAAGTACTCGGTGCAGTGGGCAGTAACAGGGAACAGGCAAAACACTGAGGGCATGACTGGCAGCCAGAACAGCAAAGGCTCTGGCTGCCTCTCCCTGCCACCCTGCCTGGACAGCACAGGGCCATTGAGTGCCTGTAAGGAAGGGGGTAGGAGCCCAGAGGCAGCAGCCTCCTGCTGTTCCCAGGCCTCAGAGGGGACTCTCCCCTCCAGAGGCTTGAAAAGAACTTTGTCTCTATTTGCCTGAAGTTGGCTTTACCCCAGCCCAGAGAGGGTAGCGTTTGTAACTGGTTTGATTAGTGCTGCTCCAGCACAACAGAATCAGAACCTGAGACCTGCTAGGATCCAGACATGAGAGCAGGGAAAAATAATATGCACAATGTCACAGCAAAGGGAACAACAGGAAATAGAAGGAGCAAATCCTCCAAGTTTTTCTGCCTTGGGCGCCCTTCCGATGCAGCCTCAGCTGATGCTGTGCAGCCAGTATTTGGGCAAGAGGATGGGGTGACTGTGGGAGCCTCAGAAATGGTTGCCTGCTCTGTGCTTCATTAGACCACTCATCCTCTCAGACTGCTTTGGGCAACATGACTTGCAGCCAGTGGAAATTCCAAGTTTTTTTCTTTTTCCTCAGCATCTTTCCCCATGTGCATAGTTTGCATGCCAGGGGATGAGCTGCTCTGCCCAGATGCTTTCCTGATGGTTTGGCTCCTGGACACAAAAAGATTGAACAACACGTACCAATGCACAAAGAAATCCCAGGAATGGACTGCTGCAGGAGCAGGTGATGCTTTGGACTTTGTCTGCAAAAATATGCATGTCGTGCTGTACCAGAGCAAAACATACAATCTAGGGTGCTTTCCTTCCAGCAAGGAATGATGGAAGAATCTAAGGGATACCTTTGTTCCCTGCAGGGCAGTACACTGCCACAATGCAGCAGCACAAGCGGGAAACTGATTTTACACATTATCAAAATAGTGTGTAAAATACACCTCTTGTATCCAGGAAAGAAACATCTTAGCCAATTATAGTGGGCCAGATCCCTTTATTGCCTGGTCATTCGAGTCCTGGGGGCGTCAGGGAATCTGTTTGAAATCTGAACATAACAGTCAAGTTGTGAGAAGTGCTGTGATAGGATGAGCGAGAGATAACTGCCATTGAGGGTTGTATGATTTGTGTAGTAAAACACACTTTAGAAACTAAACTTTGCTTATTTTATCAATTACAGAAACCTATTGAAAAAGTTGTGATATTAAATAATTGAGATTGGCAGAGTCTGGCCTGGGATCTGGATCTGGCCAGAGGTTTTTAAGACTGGAGGAACAGGTACAACCCCAGACCGCTCAACCCCTGAGTGCCATTTGCGGGGCAGGGTGGTGACCCCCTCATGCCCCAGGCTGGCACCTCCATTCCCAGAGCCTGCTGTGTGAGAACGAGGGAGGGTGTGTGACCCCACCAGCCCATTACCTGCTCATGGAGGGGGGGCACCAGCACCTCAAAGTTTCCTGGAACCTGAGTGCACAGGAGCAAAACCAGGGGACGCTACACGCGGGCACAGCCAGTGCCCTGAGCAGCATCCTGACCTTCTTCCACTGAGACCAAACTAACATGGGACCATACATGTGTTTTGAATGTTTCTGGCATTTCTTTAGCATGCTTACAGTGTTTGTACTACTAAACCACAGCTTCCTTCTTTGAGGAAAATAAGAATATCAGATATTTCTCTGACTGAACACAAGCACGAAGAAAACAAATTTTCCCTTTCCACTCGAGTGAAGTAGCTTTAAATAGGAGGAAAGGCATGAAATAGGAGCTGCTATTTCCCTGATTGTTAAAAGTAAATCATCAACAGAAATTTAGTTTTCACCATACAGTTTTCCTCATGAAGAGAAAAGACATGAGAAAGAGTCCTCCTTCCATTTTCTAAGTTTCTCTTTCTCCCCAGAGCCCCCTGACCTGGGAAAGGCTCTTTCTGCACAGGGTGCAGGGGCAGGTGCCTCTGAAAAATGAGAAGGAAGGTCAGCAGCCAGACAAGGCTACTTGAGACAAGGGGAACAGGCACCTGTTGAGCTGACAGCACTTTGTTACCCAACAAAGCAGCTTTTGATCAAGACACCACCTTGTCCCTCTTATTCCAGGAGTTAAAAATCGTGCCTATGAAATGTTATATTAAATGGATTAAGAGGAAGTCACTCCAATAAAACGTGATGGGAGCAAATCTTGCAGTGTTATAGTGTTTAGGTGTGAATTTCCTGTTTTCTTGATGACTTTTTCTTGTTCGCAGCCAGAGCTCAAGCCTGTGCTGAGGTGACACAGGACAGCAAAGAAATGTCATCTGCCTGGTGTGACTGGGTGCAGAATCCAACTTGGGACAGCTGGAGCCAGCAGAGAACATCACACATCCTCCAGGGAGAAACAGCCTAATCCTCAAATCTGGCTCTCAATCTACCTTGTTCGAGAAAGCCCCAGAGAAAGAAATTGAGGGCTCTCAGATCTGGTTTTGTGTTTCAAGTAAAGAAAACTCCAGAATTGCAGAGAAGGGTCAGGTGAAATCAGTGAATTTTGCCTGGTTCTCATCCAAAACCTCCCAGCCACTTGGGTCATACCAAACCTCACACAGGTCCACCAGGAGCTCACCTAGTTTCCAGTTTCACTGGCAATGTTCCGCACAGCTTTACAGGAATCCCAGCTAAATCCAGAGGGAATCCCTTGTGAAGCCCAAGGTATGATACTTCTACATTCTGCCTTTTCTTATGCCTATACCCAAACAACTGCCAAATGGAGGCATCTTTGAGTATTGGAAACACTTCAATTATTTAAGGGTGCACATACAGTGGAGAGTCAATTAAAATCACTGACATGCTTTTTTTTTGGAGCTGTGCTTCCATTTGGAAACAATTCAGCCCAAATTCTAGCAAAGCCCCTCAGAGCATATTGAACTGATTTAAGGAGTTTGCATCCAAAAAATTTGAAATTTAAACAATGAAAAAAAGAGGTTAAAAGGTGCATTAAGGGTTGTTTATAAATCATGCCCTCAAATGTTAAGCAAACATGCTGCCTTTCTTGTTGGCAGGAGGGGAGAGAAGGGCCAGCAGGGATGCCTGGGTGTGGGCAAGGACCAGGTGAGGGTTCCCTGGTGCTGCAGCAAAGTGGCCCTGGCCAGAGCTGGGGGTCTGGGACCTCAGCACTGGGCAGCAGCTCCAAGTGAGCCAGTGCCAGGCAGTCCAGGTCCATCAGAGGGGCCACGCCTTGCCCTGTGCTGTCACCACGTCCCCCTGGGACAGCTGAAAGCTCCACTGTGACCTCAACCTGCTGGCACACATTTGCAGAGGATACTTCTTTACAGACAAAACACTTCTGCTATGCTTTAGCATCTCATTTCCAGACTAGCTCCAAGCCAGCTCCACGGACACCAAGCCTGGACCCAAGGGATAACATCAGCACACCTGAACAGCACTTTGTTCCTTGCGTGCACTGACGAAAAATTAAAGGGATCTGCTTTCATCTGTCTGAAAGCAACAATTTCCTATGAAACATCTTTAGCCCTGAGGGTGCTGTGTGTCTGTGCCCCTCCCCATCAATATTCTTTTGCCTGCACAAATGGAAAAAATTGGGGCAGCCCCTAGGCAAGTAATACTTCTCCAAATGTTTCTTTTAAAACGAAACAAAAAACTATAAAAAAATCCCTAGTGACTGCTGCAGACTGTATGCAAAATCCATAGACTTCCCAGAATTACTTCTAATTCAAAATTCCCTGGGGAAATGGGCCTTGTTTTATAACAAGTACAGGAGCTGGTGACTCCAAAGGGATGGAGGCACAGAAGGGAGCTGGTGTTGGGGGAATTCACCCACAAACTGTGATGGGGGGAGAAAAGCTACACCAGGCCTGCTCTAGAACCCGTGCCCATGCTCACACCGTTCTCCTCCACACAGGCACCATCCCTGCAGCTCCCAGGGCTGTGCCAGCACGTGGACAGAAGGCCCGGGCAGGCGTGGGGGCAGAGTGCACTCTGAGGGACGGCGCTCGTTTTGTGATGAATTTCCAGGGGAAAAGCCACACCGATGGAACACGAGATGCCTGAGCCAAGCCCCAAAGCGCTGTACTCTGGCCTAGCAACAGCTGTGACCGCAGAGCCCATGTTGTCCCTGGTGCTGGGACCATCCCTGCTGTGTGTGAGCAGCCTGTGCTGCCTGTGCCCCTCCAGCCCATCACAGAGCTCAGCGCTCAGCTCTTTAATCTGCTCACTCACTCCTCACCGTTATTTACAACTGCCTAAAGCACCTATTGAGCCTTGCCTGTAAAGGCCTGGGTGCTTTTTGATCATGCCATGAATCTTTTCCTTACAGACTTCTCCTGGACCTACACAGTTTTCCTGAAGAGCCGCACACTCCTGCTCCTTTCAGAGGAGGAATGAGGATTACGGAGCTATAAAAGCGGAAGGAGGCTGCTTGGCAGAGCATTCCTTGAGATTTGCCCGCCTAAGCACACAGATGTTTCTCAGATGGGTGAATTTGGAGATGAAGATCTACGTGGCATCTGTCAAAGGGCTGTTGTTTCTGATCTGTGACAAACACTGTGCAGGATCCTGCCTGTTCTGCCAGGCGAAGGCTGCACACAGCAGATCTACCCATCACTGATGCTAATCCCCAGTAATTTATGAACTTTCTTGTGCACACTCGTTTGTACCTCATAATTCTCTTGTCCATAATGAAAAATTGTCTCTGGATGCAGTTGTCCTTCCAGAGCCAAGGAGAGCTGCAACTGCACCCAAATGCTTTTTGGATGAAGGACCACTCTTCAACTGCATTTGCCTAGCAGATATACCAACAAACCCTGTGGACAGAGGCGCTCCTGTAGCTGCAAGAGCTTTCTTTGCAATTATTTTCTTTCAGGAGCTGATGGGAGCAGCAGTGAGCAGCTGCTCTGACACCAGCATGGGCCAGGATGCTGCAGCACACCCTGGTGCAGCTGCTGCAGAGGAGGGAGCTTCAGCCTCCAACCAACCCAAAACGCATTCCTTATGAGGCCTGTTACCTCAACTCACACTCACCTCTGCTCGGGGCTGCCTAGGCACTCAGGGTCTTCATTCCATCACTGCCAAGAGATCGCAGAACTGCTGAGGTTGGAAAAGCCCTCTGAGACCATCGAGTCCAATGGTTCCCCCAGCACTGCCAAGGCCATCACTGACCCATGTCCCCAAATGCCACATCTATATGACTTTTAAATTCCTCCAGGGATGGGGATGCCACCACAGCCCTGGGTACCTTGTGCTTGATGATCCACTCTTCCTGTGAAGCCTTTTTTCCTATTATCTAATTCAAGTCTCCCCTGGAAGGTCCTGCAAGCCCACTTGCCTGCTTGATGTGATATGCAAGGGGCTGTCACTCGTGCCCAGGGCTGGTCTGCTGGGGGGACAGTGCACCTGAAGCACCTGGCCTCACAGAGCCCAGCACTGCTGCTGTGGCAGCACAGGAGCTTCCTGCTCTGAGCAGGGCCAGGCTGGGGACACAGGAGATGAAAAGGGGCTGCAAACACCAGAATGCTTTTCTCATTGTGAATCCCAAACCATAATTCTTCACTTAGGAGTTTCTCATAAAAATCCAACTGCAGAGTGCTTACAGTTGGTGTAAAAATCTGTAAATCACAAAAGAAAGAGAAAAGAACATGGCTAAGTTTCTGAGGAGTCATGAGTAATGGATTGTCAGCCTCGATTCAGACCAGTGCTAAAAATCTTTTTAACTAATGCATTAACTCTTTCACTGCTCCTGCAGATAAAAGCACTGGGGTCACAAGATGTTACAATTTCAACATCCTGCTCCAATTCATCCAGAAATATTGTAGGTGCTTGTGGGACTCCTTCTGCAGAGTAAGATTTTACATTCAAAGTTGCTGAGAACATTAATTAATTATTAGAATATTGCAGAAGACACAAGGAACTCATGCGCCCATGTAAAAAAGTCTGCCAAAAGTTATCAAATAAAGAAGACATGATAAAGGGAAAGGAATTAGTGGTAATTCCTCATAACAAGACTCATAGCCTGCAAAATGCGGTTCTGGCACAGAGGCTAAAAAATAATCATCTATGACAAGGATTCAATGCTTTTTGCTCAAACAGTGCTGTCACAGGACTCCTCAAACTCCTGCAGTGCTCTCCAAGTTGTCTCTATCTGTGCTACTGAGATAAATGCCCACAAGTGAGAGAATTCCAGTACCACAAGTGCTGCCCACCCTCCCACAGCCTGCTGGATCAAGCACTGATGTGGCCCCCACACCAGGGCTGGGCCAAAGCCTGAGCAGAGCTCGCCTCGAGAGCCCTGGGTGTGCTCCGGGCTGCAGCGGGGCAGAGAGTGCCTGTCCCGCTGCCAGGGATGGGGATCCGGCGCTCGGTACCAGGCAGGGCGTGTCCCAGAACAGGGATCCCGTGCCGGTGTCGGTACCGGGCAGGGGCGGGTCCCAGAACAGGGATCCCGTGCCGGTGTCGGTACCGGGCAGG
>VXBQ01009395.1:28357-45059 GCA_013400175.1 Phainopepla nitens
CGGCACCGGGGGGGGGGGTCACGGCAGGACACCGCGCGGACACGGCACGGAACGGGGATGATGACGGCGATGATGATGATGATGATGATTAGATGCACGCCTGCCGCTCTGAAGACCAGTAAAAGGAAACACCTCGACGCGTCAGTTTTGCAGGGCAGCGTCTGCAGGGAGGATTCCTGCAGCTCGTGCAGGAGTGACAGCATTGTACTGCAGCATCGCTGCCAGCCTGCTGAAGTTGTGCCACTTATCGCTAGGTGCGGGTACAGAATGTTCTAAGCCGTTATTTCCTAGAGTCCGAACGCCAGGAAACACCTGGGAACGCTCATCCCTGTGGTCGCTGGAGCTCAGTGGCACTGCGATCCTGAGGTCTGGCCAGGATCACAGTGGGCTGCTCAGGACTGGCTGGTCCAGCCTCTCATAATGGCCAAGGCCACCCCCACTGTTTGTACAAGTTTATCAGAGGTGATATTTCAGATTGGAAGCCAACGGCTAACACAGGACTCCCAGAAACATCAGACATGCATACCCAAGCTGATTAAATATTCTAAAATAAACTCTGCAAGTGTCAGGAGCTGCCGGTGCAATCTGACCCACCCTGGTTTTTCCTCTCCCAGTGATGCATTGGTCATTCTGATTTGTTGTGATGTTCATTAGTACCTGGGGAATTCATTACTAAACACACACAGGTCACCTCCACTGCAGCTACTGGAGGAAACAGGCACTTCTGTACAGTCACACATTTTACAGCTGTAATGACATCAGTAAGAGGCATATTTGGATCAGACATAAAACTGAAAAGTCCAGGCAAGCTCAGATGCTGCAGTTGTGAGAAACTTCCACAAATACCTTTGGCAGAGCTGGATATTAAAACCTGTGAGCTTGTTTGGTCAGAGTCAAGTCATAAAGCACAATGTTCAATCACATTGGAATGTGAGGGCTGCAGCGAGGCAGCAATGCCTCTGCACGGCCGTGCCCCTTCCAACAGCAGCTGCACACAAACCTGCAGCAAAAAGGCCAAAGAAAAACTAAATTCTGATGCAGAGAAAACACAAAACAATATCGCAAAGGGCAGCAATGACCAAAAACTAATCATCATGACACTTCAGCCTGTATGATGGCAGAACAAGGGACCTGTTGCTGAGAGGCAAAGGGCAGCTGGGCTAAATTAGCCAAGCAAGTTTGAGTCTGGATAGTGTCATTAGGAGAAAAGCAGAACTATGCCATAAACTCTAATGAATGCATTAATGGATGGCTTGTGCCTCTCAAAAGGGGAAAAAACGGTTTAAATAAAGTTATTAACACAGCCCACCTGTGTTTGGCTCTTGGACTCTGTTGCTTAAATAGGCCATTAACTCTTGGAGTAACTAATCTTGAAAGTGAATATGGCCTTTCTGAAGTAGACATTTAACTACATTCATATAATTCAATTAGATGGAGCATTCTCAGTCCAAAGCAGTGCTCCTGCTTTCATCTCTAATAATGGTAAAGAGCAACCTTCATTAATATGGTGCTAAAAGAAAGAATGGCTGCCAAAAATAAATTCCTGGGACTGAACCTTATAATATACCATGCAATTTCAGTAATATGAGTTAGCATTACTATAACACAGAATTTTAATGTTGCATTTAATTCTAAAATCAGTATTACAAGAATGATCTGAGTGTTAGGTCCTGCCTCAAACCCACAGAGGAAAAGAATTGATTTTAAAAAATAAAGTATTGATCTAAAGTTTCTTTTTAGAGCACCAATTCATAGACAATGCCTCCTGCCTGAGTTTTGGGAAGAGATGAGGAAGAAAAAGCCCAAATTGCAGCCTGCATAAGTTCATCCAGCTAATAAATAGTTAAAACAAATTCATTAGGAAACAGGAATTTTATAGATTTAGTTAAAGGTTTCTTCCTATTTATGTCACTGAGAAATGATAAAATTCCTTTTATCACTCTACAACTTGTTAATGTTTTACCCCAGGACCACTTCATCTGTAATAAACATCTTAACAAAATATACATCCCTAGGGAGGAACCGTTAATTTCCTTAAGGCCTCACACATGTAATAGGGTTTTATTGCATGCAGGTGCTTCGTGAAATTGCATCAGCTTGTAATAAACGTCCAGTAAAGAGCAGGTAGCATCTAAAAGGGGGAAGTGTTTGTGCACCTGTCTGAGGAGAGGCTGAGCACACCCCGACCCTCGACGGGCTCCTCCGACGGCCCAGACACCGCTGCCCCTAGGCACAGCAAGGTAAACGCTCCTGTTTCTAGTTGTGCTTAACCAGCTGAGCCCAAAAATGGGAGGTGAATTTCAGATATATATTCCAATAGATTTGTTGCTGCTTTGGCTAAAACTGCAACGTGAATCGCAATGAAAGAAAAGCGGGAAAGGACAGGGAGCGGGGCACGGCATCTCCGTTTCCTCAGTAGGGACTTTTCTGGGTAAGACCTTTCATGGAATTAATATATGTTATTAATATATGTTATTAATCTGTTTAGAATTAAGTAAAAACAAAGTTTAACTTAATTCTTACCAGTAATAACACACCTTAGATTTTTCAATGAGGATAGCTTTGAAAATTATTTTTTTAAAGCCATTTGAACGGAGCTGTGTCTGTGGTTTCCCAAGGATGATGGCTGCAGAGGACTATTCTGCTCATCAGAGTAATTACCATGAATGAAACCTCCACATCCAGCAGCAGCATCCTGTGTGCTGCAGCTCTCTGTTGTTCAAGGAGCTGCTTTTGCCAGGTCCCTGTGCTCACTCAGGAGCTGGGAGTTTATGTTCTGTGTCGCTATTCATGGCAATACAACAGAGTTTGTCTTTGAGGAATTTCTGAGTTTAGTTTCAAATTCCAGAACTTACACAAGTTCTTCAGTAAAATCTCTTTGTATTTCCTTCTTCTCCCACACCTTTTTTTTTTTTTTTCTTTTCTTGCTAAATGTGGTTTTCCAGTGAAGGAGTGTCAGGGCAAAAATTGCAGCCAGAAGTCAAATAAACAGTTCTGGCTACTTCAAGCACCTCAGATTAGAAATCTCCAAGATGAGACTGGATCAAATCGGTCTGAAACCCCTCAGTGTCTCTTCTGCAGGCACCAGGAGCAGCTGCCAAGGGTAGCACCACATCCCCTCAATGAGCCCCTGGTTGAAACACTGGGTAAACTGTTTCAAAAACTTCAAATGGTTCAATTTAAGTTAAAATTTTTACCCAAGTGCAGAGGAGACCTCTTGATCTTTAACAAGCCTATCGCTAAAACACCCAAGATGCTTTTTCATTTCAAAATTGGGCATTTGAAAAAAATGTGTAACTTTATGCAAAACTAAGAACTTAAACATTTTGCCCAGTCCAGAATGAAGGATATGCACTCAATCCAGAGCATCACCTGAAATATTTATTAATGGCTGTTGGAATCTGAGATGTATTTTAGTGCATGTTTAGTTTAAAAAAACCCATCTTTTCCCCAACACTTTTCTGAGCTGGGTACATAATATACAAAACTCAGCTGCAATGTTATTGAAGTCAAGAATTATAGCAAACTAAATACTGAAATGAATACTGACTTCTTGTGGGGTGCTAAGGAGGCGAGTAATAGATTACTGAGGAAGAAAACTATTTCTATCAAAGTGTGTGAAAGAGAAATTTAGAATCCTATGTGGATAAATAATAAATACTAGGGGGAAAAAAATGAACAAAACGCCAATTTAAGAGCAAAGACTGAAATGGTGAATTATAAAGAAAGTCTCTCCGAATTTTAAAAGCAGAGGGGAAAAAAACACAATAAGTAACCTCACACCTGACCTAAGATGGCAAAGAAATAAATAGCCCCGCGAAAACCAGGAAGGCGTTTGAGGACATCAGTCACATCGGGCTCGGAGGGCTGCGCACAGCCGGGCTCTGACCCTGCCGGAGCAGCCTCTGCCGGGAGGGAGCCTGACGGATGGCGCCCGAGACCAGGGGGTGTTTCAGCCGGGGATCGCTGGGGTCCTTCCCCCCGGGGGTCCCGCCGCGGGGGCTGCCCGGGCACGGCTCCCACCCTGTCCCTGTCCCTGTGCCGAGGGACGGACATCGGGCCGGGGGCCGCCGGCCAGGGGAGCCCAGCAGCGCTGCCGGGGGAAGGGCAGGCAGGACGTACAGCCCCTCCCGGGACCGCAGCGGGGCTGCGGGCACCGCCGGGGGACCCTGCCGGGCCCCGCCGCCGCGGGGACAGGGGAGAGGAGCTCCCGGGGCTCAGTCACGGTCAGCAGGTGCCACTCGGGCACAACGGGACCCCGACTTGGACAGGGACCCCTGCGATGAGCAGCAGAACCCACTGCCCTCCTCTTCCTCACGGGCTGAGGGGCCCCGCTCAGCCTGAGCCGTGTCCCGTGCTGGGACCCGGGCAGGGTGCTGAGCCACAGCCGGATTTCATCACAGGAAAAAAGCTCATCCTTGTCAGCAGGCAGCACGTGAGCGACTTGTCCCCGAAACAGCCACCGGGGCGTTTACAGGAGCTGCGGGGTCCCAGGCAGGCACATCCTTCACCTGTTATCACAACACTCACTCCCGGCCTGTGAGCCTGAACCCCAGCGCTGCCACTGCAAATATACCCTAGAAAAACTCGATGCTGTGTGTTGATTTGTTCAAAGGAAAGAAACAAACACCAACCAAGACACCCAGCCCCTCTGTGCTGAGGGAAATACAGACAGGAGTCAGAGAGGCAAATGTAATTAGGAAACATATGAGAAGATTCAAAAAGTTCAAAAGAATATGAGAAATGAAATGTATAAAAAGTAAATAAAACACATTGTTTAAAAATGTTTCATATTAGACTTCCCCTATAAACATTTTTTATTTTATAGATTTCATGCTATTCTAATCAACTTTACTTTTGTAATTTCACAACTGAAACTGCAAAACTTACAGCCTGTTTTCACATTTCTGGGGGTGTCCTGTCAGTCTTTTATATCTCTCTAGATGGGGGAAAAATAAAGTCAATGAAGTGAGCCAAGAAATTCTAATTTCAAAACTTTTATAGAAAATTCCGCTGAAGAAACTGGAGCACCACATCATGGAAAGACCACAAAGGTTTGGTGAAAACAGTTCCAACTCCCAGACAAATCAAAGCCTAAATAGTTACTGTTGCTTACCAAGAGTTTGTAAACTTGTAAAGGAGATTAATGAAGGTGTAAATTCTTACTGCGGAAAAGCAAATCTTTGCTGTAGAGGACTGGGGTATTAAAATCAAGCAAACACAACACCTCATCTATCCTAAACCACACCAGAACCTCAGAATTGGAGCAGCCATGTAATCTGAAAAACAATTTTGAGATGCAAGGCTTTGCTGGCCACAGTCATCTGGAGGAAGGTCCCATCTCATCTTTACAATCAAAGAGTTAACTCTGATGTCCCAGCACACAAATAAGTAAATGTGGGATAATTAGGAAACAAATTCTGCAAACATCTTGAAAGGGGCTGGAGACCTTTGATCTTTATAGAAAAGAAAACATTACAATACAGTCCAGCTTTTGGGGTCTGCACACATTTTATACCAAGGCAGAGGATGGTATCTTTCTTAAAAATCAAGTAACACCTAATTCCATCATACCCTAATTATCTTAACTGATTTCATATGTCTAAAGGTATTTCACCAAAAGATTAGAGTAGAAAGAGGGACTGACAAAATAATTAAATATGCAATTTGCCAAGCTTGGACAATATGGCTTTGAAATCACCTTTTCAGGAAGTTTTACAGCTTGTTCATTGACATATATATTGCAGCCTTCAGATTCTTATTTAAGCTCTTTTGATTACTTTAATGGATTAATACCCGAGTACCATCCATGTAAAGTCTAATACTCAAGCCTGTTTCTAATTTGTCCAAAGCTGCACTACTTTCCTTTTGGTGTTATGCTATGAAAAAATACTCCATCTTGATTTTTTTTTTTTAAACAATAACATTTTTTCTTCAAAAATAGCTCTGTAAACACAGAAATAAGCCTGTATCTAGTATCCTTTTTTGTTTACATGAAGTGCTTTCATGTTTTCTAAAGTTTTGGTGACTCAACAAACAAACCTGCACCCCACCAGCACCACGTTAGGCTGGGTTTTACCAGAAGAGTGCACAAGGGCTGCTTTAACCCTTTAAGATTTTCTCTGGTGAAAAAGCTTGTAATAAATTCCTGCCTGGATCCTTTCCCACCGCACAGTTTTGGGGGGGCACACAGACAAGGCTGACCTGCCCTGGTGCTCCCAGCAGAGGTGTCTGGCCCCAGCTCCCTCCTCGCACCCCGGAGCTGCAGCAGCACAGGGACAGCTCCAGGGACAGGCCCTGGGCCAGGGTGGCCTCGACAGCTCCTGCCCAGGGCTGTCCAGCCAGGGTGGGAAGGGTACTCCTCTACTTGCAGCAGCAACAACATTCCTACTCCTCTCTCCTGCTCTTGCCTCTTCAATGATGCAGAGTTTGTGGGAAAGCTTTCCACCTAAAATCTATGACCTGCTAATGGAAGCCGTGAGACGAGCCACCAGAAGTGAAAGCCAGGGCTGCTTGCTTTCCCAGAGCCTCCCACACGCCAGGGGCGAGCACTGGAGCAGAACAATACCTCCTGTGCAGGAGCCCCTGACCCTCCAGGGCCAAGGAGCTCGGGGTTTCTGTGGCCAAACGTACCCTGTGAACCTCTCCCCTTCCAGCTCTCAGCACAGCCCATGGTAGCACATCTCAAGTAGTGGTGATGGGCTGGGTGAAAAATCACCCTTGGCTCACCCCACAAACAGCTGCCTGAGCTCCACACTGCCCTCCTGGAGACCCAGGGCAGGTCTGCCACACAGCTGAAACGCAGGGGGAACACTGCTGAAGTTGAAAGACATCTTACAAAATAAAGTAAACCACGCATCCGAAGGGGTAACTCTGTGACCACAGACACAGTGGCAGAGTGTCACTGCTCAAACACAGCAGAGGAAGGGCAGCCAGCTCCGGCAGAAATGACCCAGGATTGTGAAAGGGTGCTTGCAGACCACAAACCTGTGAGTGGTCCTGGTCAGAAAGGCTGTGGGTTCCCTGGAGGTCTTGAGCAGGGTGTGTAGAAGGGCTGGTGGACCCTGGGCTTGGCTGCCCTGGGATGCTGCTCTCCCTGCGGGGGAAGCAGAGGATGCCAGGGCAGCAGGGGGTGCTGACCCAATGTCTCCCCTCCCAGGGCACAGCCTTGCCCTCACTGGCCACAGCAGGGGAAGAACAGCCCTGCTTTGGTGCTGAGATGTAGTTCAGGGCCTTTTTGTTTATTAGCATTCATAAAGTTTTTCCAAGTGACACAGGGTTAAAAATATCGGTATGTTGGAAATGCTCCCTGGAAGCCACAGTTCAGCAGGCGCCTTTAAAAATAACTAATTGAACCAGAACAGAGAGACACCAAACTGACCCAATCCTTCCAGTCTTTAAAACTATGTACATGTACCGTATTTCAGGGTCAATTTATCACAACATGCCCCTTCCTCACTGGCGCATAGCAAGAGGGAGAGCATGGACATATTTATAGCAGGCACTGCTTATCAGATGGTATAAATATGTCCATGCTGGAATAAATCATGGCATGGGTGTGAGCTCAGTGATCCATGGGGAGCAGGAAGCGTTGCTGAGCACCTGGGAATCCCCCCTGGGCATGGGGCAGGCTGCCCACAGCCACACAAGGCCAGCTCCTGCAGGAGGGGCTGCAGGACATGGGACATGGACCTCACCTTTGTGCTCTGCTTCCCACTTGCACCAGGGAGCAGATGGAGAGAATTAAAGGGGCCTTCTCTGTATTCTCTTTCTCTCATCATTCCTTGGCAGTTTACCTGTTGGCAATTTGGATATTTGAAGCTTGTTGTTGGACCTATCTCAGGTGAGTGACAGTGGTGACAAGGCACCATTAAGGCACGCCATGCTCCTCTGCTCCTGTAGAAATATTAAATGCTTTATTTCAAAATTTTTAGATGTTACCAATATAATATTAACATCACTGGTGTTCAAATTCTAAACATCCCTGCAGGTGTAAAACCCCAAGTAGACTTCCAGATAGTATGGGATTAAGATAAAAGCCAACAAAGTGGGTTCCCATTAACCACTGCTACTAGGAGAACAGTACCTAGAGGGTCTGCAGGTACAGGGACAGAGTGAGGGAGGACACTGAGAGGTGCAGGGAGATGCCTAATTCAGGAAGAATTCAGGATATTTCTGGCTCATTTGTACAACTGATGTCTCCTGCAGCCTTGAGAAACTGCTGGGATTTAAGATTTGCAAAACTGCAAATACAAATATATTAATAGGAAAATCAGTTTAACTTTCAAAGAGCAAAATAGAATAATTCACAAATCATCAAGAGTCTTGGGGCAGAGCTGTGGGTAATGATGCACAGAATGTTCAAAAAAGAATTGCAGAAGGTGCACAGAAAAGGCTAGTTAAGGAGACTAAGACAGCAAAATGCCAGCAAACTCCACCAGGACAGAGCCGCTGTGTTCTTGTGGGATCATTTAAGACAGTGTCCACTCCTGTTCACGGGCAGTTAGGGCCTTCTAAGAATAAACTGATTAAAGAACATTTTGCAACCTATAAACTTGTTGCAGCTTAAATGAAGTCTTTTAACCTTGGAGGTCTTATTTTCCTTATTAAGACGTAGGGAAAGCCCTTGCCTTCCCCAGTTTGATCAGCTCATTAACAGACTGACAATATCTCGGGAGCTGCTGATGCTCAATGCTTTAATAATAACATCTGCTGACTTCCTCAGGGCCCGTTTCAGAAGAAATTAGGTACAGGTTTGCATGCCAAAGCGAGCAGGGATGTCATGAATCTGCATCCAGCTGGGAGAGGCAGACAGGCTGTGGAATCGCTGCTGCCAGCGCCACTGCCCAGCCGAGCCGGGCTGAAGGAGGCAGGGTCTGTGAGCAGCCCCCTCCCCTCCCCACAGAGCACAGAGCCAGCTGCCTGTGCCCCAGCACCCCCGTGCCACCAAAGGGGCTGGTAACTGCTGTGGGATTTTTTTAATCTAGTTTCCTATGAAAACAAGGTTCCTGTGATCCCTGTGTGCTTGTCTGTCTGCCTGTCCTGCCCAATAACTTTGAACTCTTTTCTTTACTGATTTAAACCAGATTTCACAGAGAGGTAGAAGTCTCAAGGATAATTAAGTTCCTAAAAGGTTCATATAAGTAGGAATTTGGACAGAAAAAGGAATTTAGAGTTAGAACAGGGAAAACGCTTGCATTAAGGGCTTTGAGTCCATTGACTGGCTTCTGCCACCCATGACAGGTCATTGCTGGGGACTGTGGGAACAGGGTTATGTGCTGGTGGGAAAAGCAGAAAGTCTTCGTGTAATTCAGAGAACAGTCAGTCACAGGAAGCCACCTCTGTGGCCTCCAGAGCTCGTGAAACTGATCCTCGCATATCCTAAGTTTGCACTCCTTGGGTTTAGCCAGCCCTTGTCCCAGCCCAAGGACATGACAGCTTTCCCCTGACCAGTGGGGAACTCGTTTGTCACTACAGAATAGTCACCACCACCATCTCTGGCACAGGGCTATCCTGGTCTCCCTCTTCCCTCAACTCTGCTCAACCCGTGCCCTCTGCTTTTGACCTGATGCATCCCAATCAACCCCTGTCATGCTCCTGTGGGACACCCAACAGGGAATAACCACCACGGGTTTCTTGCCTTGTTTTTGAATAAGGATCATGTTCAAACACTCCTGGTGGAACATTCCCCTGCCAGGGGATTAAACTGAAATGATCTTACAGCATGATGGCTTCGTGGGTTCCCTGTTCTCTTGACACTTCTGTAGCTTTGGAGTTGCCCTCCCCCAGCAAACCCAAACAACCCAAATCCCAGCCCTCTGCCATGACTGGGGAGCAGTCACTGGAGTGCTCCCTGAGGCAGGGCAGAGCCAGGGAAGGAGGACCCACTCCTTCAACTGATGAGTTCAGCCTCACCTCCCCTCCCAAGACACACTTGGCAAAGACTGATGGAGACTCACCAACCTCCCAGGCCTCACCTGCTTCCCTTTTAGGAAGTTTTATTAATATTCAGCGTGACTTTTCCTTATTACCATTTAAAACCCCATTTTGATGCTTCTGTCTTAGTGGGGACCTGCAGAGGGCCAAGGCTCTGTCCCCAGCTCCGGAGCCCCCAGAGCAGCAATGTGGAACTTCTGCAAATCCAGCCAAACCTGGCCCAAGACCTATGCTTGGAAACTTTGGTCAAGCTTTTTAAAGTTGAAAATCAGATTTTGTTTCTTTGTCCAGCTGACAGTGTTGTTCAATTTGGTGAAAAAAATGTTTGGGACAAATTACTATCTTTGTTGTTCCACACCAGATCAAATCATAAAAACTATAAAATATAAGCAAACTAGTGAGCACTTTCTTGCTTGGCATAGGTGTGAAAACTCCCCCAAGAGAAGAGCACAGCCCTCTCCTATCTCTGCCAACAGGTAGTTGAGAAACAACCAGCTTACTCATTTTTTCAGTGATAACTGGCATTGCCTTTCTCTCCCCAGGAGAGTACCTGCCCTGCTCCGCAGCACCTGGAGTTCTGGGCTTCAGGTGAGGACATCTGCTATTTGACTTCAGGTTTCTTCACTCAGAGGAACCTCCAAGGATCTGTTTTGATCCTGTTGGACAATGGACACTAAATTTGGGCCTTAAAATCTGTAACGGGAGCCAACCTTTTCAAGCAACACTCAGTGGAGCAGATGGCATTTACAGCCCCATTCCCATTACAGGCCCTCAGAGCGATGGCCTGGGGGTGCCTGGGCTGTGTGCTGGGAGCAGAGGAGCTTCACCCCTGCAGGCAGAGCTCAGGAAGCTGCAGCACAGCACAGTCTCCAATGCACGAGCTGCTGGGAGGATTGTGAAATAAATCCTGGCAGAGCAGCTGGAAGAACACTCAGTTTAATTTAAGATCGAATACTCGCAAGTCCAACTACAAAGTGGTCTCACTTGGGGCATTCTTGTAGCTTTTGCTTTAATAGAGTAAAATTCTAGAGGTCAGATTTCACCCTCAGTAGAAGGATGTCACCAGATTTCCAGCATTTCTGGTGGAAAAACCCCAGAGTAGAGCCCATTTGCTCTGAGAATTGCATGATGGTTAATTCGGGCTTTTTCTCCTCGATGTGTTGCCCATTTTATTAACTTCTGCTTTGCTTTAAAAAGAGGCATCTACCCTTTTGCTTCCCTAAAGAAGCTCATGTTATAATTCAAGTGTCAGGACAGATTAAGTTAAATGTGCTGTGTGATTCCCAAAGGAAAACAAACTTCCAAACATCCTCTGTTTGCCTTGTTCCATGTCATGGATTGCATTAGAGCCGAACATGTAATTCTGTCGCCTAATGTGTTAAAGTTGGCAGGAATTTTACTCTCTGTGCAAGGTGAGAAATTACTGAGCTAACAAAACATTTCGTTTCCCTCTCCTTACGTTCCTTCTTTATGAGATTCTGAATGTGACATTTTCACAAAAAATCCCTACACTTATTTGTGAAAAATGTATATTAAAACCAAAACACATCAAATGAAAAGAAATCACAGATGGTTTTATTCACAAGCAGCAGAATTAATGGCCTTCCCTACTCTTTATAAATATTGGAAGCAGATGAGTTCATTACTATTTCACTCTAATAAAGAAAACCTGCTTAATTTTGACAAGACATCTACTTATCTAGTGTTTCTACTGAATAATAAAACTATTTTCTTTGAAAAATAAAAATTATCAATAAACAAAAACCTGCCCGGAAAATTTGCCAATAAAAAAACCCCAAGCATCTTCATTTCTGATAGTGATGAAATGGAATTTGAGGGATTTTGAAAATGTCACTAATTTTCAGAATAGAAAATTTTGAAATGTTTACTTTGTGGTTGTCTTAAATTTTTACATCTTTCAACAAAGCAAGCAGAAAAGTGAAAACATCTGAAAAGGCTTTTGAAAAGAAAAGAGTCAGCACAAGCTGGATGAAGCTGTGGGCTCCTTTATCTTCCAGAAATCCGCACACATGGAGCAGAGTTTATGACGGTTTTTTTAACCCGGCGTTCAAGCACTTCCCAGTTCACAATCCTGGCTCCATTGCATTTGCCAGAGCTTCAAAGTGCTGTTGGCAGCTTTTCCTGAACTGGGATAAAACATCTTACCCAGGGGAAGCAAAAGCTGAGTCATTTTTAACCCCAAACAACATTCACTGATGTGGTCATCTTGTTAGTCATGGAAATCCCGTGTTAGCTCTGTTTGTGCTTCTTTCAACACTTATTAACCAAGGAGCGAGGAGGTTTTATTTTAAACTGCAGAAGATGTTTATCCTCCCTAGGGCCATGACAATCAGTTACATGGCTTATCCATCATTCCAGAGAAAGGAAAGGATTTTGAGAAACTCCCCAGGCAAGTTAATTTTTAAAGCTGTAGGAGGGAGAGGAGAAAAGAAAACAAAACACCACCAAAGCCACCGGCACACAAAGCCCAAGAGAAGCCTCTGATGACACAGGGACTGCGGCAGCCGCCTCCAGCCCCTGCTGCTCCCCTCAGGCGCTGGGGATTTCCTTGGGGCAGGAATGGCCACAGGATGCCTCTCCAGAGAGAAACGGCTGCTCCCACGTCTCAAAGAACTGAGCAGAGCAGAAGACATGAGAAATTTTCCTTAGAAACCAAATTCCGTGAATGATGGATGTAAGCCAGCTCCAGTCCCAGCCCAGTGTTGGGGGACAAGGGTTCTCCAGGCCTGGAAGCTCAGCTGCATTCCCAGGCACTGGGTGTGCTGTGGCACAGGACTGAGCCCACTTCCAGTGGCAGCAGGATGTGGGCTCAGCCTAATCCTCAGCAGGTGACAGAGAAGCTGGCAGGCCCTGCCTGCGGGGCTCCACGCCTGCCCGCTGCCTGGGAAGCCATGGGCTGGCATGGCATGGGCCCACTCTGGTTTATATCCTCCCCACACCACCTCCTCCCCAGCCAGGACATTCCATCAGGTGCCGGTGACAGCTCCCACGGCAGCCACAAGATGCTGCTTCTGAGTTTTTTTGTGGAACAAGTGGTACTGCTTTCAAAAGGTTATAAAAACATATGCCTGAAGAGAATGTCGGGAACTTGGGTATTAATCTCCCTTAATTCAAAGAGCACTCAAAATAAGCAAGACAGAAATTCTGTCTGGGGTGAGAAGATGCCAGAGGTCAGTTTGTGCACCACTAGCTTGGGTCAAGTTCAGAAGAATAATAATTTAGCACAAAGAAAAACAATTTTCAGTGTAGTGCAGTATTAGCCTCCCCCTGGCTGAGCAGCCCATTCCCCTCAGGGCTTGCTGCCCCAGGCATGCAGGTACCTGCCCACACTGCTGCCAGGGTGGGCATGGGCTGAGCCAGGTGGTGAGTGCTGCCCTGAGACAGCACAGCCCTCACTGCTGCAGCACCATCCTGTGCTCAGCACAGCCCTCACTGCTGCAGCAGCATCCTGTGCTCAGCACAGCCCCCACTGCTGCAGCACCATCCTGTGCAGAGCACAGCCCCCACTGCTGCAGCACCATCCTGTGCAGAGCACAGCCCTCACTGCTGCAGCAGCATCCTGTGCTCAGCACAGCCCCCACTGCTGCAGCAGCATCCTGTGCTCAGCACAGCCCCCACTGCTGCAGCACCATTCTGTGCTGAGAATTGCTCCTGCCCCATAGAACACGCCACTGGAGCTTGTTTTGACTTTGCAGCATACCTGTAGAGCAACACATTTGGGACACATTTTCCAAGGCTTTTTATGTCCAATTTCTAAGAAAAAAAGCCCACAAAAAAGAGCATGTTCCCTATAGGGGATCGTGTTGCCACCTCTATAGTTCACCCTTCTGATCCAGGTAGTTGTTTCAGTCAGAAAATTAAAACACAAAAGCACACAGATCTATCTGATTAAAACAAGTTTCGGTTAACAAATTATATTAAGAATACAGACTGAGTTATCACACAATGAAACTTCCCTTTGAAAAATACAGGAGGGTCATCTAAAATAAATATAAAACATAGTAACATTCATAAGATTAATGCACAGTAAAATCACTTTCAGTAACCCAACCATCTTAGAAAACCACTTTGCAACTGCATAAAAGGTTTCTTTTTGCCATTTGTATGATGACATTTAAATCTGTTGCTGTTAGGAAACAATCTCACAACAAACGACCAGAATATCCAAAGAGTTTGGTTTCCTTGTGGTGAATGAACGGAGCAGCACCTCAGTGAGCCTCTCCCCCTCTGCAGCAGGGCCGGGCGATGAGGCTGGGGTGGCTGACACCAGCATGCTCGGCCGCCCCGCCGCTGGGGCGCTGCTGCTGCTGGGGGGACCCCGGCTGCTCGGCAAGGCTCCAAGGCTGAGGTAATTATTTGGATGTACTGAGGTGTGCCTGCCCTCTGGGAGGAGCAGGAGCAGCTCTCCGGGCTCCTGGGGCTGCCATGGGAGAGCGGCCGTGGGCAAACCTGGGGACACAGATGTGCCCAGTGTCACCTGGGAGCAGCAGGGAGGTGAAGGCCAACTTGGGACAGGCCAGCTCTATCCCATTTCCCCTCCTCCCAGGAGAGTGCAGGGCCCCACACAAGAGGAGGTGCCCTTGCCACTAGCACCTACCTAGCAGTGCAGTGCCCATGACAGGAATTCTCCAGGCTTGGCAGCACGTGGGTTCAGCCTGGAGAGCTCAGGACACTGAGGGGGCGGTGGTGGGTGTGAAACCAAACAAGCCCAATGCTACAGACTACCAACAACCTCCCACTGCACAGGAGGCTCCCAGGAAACCTCCAACAAACACCGTGGGGACACGCAGGGACAGTCACAGGAAAAGTCTGACACAGTTTACTCCTATGAAACTACAGATATGAGGTGCTCCCATAAGGGAAGACACCTGCTACAACTATTCACACTTGAATTTTATCACAGAGTTCACACTCTACATCACTTTCTGGACTAACTTCTTGCCTTTCCATGATCAACACAGCAGACAGCACAGCCTGGCCTGGGTGGCCACGAGTCACCTCGGCACACGACCAGCTTCTTGCTGTGAGGAATGCAGGAGGCAGCGTGTCACTATGAATTCACATCAGAAGGCGTATTTTACAGTAAGCAAACCCCTCACTGCTGCTTTTCTGTCTCTGTTGCAGATGTATAATAACTTGGCAAACTAACTTCTCCATCAGCCACAAGATTAAACTACCTAGAGACCAGTTTTGTTCTACAAATTCAGGCAAGGTAGCCAAGAACATCTGGTAAAGCTCTGCAAATTCACTTCTGTTGCTTTCCACTGCCTCCTCCCCTCCCCTTATGCTCCAGAAGGCTTCTCCACAGCCAGACAACATCCACATCAGACTCTCTGAACACTTCCTGCCTGGGCCAATTCTTCCAGTCATCTCTTGGACAGGGAGGAAGATGCACAGAGATGCTGGTACTGGCCATGCATGGAGGACTCACTGTAAAGATGCAAGGACCAGCCTTGCAATGAGCTGCCGTGAGTACCAAAGTTATGGAACAACCAGTAAAACCTTCCTGGGGAAATGCGGACCTGACACCCCTGGTCTAGGGAATTCAGCAGTGCAATAAAAAAAGCTTCCTCTGATCAGTGGACTGAGAAGTTGACACAGTCAACCACCCTGCACTGTGTCTCGCTGCGCTTCCAAGCACTGGCTCCGAGCCCTCTCCCTTTTGGAACTGCCTCATTTTCCAGCCTGTGGTTAGCAGAGCTGAGAGCTCAGCTGGCTCTCAGCAGGTGCCACTTTTTGTTCAAAACACATTCATTGTGTTTGCCCCACAGGAACTGCATCTGTCCTGTCTGTGCATCTTGAACAGGCTGCCCTTGCAGTGCTGTGGTGCAGGACCGCACCAAGGAGAGCAAACTCATCTGTCAAGGGTCTTTGCAGGTGAGTCCTGAAGCAGCTTTGCTGGTCCAGTGTTAGAGGGACAAGTAAGCACACAAATATATCCTGAAGATGTAGATGCCTGTCCCAGCCCTGTATCCTGCCAGTGTTTCACGTTTCCAGTGTTTCCTGTAGGTCACTGCAGAGCAAGCTGAGCTCGTTATCTCCAAGAAGGCTGAGCAAACCTAGCAGTTAGTATAAATATTAAAGCACTGATTTTCTCTTACATAAGGGACTCGAAGCTCCCACCCCTTTTCCCAGACACAGCCAGGGAGTGTGGCACTGAGCGTGGGGCTCGGCAGCTCTCAGAACCTGCTCCTTGCTGAGCCCCCTGCCAGCTGCACGGGCAATCCTGCCCTCACGGGAAGAGGGGGCTCGAGGAGGGGCTCCTGGCAGCTGTCTCTCAATCTCCCAGGGACAGGCACTGCCCCTGGAGCTCTGCAGACTGTGCTGTGCCCTGTGCCAGTCCGCAGTTCCTCCGCCACGAACAGGAAAGGTCAGCTCTCATCCCAAAGCTGTGAGGAACGCGCTGCTGCAGACGGCTCCTGCCTACCTGCCATGACCACTGAGCCACAGGAGAAGCTATAAATGGATGTCACAGAAAACTACAGAACAAATTACAAGCAGAAAAATAGAAAGACAAAAGATGGATGAGATGGGCACAGCACTACAGCATGGAGTGGATTTGAACTTGAAGTGAACCTGAGCCGAATGACCAAGCTGCCATGGTATGTTCATTTGTCGATGTCGGCATCATCAATCTGGCCTTTGTGAAGCCTGGCAGTGAGGTCTGGCTTTTCTTTACTGCAGGATAAATAACAACTAAAAATGGTGGTGCAAGCTCCAAGTAAACGAGCGCTTCCAGGGGGTC
>VXBQ01009399.1:0-17202 GCA_013400175.1 Phainopepla nitens
CTGGCATCCAGCCAAGGTCAAACAACCTCATGTCCCTTTTTACACTGCTTTGTCTGGTTCAGTGAAGGCAAAGGAGGGTATAGAACCAGTTCTGGAAATTGGTTGAATTTAATTAACTTGAGATGGTCAGGTATTAGGTAATTAGTAACTATATTTTTTTGACTTGATTTTCAATTCTTACAGTTGCTAGGGATTTTTCCTATGGAAAGTTTAAATTTCTTTAAAATTGAACACTCAGATGCCTGACCAAGTATATGAAACTTTAGGCTTACACTGTTTTTTTAATGTACTTTATTAAACTCTCTCTAGGTATTTTTTTTTTATTTAGTAATCTGAATTCTGTTATACTTTCTTCTTCCTTAGTTTATTAAAAACAGAAAAAGAGAAAGATGTTTTGTTTTTTTCTTTGGCTTTTTCTTCATGTGTAAGTAGCTTCTGGTTTCTGAATTTTTTAAAAAAAATTCTCACTAACACTGAAATGGTGTGCACGACAACAAATGAGACTTACTTCTAGGTTTTCTTTTGTGGAGCGTTTAGTGAGTGATTCACTAAATTCAGTGTTTTAGTTTGCAAGATAAATGTATTGGCAGAGTGGTCCTTGTGTTGTAAAGGATATTCCTAACATGCATAGACTTGTCTTCAGCATCTGGTACCAATACTGTGGTCCTTCAGACTGTATCACTAGCCTTTATCCTGGAGCCTGTTAGCCTCCTGCAATTATTTGCACGTGTATTTTTTTCTTTGTATTCAATTTCAAAAAAGTGTTCAGTTACATCTGTGTTACATATCTTTAAAAACGGCTTTCAAAGATGAAGGGTGTGGGGAATATTTGGCTCAGTTGGATGTTTGCTAAGGAGTAACTTTGAACTGACAGTGTCAGGGTATGGGGCAGATTAGATCATTGTGTTCTCTCCCTGTACTTTCCTTAACAGCTTCATTGTTACATTAGTAAAAGCTTACTAGTATTTAAGGGGTGTGAACTGGAAGTTAGATGCAGTTGGGTGGAGATGTGTGAAAGGGTTGCACGTGGCTTCCAATTATCTGTGAAATATTCATGGTGAAAACAGTTGAGACAAAGCATGTTACAGCATGTTTAAGTCCCTGCTCTGACTTGCCATTTAGACATAGTCTGCTTTTATGGTTCTATGGTGGTATCTTTTTGCTATGATGTATGTATTTTATTTAAAATAAATACTGGTAGCAGTAATTTTATGGAGTTCTTGTCCTGTTTTGAAATAAAAATGTAGGCATAGAAATATTTTCTGGTATGGTATATGTTTTGCTAAAGGATTTGTTTCAAAGTGTTTGAAAATATGGAACTTATTATGTGGAATTTATTTATGAAAATTTTATTTAATGAGAATTTCCTGTTTCAGAAGACTTGCATCTTTCATTATGAGAGTATATGTTCATTATTTGAGACAGCTACACGGCACAGTATTTAGAATCTAGAATGAAGTCAAGGCAATATAGACCAGATATTCTAATTAGTGTTTGAGTGTCAAAATAATCTGTGAGGTAACGTTGATCACGTTGCTAATTTTAGCCACTCTTACACTCTCTTCTGTCACAGCCCCATGACTTTGATGAATGCAGATTTGATATCAGCGTGAATGACAGTGTTTGGTACCTCCGGGCTCAGGACCCAGACCACAGACAACAGTGGGTAGATGCAATAGAACAACACAAGGTACGTAATTTTCTGTTTTCTAGCTTCTTTTCTCATTCCCCCATTAGATCAAGCATAGTGCTTGCAGAGAGTTTAAGCTTCCCTATACAGTCATTTAAACAGTCACGGTATTTATGGCAGGTAAAAGCTCAAGATTGAAGCTCTGCGTTAAATACGTTTCAAAGGAATTGACTTGTTCTTCATAGATAAGACTTTACCAGGGACTTACAACTGTGAGCCTTTCTTCAGCTCTCTAGCTTGAAACAAAAAAAGCTTTTATTAGTTTGAGTGATGTTTTCAAGGTTTTGTCCATCCTCTCCCTGATTATTGAATTGCTTCTTATCTATCCTAGATGTTAACTTGTTAGTCTTAGAGTCAGTTCTCTAGGTTATCATTCTGGTTTTAGGCTCCTCTTTTTCATCATTTGACTGCTTTTACTGTATCTGATTACTGGTTTTTGTCTCTTTGTCTTTTAAGGCACTGCTCCTCATCCACATTTTTGGTTCAGCTTTCTTGATCTGTTCCGTGTATCTTCCAATGAACTCAATTTCATTTTAAAAATACCTGACCTTCAAGCCCTTTAGGTCAGGTAGAAAGTACACAAAACATCCATTATGTTTTCAGGTATGAGATAGGCACTGTCCCAAAGTGTAACACTAAACTACAATACCTAGCACAATGCAGCCTCTCAGTCTGGGTTACACAAGTATTACAGGAATACAAATTGAAATAGTTATCCAAATAGGTGTGAATTTTTACCGTGAGCATCCTGAAGTGTTGTCTGTATAGGTACTGTATGTAATTAAGAGGTTTCACCTTTTATTGGCCATTCCTTGCAATAAGCAGTACATGTTCTTAAATTTAAAGTGCTGCCTTTTCATAATGGTTCTCTAAAAACAGAATCACCTCAATTGATAGACTCAAGGGACTCTTCATCCCTTTGTAGCTTGGCATTTTGCCTTCATTTTGATACAGAGGTAATATTAAAACATAATAAATCAAGTTTTAAAGCCGAGATTCTTTCCTGTAGTGTAATGAAAAGATATAAAGTTACCAGTGGAGTGTTTTTGAGACAACAATACTCCAATTTATTGCTAGTGCAATACCTGAGAGAAATTTCTTGTGAGGATACATCGAAGAAGTTACATTGCAGAAGTTACACGTGCCATAGAACTGGCATTTCAAAAACTGGTTTATAGGCTTAGGGGTCTTCAGGTATGGTTTAATGTAATCATGGAACTGGATAGCCTTAGGCTAAAGTTTAGGCTAGGTTTCATGAGTGATTTAACTGGGGAAATGCAGAACTTCAACCTGAAGCTGGATAAGCAGAAATGCAGTCTGTGTCTTTGCATACTACACTCTGTATTGCATGCTACTCTGTAGGAATGAGTGATGAAAAAACCTAGATCCTTTCTTAAACTCTGCTCATCTCAACCTCAAACCTTTTTCATGCTATTTTTATATTCTCTTTCGTAAGGCTCACCTTAACCATTGCTGAGTTCTGAGCTGCAACTTTATGGAATCACCAACTCATAATACAAGATTATTGAATGGTAGTTAGTTGAGAGTTTGCCATTGGAAGTGTTAATTTAGAGCTGTTTCTCTGTACTTAAAAATCTTATGTTTTACAACACTGATTTTTTTTACCTGCATTAATGCTCAGCCTATATCATGAGGTGTCTCTTTATTTTCCTTTCTGTCTGGTATTATAAACTGCTATTGGTAAGTTTAAATTTTCTTATTCAATGTCCTTTTTAGATCTTGAGTGAATATTGAGGAGTACAAATTCTAGCTTTTCAAAAGTGAACTACCTGTACAGAGAAGCCTGATTAATTATACTGTTTTTCTGCTTTAAAAAATAATCTTTTAACGTTAATTTAGCTTTAGACAATTTCAACTTCCATACTTTGCAAGAATTTGGTAGTTATTTCAATAAATAAATAGTACCATATCTCTGCCTTCTTGCTTAAGGAAGAAGAATTAAGGGTTGTTTACTTACCCTTTCTACTATTTAGAATTAATATAGGGTTAGAGATAATGAGAGCGTTTTTTATAACTTTATTAAAGTTACTTATCAGCTTATTTTTTAAAGAGTGAAGATATTCTGGAATGTTGTAAAAACAGAAGAAAAGTATGTCTACGAGTAGGAAGTGGTAATAAGGCCTTCTGTATATGCTGAACTGACAGGAAACAGTTCAGTTTGCATGTTGCTATCCTAGTGTAATAACATTGGACTTGACTGTTCTGAATCTTACAGCTTTTCCAGTAGGTGTAGTTCGCAGTTTCATGGTTATTTGACGTTTTTCAGTTTCTTTTGTACTCCTTTTTACTCTCTAGTGTTAACAGTATTTAAGGCAAATAGCACTTGTTTTCATTCTTAAATGGAGTAGAAGATACTATGACACATCACTTTTAAATAAGCTATCAAAACATTTAATATGTTAAATTAATACATATTTTAAAACATCCTTTTTTGTATTATGCAACTAAATATCAAGAATATCATGATCAAGACAAAGCAAGGAAAACAGCAGAAGTTACTGCAGTCTTGTAATAATAGCCTAGACTCAAGTTGAAAGTATATAATGAAATAGCAGAGTTACAGACATCATCTTTCCAGTGCAATTTTTTGTTGTCTTGATAATACAGTAGGAGTTTTGTGTGATAAATGTTGTAGGTGTAGAGGTGCATCTGTTGCTTCTAACAATTTTAGAAAAAATATACAGTAATCTTAAGACCAGAAACCTTGGAAAAGTGCTGTATTTATATAAATAGGTATTTGGTAGAGTTAAACACAACACAGAAGTGTCCAAATCCAGTCTTCAGTCTGAGTATTATTAGTGGTTTTTAAAGAATATGTCTCCAAATGTCTTCTTTCTGTCCTTTCACTGAGGGGTTACTGCTATAACCTGTAATTTTCATATAGGTTTGTATGGAAAATATTTAAGAAACATTACATTTTTCCAATATAACTTTAACAAGGATCTGAAAGAAAGTATTTTCTTGGAATCTGGAAGTCAATCCCATTTTTCATTCTAATTTGTGAACAACACTGGAGTGAACCTTAAGTAACTCTTCATTCATCCTTCAATTCACTTCAGCTCATGCAAGTTTTATATCCAAAAACTTGATTGAAAGTGGAGGAAGATGGGCAAAATATCTCATTGCACTGAAAAGTTCAGACTTTTATTGGCTTACTCTGACGTTTTCTGAAGGAGCTTTCTGGTCAGGTTACCAAAATTTATGCAAAAGTTCCTTCTGGGTAAAAATTGTTTTTGTTTGAGAAACAAGTTCTTCGAATGGTGCATAATAATTTGAATAAAATCAAGAGAGGAAATTTATTTCCTGTACTAAGTCATTTTCCTTAACGTTAGTCTAAGCTGCATAAAGTACTTTTTTTGTTTGTTTTTGAAGTTCTTTGTTGCTTACTGAGTGGGTAGGTAGCTCTGGTAGGCTGCTTAAGCTATTTGCTAACAAAAGTGTGTTTGTGAGACTTAATGTAGCATGTCACAAGGTTGTTGATCTTCAGAGTAAGAAAAATAGGCAGAAACTTTGACTGTGTTTCATTGTGCTCCAAACAAAGGGAACACTGATTAATTTTATATTAAATATGAGTATAAGCAGACATAGAAAAACTTCATGCTTTGCAGAACCAATGAGTAGCTGATGGCTGTGAAATGTAAATCATTATGTTCAGGCATAAAAACCGTTAGAATTTGCAGGGGGCTTTATAATTGTACTGTATTTTTTCTTGTATTGAGGTTCCTGAATCCTTACCACATTAAGTGTTTCACGAATAGCTCAAAATGTTTGTTCGTTGCCCTGAACTGGAGGAAGGATACATCTAAAGCTGCTGTAAAGCCATCAGTGAGGCAAATGAGGAAGTAGTTCATGTGTAACCAGGAGTCCCTTCTTCTACTGAAATGTTTCATTAGATGTATCAGGCATTTCTCTAGTGTCAAAACATTGGAGATACTTGAGTACTGCAGTGCTTATGTGTTTGGAAAGTTACTCTCTTCTTAATAATAATTAGAAAGACTGCCTCCTCCAGGTCTCTCCTGTGGTTTTAAAATGGAATTTGGAATTTCTAATCTAATGTCAGATAAACTGGCTTAAATGTTATTCATTCAGTGCTGTGAGAAGATGCGGAGAGTGAATTGCTGTTTGTTGTGAGAAACAGGTGTATAAGTAAACTTTGAGCAAATGAACTTGAACTCCTGAGATCAAGATAACAATTTCTTGCAATGTTAATCTACCACCCTAGTTGAGAACATAGTGAGAATTTATTTAGAAATGAATACTTCCTGAGAAATTTTGCATCAGTTTAGATTTTTCCCATTTTGTTCCATTGTCGTTTTTATTTTCTGCACACAGACTCTTAATATCTTCATTATTGACTTTGTGGCTCTTCAACAATATAGATTGATAGTTTTTTGGTCTTGTTTTTGCAAAATCTTTTGTTTGTCAACTGAAATAAGTCTTCCTGAACTTCTTACAATGTCTGATTTTGCTGTTTCAAACTGGAAAAGGTAATTTTTCAGAGGAGTACCTAGATATCTAACAAGTTGGCATGTAGGGAGTAGGTAGATTTTCTATTTGTTTTTGAAGTAATGATATACAAGGTGTTTATATCTAGAGTAGGAGGCATGAATCTCAGAGTTTGACTGTGAAAGGCATCAGGTGGCTATTTTCCAAACCTAGTTGACATGCATCCCTTTTATGGGGATGAAGGGACCTGTCCTCCTTAAAGGAAGGTGGCCTATCTCCTTCAGTAAAAATCTTCCTTGAAGGAGTGGCTACTGCTTTATTGTTTTTACTCTTGGTTAGACACTGTGGAAGGAGTTAGCTACTTAGAACAGAGTTATATAGAAACATCAGGAAGAGTAAAACTTATATCTCCTTTTTATATTTTTTTGCCCCAGATGGGGGGAGGAGACATGGCAACCTTGGGGTCAAAGATAGTTTAGCTTTTAAGTAATTCTAATTTTGTGCAATTCTTTGTATTCTATAACTTTCTTAAAATACTAGTTGTCAAACCGAGTAAGATGCTTTGCATACCATTTGCCTTGTTTAAATGCAGATCTAGTTGAAATGGTGGGGAACACCCTAAACACTGGATTTGACAGTCTGCTAAATTCAAATGTAAGAAAAAGTTAAGTAATTATTAAAGCATTTGATTAATTTTCTTTATTTAACACCGAAACAAGTTTTCATTTTACATGAAACAAGTAACCTAGAATTGGGATATTTAGTTGTGAGGTGGTTATTTTCTGACTGTTCATCTTAGTTCATAAGTCAATTTAGAAAACTGCAGAGCAAACTTTAAACAGCATAATTTTGATTGCAGTCAATAAGGGCACTTCCGGATATTGTTGTGAGAAGATTCAAAACTGAAAAACATCATCAGCCTGAAATTTTCAGAAAATTCTTGTTAAGCACATAAAATGGGGTTCCTCTTTTCGAAGTAACATAGAAAAAGCTAGCAATATCCTTATCTATAAAGTGTTAAGAATCATTAATTTCACTGTAATGGAAATTTGCCTGTTTTATTTTCCCATGTCAGTGTACTGTTCTAGAAGATTGACTGAATGTGCTGTTATGCATTGAAAAATACCGCTACTAACAGTAATTGTGATGTTAAAGCAGGAGAGGCAGCCAGGTGAAGAGGACAAGGGGTAGAGGTGGGCTTCTGCTTGTCCTAACATGACTGCAAAACCATTCAAAAGCCAAAGTCCCAGTGGATGAAACCCGAGCACCACAAAGTTGTGCACTTGAGAAGAATCTTAGTACCAAAGCAACCTGCAGGGTACCTACCCAGAGCTAATGGATTCCCCCTCTACCTGCCATAGCTGTTCCTGTTCTGAATGGTTCAGTTCATGTCAGAATCCTTAAATCTGTTTGTTACACAAATCAGCTTCTGGATAAAGAAGGTGAAGGATTTCAGGTAAAATACTGCGGTAAATATTGAAGTACTTATAAATTAAAATTCATTTCTGTCTTTGTGTTATTTCTCTTATGAACTTAAGTATAAGAGGTTATGCATGAGTAACTTGTATTGAACTCAGATAAAGCCTTAAATTTGACTTCAGACTCAGTTAAAAGCACCCAGACTTTCTCAGTTCCTGGTTTTTGTTCTGTAATTGGAATGTCACCTCCAGACTGAGATCCAAGTGCATCTACCTGTTCCTTCCACCTATAAATGCCTTAAGAAGTTTCACATTAACTATACTTGAAGTCAAGCTTTTGTTTGAATACTGTATATAAATATTGATCTATGAGATTATTTTTATTTAGCTGGTCTAAGGAAACATTGAAAAAATGCACATAAAGGTAACTTTCTCGTGGTAATATTTTACTAGCAGTGGATGCCAGACCAAAAAAATTTGACCCATTAATCAGGTCAGAAACCAATATCAGAGTTTCAATTCATGAAATAATGAGCTCGGATTATCAACAAGAAGGGGAGAGTACTGAAAGGTAGTACATGTTTAACTTGTCCACAGGCTTTCAGCAATTGTAAGTAGAGCTGTAACATTCTGTGAAGACAGGGTAGTTTTCTCCTTTTTTACACATCTCTAATCCTTCCCTAGAATGGATTTAATAATGGCAATAAAGACACGCAAATAAATCACTCCAAATTCACTCTAGACTGAAATTAATAAGATAATTCAAAATTAATAATAAATGCAGAGAAATTATACAGAAACATTTTGATTCGGCATACTAGTGTAACAAACTTTTAAAATAGATACTAAATGAGAAGTATAAGTTTCCGCCGTCATTAAGTAATTTTGGACATGGAATTTAGCATTCCTGTTTTCTGGCAGACCACTGAGGAGCTGCTGGACCAAGTAGTTTAGGTGTTTGTTGGACTGTCTTTAAGTGCATATTGAAATGCTGCAAATAGTCTTCAGAAGTCTATTTTGATGTTGCGACCTTTACGAATATTTTCTTTTTATCAGCTTACTATATTATTGACAACTAGTCACTGTCAATTTCTAGCAATGGTAAATATCCTAGTATTGATGAGCGAATGTTAATTATAAATACAGTCTTGTTAATTATTTTGAAATAAAAACTTTCCAGTAGTGTAACTTCAGATACATCATATAGGAGGGAGCAACAGGAAGAGTGTGTGTTGCCATTTCTCCCTCTACTTCCCCTCCTGGAGTTCGTGTGTTTCAATAATGTGTGGTTTTTGAAGTATTTGCTTTCTCAGCAGTTATTGCTGGGGCCTGAAAAGCACTGTGGCTCCCTAATTTTAATTTTTTGGCATTTCATACTATTACAAGTTCCTCTGGCCATACTTCCCCTGTACTTACTCATAAGTAAGACTGACATAAGTGCAAGCAACAATGCAGATGAAGGAAAGCATGGGATATATGGGAGTAGATATATATTGTTCAACTTTGGTTTTATTTATCAGGTTCATAATGAGGATTGTAGCAGTGTGATAAGCTAGAACAGTTACCCATTCCTTGATTGTTGTTCACGTGCATGTCTTTTACAGCTTTCTGGTACCTTGCATGGCTGTCTTCCAAACTCAGTCTTCATCTTTCTGTGAAGTATAACACGAAAATAGAACTCAGTATTCCCACTAGGATCCTATATGTGTTGTATACAACATAGGATTATTTTGTGGATCTTGTATACTACCATTTTACAACACCACAATTTTTTTAACTTACTCAGCTTGCAAACCACTAAATCTGATTCATCTCTAGAACTGTCTGCAGATCATTACCTGTTCTGTACATGAACATTACATTATTTCCTGTAACCAAGTAAACTTTAAACTCCATTTTTCTCATGTGTACATGAGTGTTAAGTTTGTGCTGCTCTTCTGTCAACTTCAGTCTTTCCAGCTCAGCTGCTAATAATGATTGTGCTGTGTGGGTTTGGTTCAGTTTCTTAAGTGATTGTGCTTCTTCTAGTACTTGGTAAAGTTTGGGGACTGTCTACATGAAGAAACTGCTAAATAGTCTAACATACTTCACAGCTGAGTTTCCCTGTTACTCTGTTGGGAGCTACTTATCTGAAGCTGTACATATATGTGCACTAAAGATAATTTTAAATCTTTGTATCCATGAAAGCTATGATCACCTGTATGTTCCTAATTAAAAAGTGTTCTCTGCCATCTAGTCAGAGCATTTACAGGTAATCTTCACAGTCCTAGTAGAGGTCTTGAACTCTCCTCTCAAGCCCCTGCCCCTAAAAGCTAGTGAACTTACTTGAGATGTCTTACTCCTTTCTTTCCCCTAAATTAGCTAAATATACTAATTGATTCAAGTTTCAAATGCACAGAAAGGTTAAAGTAAAATTTTGATCACTGCATAGCTGGTGGACCAGGGTGTTCTGAAATAGCTAATGGATGCCTGAAAATTACAGTTCAGATTGCAAATTAGCAGAGTGTTGCCTTTTGGGTGCAGTGCTGTGTGAAGAAAACACTTGCAAAAGTGCTAACTCAGTGTCAAATAATGTGAAAGGCTTGTGACACTATTTCACTAAGCTTTGAGTATGTCAGTCAACATTTTTGCAGTGCTCTTTAATGAAGAGTTATGTACATGGCTAAAGTAAACTTGGTCTCAAGACTAATGCTTGGTCTTGAGATGACCAGAACTCTAGAAGAGTCAGCTTGCAGCTGGCTCTGCAGTAAATAGCCAGTCTCATTGCTATAAACAAGTGGGATTCCAGTAAACTCAGAAGTGTTATTAATTCCCTTTGTAAATACTGTGGTAGATCATTTTGGTAGTGTATACTTGCATTTAATAGAAGTAAGGGAAGTGTCAAGGTTTTTCACCAGCAGAATGACATGCAGTTATCTCTAGGAGTCTGAGTTCTCTGTGGCAGAGTGGTAGCATGCTTTACAAGGTCTCCCTGAAAACAGTATTGTTCATTGAGAGAGATCTGTGTCAGGCTTGACTTCAATGATAAATGCTCCTTCAAGTTAGGGTAAGCTCTTGTTATCAAGAACAGAAAGCAGAGAGCTGCAGTGTAAAAGTAGTGAGTGGTTAAACAGTTGGAAGTTGGCACTTGCCAAATACTATATGCTGCTTACTCATCACCTCAAAAAATACTGTGCATTAACAGCTTAGTAGAAAAGTCTTGGTAGACTGTATGCCTCAGTCTACCAAAGGTGTTCCTTTTTTGCTTTCTAAAAACTTTTTAGGAGGTGGCTTTTCTTCAGTGAGCTTTCATTCCAGCGAAACTCAGTGAGGTGCTATTAATAGATCGTAATCCCCTGCTGTAGGGCGGAGCGCTCAACGGCGTGGGTGGTGTGCACAAGTACCAATGAAACAGTAACATTGAACAGAGGTAACTTCTGGGCTCTTTTGAGAGCTACACACATGACCACTATCCAGTGAAACTCCTGAAAAAGAGTGTAACTCCGGAGCCTAATGTGACTCTAAAGAGCTGGCAGAATTCTTTTAGAAACACATCATGGCTTGGGGCACCTGCTCTTTTAATTTATTTATCCGAACCTCTTAAGGTAATTCTTCCAATATAATTTTCACTGTAGATCAGCAAGAAGATCTTTTTTTTTTTCCTCTGAAAACAATTCAAGCATGAAAATATGCATTTGCTATTATTTTAATGTTGTCTATGAATAGGCTGACTGCAGAGGAAAAGAAAGTTGTGCTCTTGAGCGTACCTATTTTAAATAGTAGATGAGAAAAAAGGGGTTTAATATTTAACTGCTACTGTTTAAATATCCCATTTTGCTTGGTATGAACATAGGCATCAGAAAACTGGGGGAGTGGAGGGTCAAATAGAGAAAGGTGTCCATCTTTCTACCCCCTTGGTGGTCTGGAATAATTTGTGATGATTTATGTATTACTGTAAAATTGCTTTTTTAAGCAAACAAATACACTTGAGGATGCTCAGCGGATGTGAATTTCTTGCCCGGATTTACAGTATGATGATGGTACCGAAACTTGTCAATTTTGTTAAGAAGCTGCACTTTCAGGGAAAGATTATATGGATTATTCAAGTTATTATTCCTTTGCTGTCAATTACAGAGGGTTCTTCCTTTAAAATTGTTTTAAATATTAATTAAATTTCAGTGAGGGAAACTAAGCTTGGGTATGTCTTGTACATTCCATTATTTTAGCAGTGGTATCAGCAGGAACTCTAATACATGTGATAGTGCATGTCATTTGATGTTGCTAAATTTCCTAAGTGCCCTTATTGCTAAAAACTGGGTATTTCCTGAAAGAAGACTAGGGCAATGCCAGTGAATCAGCAGTTTCAGTTGACTACACAAGCATGTTTGCCGCAGCAAACCTAAATGTTGTCACTTCCAATTGTTGAAGCTTCCCTTTCAGGACTTGAAAACAATAGTTCTCTGTCTGTCTTGGCACTCTTCTGCTGTTCTTGGGCCCGTGATCAAACAGCAGCTGTTAAATTACATCTTTATTAATAAGTAGTTACAGTTAGCACTGTTTAAAGCTGGACCAAAGCTTTGTCCATTCCAGCCCAACACACTTGATTAATTATAAACAAAGCAGATTGTTTCACATTGACCAACCCAGTCTTTCTTTGCCTGTGTGTTCCAGTTACATTTTGTAACAATTGCTTTGGCTTTGAAAATAGATATTATAATTCTCTGAAGAATGCATATGTATGGGGTGTACTCCTGAGTGTGTAATTGGACGTGCTCTGAGCAGGAGGTGGTACTAGAGATCTTGCATCCTAGTAATTCTGATTCTCTGGTATAAAGCACATTTCTTACATAGCAGTTAACTCTTCCTTGCTTGTGTTGTAATATTTTATGCTTCCCAGCAAAAGAATTCCTCTGTCTTGAAACAATTCTTTTTTAACAAGATGAAGTTTTTTTTTTGCCAGTTTACTAGTCCTCAGATTTTCAGATGTAAATAAAAGGTCTGGTTAAATTCTCTCTCCTTCAAGTTTTGCTTTATTCTTGCACAGTTCAAAAAGTGCAGCATCTTATTATTTCCATTCTTGTTTCTACCTGTCTCCAAATATGCTAAGGAAGGTTAAGCAGAAAATACGTAATTCATGTGTTTAGTGATATTTAGTGGGTTTGAGGAGATCTGTTTGGTAAATCTGCAGATTTTGTGGGGTACGAAGAAAGGGCAAAGGTAACAGCTGCTTAGATTGTAGCTATCATAATCTAATCAAACAATACATAGGACTTACAGGTTTGTGCAAGTGTATCTAATTGATCTTCGGGGAGTTACTGGACTGGTCTGGGTTTTAATTCTTTAAAAGAGGCCATCATGCTGGCTAAACACGTCTTCAACCGATGGAGAATGTTCAGCTGACGGTACTAGTCATACATAGTCTCTCTCAGAGCATCTACCTGAGTAGACAGAACCTGGAGTAAAAAACATGCTCTGTTATGGGTTTGAACTTGGTCATATGGCAAGAAAGTCTGAAACATGTCGATCTGAGGCTGTATTTGTGTTACACTTGACTGGAAAGGTTCTCTGCCCCCTTGTTTATTTATACTGTCTTGATGTAAGAGCCCTGTGTTACACAGTAAATCTGCTGTTTTTCTTTGCTGTTCTCAACTGTGGGGTAGATTTGAGTCTGGAGTGCTTTTGGATGTAGATACAATAGCTTCACTTTCATCATTTTTATGGCTGCTGCTTTTTAAATGCCTAAACTGGACTATAAGCCGATCTGTCAGAATATGGAAATCTGGTGACAGAATATACATTTTGTTACTGCCATGCAGAATGGTCAGGAAACACCACCTTACCTACCATCAGGTGGGAGTTTCCCTGCCCTCACTTCACCAGGGTGTAAAGTCAGGTTTTAGTGTGTTGCAGTTCAAAGCAATCAACAGCAAGGATATGACCATTCTCCTGCAGTCTTAATGTCACATCCCCATATGCACACTGGGATCTCTGCAGGCAATAGCATCAGTTTCAGTTTGTCAGCTCTTAACATGTGTGTAGCTTTCTCACGATGAATTATCCAGGGGTGCACTTCTGTGATAGAACCAACAATTGGATTGGACTTCAGCAGTATGTAGAAAATATGAGCCTACAAAATAATTGATTACGTACGTACGTACTGAATGTGTTTCTGCAGCTGGCTGGGTTTTTGTAGGGCAGTGTGCAATTAAGGCACATGTTCTTACAGAAAGGGCTCTGCAGCTTGTACAAAACAGACATGCTGTCATGAAATAAGATCATTTGCTTACTACAGAAGACTTGAGTTAAAATAGGCACTGAACTACTTGTTTTATTATACTATTCTCTAGCTAATGTTTGTCACAGGGAGGTTTTCGTGTTGGCACCCTTTATCTTGTTTATACTTTTTATCCCTCTGGAAAGCCAAGACCAAAATGGTGTCCCAAAGCTTAGTGCACAGCCTAATGAGGACCAACAGTGTTACAGGCTTGTGTAGAACTCATGGTAACACTTATCTTCAAAGTCCTGAACATTTTAGGGCCTAGATCCTTTGATCTGCTTTCCTCTAATGTACTAGAAGCAGCCTTTCGTGAGCTGTTTTCCAAACAACTTCCATATTTTCCTTCAAGGGCAGGGTAGGTCAGCTTACTGTAGAGACCTGTGCTGTGCTTGAAATTGTTTTTCCTATTACACAGAGGGTGTTGGCTTTCAGCAAATAAAAGCAGTCTGTTTCTTTTTGCATGAGTGAACAGTGATAGTGTGGAGGTTGTTTCTGTATTGGCAAGCAAGTTTGATATCTTTACTGATATGTTTGTTAATATTGTATGTAATATCAGTTAATATTTTAATTTTCAAAGATGAGTTTTCTGAAAGTTGCATTTCATAAAACGTAATAGTTTACAAACTCCTGTATAAACTTAAGTGTTATGAATAGAGTAACTTATTTCAGATGAAGTACAGTCTGTATCATTATTTCATGACTTTCAGTGGGTTTGGTAGGCTTTAACTAAAACTTTGTTTCTTCTGATGCTTCTCAAAGTGAGCATACATACAGGGAAAACTAGTTTGGTGAGGGCCTACTTAATGTATAACCTATGTATGAAGAAATCCTGTGCCTATTCATCTGGCTGGTATATAAAAGTGCTTTTAATGATGAGCTGTATGTTTGCAGATTAGTGATAGAGCAGCTGAATGTAAAGAAAAGTCTTCTACTTGGACATGATGCTTGAGACACATGCCCAATTTTCTCTGTGTCAAGTATTAAACTTTTTTTCAAGCTAAATTATATTGAGCCTCACTACTTCTTGTCAGGTGAAGTTCTAAAAATTCTGAGCCAGAACATTTGCCACATTGATTTGGTGCTATGTCTTTGGACAATATTAGATGAAATTGAGCGTGTTCTTAGTAGTTTTACTGTTTTGAACTGGCTGAGAAGTCTGACTTCAGAATAATTTCTTTAATCTTTAATCTCTCTTACAATTTCTAATTCACTGTCATCCATTCAGCACTAAATGTCATTGTTGCTACTTGTATGCTGTGTGGAAAACTTCATACTCACTAAGCAACGTGTCTCAAATGTAATTATAAAGGCTAAAGGTAAAACTGCTCTGGTTTTAGCTGTCTACCAAGAAAAGGACGTTTCTATGCCCAGGGACTGCAGCAGAAGCAGGGTAAAGGTTACTATTGGTCTTTGACCAATAGTAACCTCCAGCCGTGTGCATTTCCTTTTCGCGATTTCCCTCTAGTGGTCGCACGCACCGCTGACTTTGGGAGATTAAACAGATGAACTGGTACTAACCCGGGAGTATGACAACTTAATTTTCCCAGTCCTGACCTGTTAGACCACATAGTGCTGTGAAATCTTGTGACAGAAGAACGTACTGTCATGTGTTGAATTGGTGATTCACCAAGGTTTTGGAAATTATTTGAATTTTTATCCTTTTAGATATCCAAATGTGTCTTTTACATGAAATATACAAAGCTTTTAAGTTACATAAACTCATAATCTAAGTTTGCTTATAAAGTTTTTTGATGTGAAATCTGCTTTATATGCATATCTTTGCCCGTCTGTATCTGTGGCTAGGTCTTACATCTAAACATTGGAAGTATTCAGATAATATATCGCTTTAGCATTTTTGTTTTATGTCATGTTAGACTTTGCTTAACTCATAAACGAAAATGAGAGTTATAGAATCATGTGGTGTTATTATTTGTAAAATAATTAATGCTTTCATGTAACTTTTTTTAGATCTCAGTAAGCCCTCATGTATCAAGTGTTTCATAGAATTACTAAGATGGAAAAAGATGTTTAATATTTCCAGATTCAGTTGTCAACCCAGCACCACCACCATATTCACCACTAAACCATGTTATCAAATGCCATGTCCACACTTTTTTTTTAATAAACTTTCAGGTATGGTGACTCCACTGCTCCCCTGAGCAGTATATTCCAGTGCTTTACAACCCTTTCCATGAAAAAATTTTCATAGTGTCTAAACTAAACCTCCCTTGTTGCAACTTGAGGTCATTTCCCCTTGTCCTGACACTTGCTACTTGGAATGAGAGACTGACACCCATCTCACTACAGCTTCCTGACTTTAACTGGAGAGAGTGATGAGTTCTCCTCTGAGCCTCCTTTTTTTCCAGGCTGAGCTATCCCAGCTCCCTTGGCCACTCCTCATCAGACTAGTGTTCCAGACCCTTCACCAGCTTCATTTGACTTAAGATCTTGCAGATGTTGTTTTCTATGTAGGCTGGGGCAGGCACCTCAGGAAGAGTACATGGATGTTGATAAGTCATAGAGAAAAAATTAGAAAGGGGAAGCCTTAGCTAGAACTCAGTCTGGTCACTGCTGTATGAGAAGATGTTTTTACGAATACATTAACAACAAAAGGAGAGCCAAGGAAATGGGCATGTGGATGGGGAACACTGTTACCAAGGATGAGGAAAGGGCTGATGTACCTAATGCTTTCTTTGCCTCAGTCTTTAACAGAGAGATCAAATGTCCTCATGGCAAGCAGCCCCCTGAGCTGCTAAACAGGAAACAGTTACTTTCTGTAACTCAGGAGGAAGTGACCTCCCATGTCACTTAGCCACTTACAAGTCTGTGGGGCCAAATGAGATTCACTCAAGAGGGAATACATTTCCAAGCCACTCTGCATCACTTATGATCAATCCTAGTGAACCAGGGGCACCCCAGATAACTGGAGATTTGCAAATGTGGTGCCCACCTACAAGAAGGGTTAGAAGGAGGATCTGGGTAATTAGGGTCTGTCCTAGTTGACCTAGCTTGACCTTGGTGACCTCAGTGCTGGAGAAGGTTATGGAACAGAGTATCTTGGGCGTGATGACTGGCACATACAGGACAACCAGGGCATCAGGCCCAGTCAGCATGGATTTGTGAAAGGCAGGTCCTGCCAGACCAACCTGATCTCCTTATATGGCAGAGTGACCTGCTTAGTGGATGAGGGAAGGCTGGGGATGTTTTCTGTCTAGACTTCACTAAAGCCTTTGACACCATTTCTCATAGCATTATTCTGGAGAAGCTAGCAGCCCTTGCCTTGGCAGGTGCACCGTTCACTGGGTAAAAAACCGTCTGGGTAGCTGAGACCAGAGAGCAGTGGTGTTACATCCAGCTGGTGGCTGGTCACC
>VXBQ01009402.1:0-20307 GCA_013400175.1 Phainopepla nitens
TGTTCCTTTTGTATTTGTGACAAAATTCATGCTGCTTTTCAAATCAAGAGAAGGGGGGAGATGTGAGAAATGGATTTGTAGGATTCTCAAAGCCTGACTGAAAGCTCACACAGTCCTGTACATCTGTGTGCAAACTCTGAGATAAGGTGTGCTGATTAGAAAGGCTATGGAGTAGAACAGAAATTGTTGAGAGAGAAATTGAACTGGAAACAAGTTTCAAAAGATGGCCTTGCAACCAGAGCAGAGATTTGGGAGAGTTAGAACTGTGAAAGATGCATTGGAGCAAGAGCACGTGGGGTAAAAACAACAGTGATTGGTGTGAGAGGTATTGGCAGCATTTTGTGGCAAAAGTTAACAGGCTGAAAAACATTGATAATGTATTGGAACCAGGGAATAGCTTGGCTTCTGATGGAATGTAATATCTTCTGTCTCACCCATCTGTGAGACTGAGAATGGAATAAAGTCTTTTTAACACCCCGCAGTTGCCCCTTCTCTGCAAGAGCTGGGTTTTTAATGCAGCATGAAGATCAGCACAATTCAGTGCCCAGGTTAATCCATTTTCATGCTCCTGCACCGCTGCCAGCACTGATCCATCCTTCCCCCTCCACGGGAAAAGATCAACCACAGAGGCAGCTTCAGCTGATCTTTGTTCTTTGGGCCTTTGGGCTGCACAGCAGAGCTTTGCCAGCCCTGTCCTGAGCTCTGACAGGGCTCTCCATCCCCCCAAAACTGAAATGCTGGAGAGGGATCATCCCTTCTACCCCAAACACACTGAGAATTGATTAACCCGAGCAAAAAAAATGCCATGAGAAGGGGCCTCCCCCTGCTGGGACACCCACAAACCTTTGGCTTATTTTTCCCTAGGATAATTCTGTGAGATAATTCTGTTTGAGGCACATCCTGTGCTTACATCCACACCTCTCAGTGTGGAAGAAACCCTTCAAGGTCCAAGGAGCACATCAGGCAGCTCTGGTGAAAAACCCAAATGCTAACGAGGGAGCCAGGAGCCCTTGGTCTGTCTATTTATAGGAATTCCAGCCGAGCAGAAAGGATGGAGGGCTGGGCTGGCTCTGCTCCCTTCCAGGATGTGCTGTCCTGCTTATTGGACCATGAAATGCTGAGCAGAAGGAAAGGCAGGTTTGTGTGAATAATAATGAAGGTGGAGCATCTGCAGGGTTTTGTTCATGTCTGGAAACTCCTCGTGGCCACTTGACCGAGCTAACAAGGAGACTGACTGACAGTGTTTGTTCTTGGCAACCTTCTGGGGGAAGGTGTTTCAGTGTTTTCAGGTGTTTCACTCCCCAGCCCAGTAATTATCCATCAATTAATTCTTTCAAATCTAGAAGTAATATATTCAAAGACCCAAACTGAAATTTTAAGTGCTCCAGCACAGTAGAAAATGGGCATTCTCTCAAAAACAGTGAAATCCTCACTTTTTTTTCTCCTTTTTGATGTTGAGATCCTCCAGCAGAGCCATGTGAAAATCACTGCACAAATCTGAAGTCACACAGAGAAAAGTTCTCCAACCTTTCTGTGACATTCACACACAATTATTGCAGGCTCTGTTCATACAAAGCTGTCTATCCCTTCATGTTACTTCCAGAAAATTGTAATTCTCTTGTAGCCTTAACCACAAATTAATTTCAATTAGGGAAGGGCCATGTTAACACAGAGGAATGTAATTTTTGTCTGGTTTCATCTCCTGCAAATCCTTGTAAGAATTTATCTATCATGAGCTGAGGTCACAAGAAGGGATGTGAACTATCACAGCACATTACAGTTCCACAAAACCAGACAAAAAGAGGAGCTGAAAGACAAAGAAGCCGAGTAGGAAAACAGACATTGCAAATTATGGGCTGTTTGTACAATCCAATTAAAGTGTAGCAGGAAGGCAGTGCTGGTGACTCCTGTTCACTTTTCAAGTGATTGCTTTATGCCAGCTGGAGTAGATATTTCCTTTTAGCCTCTCCACCCACCTCAGGCTGACATCAGAGCCCCTTCAGGGACAGCCACAGCAGCACCGGGTTCCATCCAGCCTCCCAACACCAGAAATCCTGGGAGCAGAGCTCCAGGAGCCTGGCAGGCTGGCAGTGGGCATATCCAGCATGCAACAGTTCAGCTTTGTTCATCTGTGAGCCACCAGCACCCCCAGGATTAAATTTACACCGAGTTCACAGCAGTGGGAGCAGCCCAATCTCATCCCACGTGTTCCCTCAACAACATAAATAAAATTATTCCTATGTGGCATGACCTGGGCTATTTTATTCCCCTCAGCAGCCAGCTCAGAGTTACCAGCAGTGCCTGGCAGACCTTCCCCATTCCCACCTTCTCCCAAGGATGCCCTGCTGGCTGCCCTCAGAGCATTGATGCCTTAAGATTTTAGGTTTTATATTTTTCAAAACCTGTGCTGCATTAGTGCATAACTCTAAACTCCATATAAAGTGTAATTAATTGTCTTCACACTTTGGTCAGACAAAACAATTCCTCTAGGCCTGCGATACAAGAACACCCCACTGCCTCAGGCCCCAAAAAGTATAAACAAAAGTGAACTGAGGAGGAGCAAAGTGGGGTAATGTGACTTCATGACCTGAAGCTGTAGTTGGAGAATTAACCCCTGATATGCAAATAAACCAAACTTATTTCTATCTGAAAAAACTCATGGCCATCGTCCATCCTGGGTGCAGCCTCTGGGAGGCTTTGACTGCCCAAGGGGTGTCTGATAAAGGCCTTGAATAAAAACCCACTTTATTCTCTTAATCTTGTCTAGCCCCTGTTCTAGGGAGCCACTCCTGGTGTCCCAGCCTGTGCCAGGGCAGGAATTCCTGCAGCATTCCTGGCAGGGTGTCCCGGCTGGCCAGCAGCCACAGGCGCTGCAGAAACACGCTCTGCAATCCTGTTACAGCTCCCGACCTCGGATTTCAGCACCACTGACAGCTCATGCTACAGCAAAAACTCATTTTTCAGTCGTTTGGGTTTTTTTAAAGGGCGAAAAGTAGATAATTCAGCCCAGAAACCTCCCTGCTTTAAATGGTTCTCATAGATAACAAAACAAAATGAAGAGCCTGAAATCCACAAGTTCAGTGGCAATATTAAAGCATGTGAAAACACAAATCCCTCCCCAAAAACACCCTCAGAATTGCAGCAAGGCACATTTCACTGTTTCTTCTTCCACCCCACCAAGATTCAGCTCCCAGGGGTAAAATTTGCTTCTTTTCAGTGGCAAATCCATGCTGATAATGAAAAATTTGGGGTGTTCGAGGTGAAATACACACAAAGGCTTAAATGCAGGTGGCCCTGATGAAAGTGTTCAGTCATCCCCATACATCCACATAAATCTTTGGATCAGCCCCTGGCCAGGTCAGGTGGCAGCTCCTGCCTCTACCTGAGCTCTCTGTGAATCCCTGGGCTGCTCCAGCAGCTTCCAGTTGAGACAAGGCACAAAATCCTGGGCAATCGATTTATTTTATAAACAGGATCAATCTATTTTAGAAACAGATTAATATATTTTATAAACGGGTCAATCTCTTTTATAAAAAGGGAGAGCTGCAATTTTTCCAGGGTGGAAAACCCACTTTGTGCTCACCCTTTGGACACAGCTGCACCAAGAGCTTTAGGACAGAGGAATTCTCATTTTCCAGCAGGATCCAGCCCAGGATCTCGGTGTGCCTCAGGAATGTGATGGATCTGGCACCTCTGGGAGCACTCAGAGCTAATTTCAGCTAAGGAAGCCAATTGCTGCAAAGTGCAGCAGAGGCTGGAGCTAAGTCAGGGCTGATGCAAATCATTCCCTAAAGGAGTTTGTTTCTCTCACTAGACAGGGAAAATTGGCATTTGTAAATAGCCACCCTTAGATTCCCGATTTAAATGAAGCTTGGGAGCACTCGGGGAAAAAACCTCCTCTCACCCTCAGCACTTAATTCACCATTTTAGGTGACAAGTGGTGATAAATTCACAGGGTCTCAATGGCAGCATGGGGAATATCGGGCTGGTTCATTTTTTTATGTCCCCATCAAGTAACAAGCAGCAAACTCCTCTATTTCAAGAGAAACTGACGGATCCATCTTCACTCTCTGCCTCTTATTCTACAAGGGATCATTCCTCCCTTGAGGTGCTTTCACTGCCAGCCTAACTCTCCAAGTTTCTCCTTTTCTCAGGAAAAAAACAGATGAGTTTATTCAGGCTGTGATTTCCTTCTGCAGCAAGAGGACACTGAGTGCATTTTCCGCTATATTTCATGCCAAACACTGAATTTCTGTGAATTATATTCCTCCCATCTGCCATAACCCGCCTGACACCTCGATCAAAAGCCCTGCAAATTATCAGAGCCCGTGGAGACACCAAATTCTGTTTGACCAAACTAAGGCAGGGCTCAAACTCTTCAGAATTATCGAAGCAGTGCAAAAGAAATCAGACACCCAACTGATAAACGTGTACAAACTCAAGTTGTGCCCATACAATATGAATTTATGAGGCAAAATTCCTCCCTCCCTGTTGCCTACAGAATTTAGAAGTCTTGGAAACAGCCTGGATTTCCCACTGGAGGTAAATACCTGGCCTTCTCTTCAGGAGAACTGGCTATGGTCAGGATCTTTACAGGCAGAACAAACCCCCAGCTCTCTAAAGGATGAGCAAAGCCTCTTCTAAGCATCTACAAACAAAGAGACTTCCCTTTACTCTGAGTCGAAGGAGAAATAAAAGCCAACAATCACGTGAAATGCCTTTTTTTACATCCTTTTCCCATAACTTCAGCAGGCTGGGATTTTCCCACCTGAAAAGCACTTTGTAACTCACACCATGCCAGCCTCTTGATTCTCATTGCTGGCAAGCCCGTTCCCCTCCCTCTGATGTACACCAGCCTCGGAGCTCCTCAGCGCTCTCATTATCCATCCCGGGGGTTCTGCTACTCCAAGCACCATAAACGCAGCCCAGGACTCAATTTCTATTCACAGATGAGCAAAATTTACTCTGCATTTACTCAAACCACGGCTGCTCTAGGTAGGGAGCCACCACAATTTACTTATCAGCCGCTCCCGAGGAGAAAAAGTTGGTGTGCCCCTAAAATCCTGCCCTTCACGAGCCAATTAAAACGTGTCAATAAATGCCACACTCGTGGGCAGCACCCATCCCAGCCAGGCAGGTCCAGTCACAGCTGCTGCCCTGAAATATGGACAGATTATAGGAATTTTATTTATTCTTATTATGCTTGGAGGACTGCAACCAAAATCTGGTTTCTAAAATCGAGTTCTGAGTCTTAAGGGGCATTTGAAAGGTCAAAGAAAAAAAAAATTAAAGGCTTCCTGTGAAATCTTGTTCTGAGCCTTCTGAAAGTGTCCACCGTGTATTTCCCTTCCCAGAAGGAGCTTCCCCAGCTGTTTGGGTCCCAAGCATTGAATATTCCCGTGTGACAGATGATTCTGGGGTACCAAGTGTTTGCCTGTGATCCAACACCTGTATCCTTCTCTCTTAAACCTTAATTTCAGCCTGTAAAGACCTTTAGATATTTGTTATATTTTCAGCCACAAAGGGAGCCAAACATTACATTCTGCCGGCCTCCCAAGTTCTTCAAAGGCTCAGGACTTCATTAAAACTCCATTAAAAGCTCTGGCTGATCTGTATTCCAGCTCTAAACTGAAAAAGCAAGGGCACGAGCTTATCACACGCCCAAGAATGCATTGTTATAGAGCTTTCCCAATTTATAACTTGTAAAAACAATGCAGAGTCTGAGAGAACAGCTCAGGATTTCTGACTGGATTTACAGAGAACTCTCAGCTCAGGATTTGCAGGGGAGGATGGATTGAGAGGGAGGAGCAGCTCCACCCCACACTCCTCATTTCTGAGAAAAGGACCAAGGCCACAGCAACTGGCAGGATGTTTTTAAGTGACCAAAAAGAAAGGCCAAATTCCAACAAGGAATATGCCAAATGCAAACCCTTTCAGCTCTGAATTGCCATAAGCCCTGCTACATTCTAATACCATTCCAAATTAATCCATTTCAGACAGAAAGCCAGGTAAAATCAGCTTATTTCTGGGGGTCAGAACAGTCAGTTTACATCTGGTTTAATTTTTCTATCAAGAGCACAGCACTCATCTAACTGTGACCCTCGGTGCAATTTAATCAGAGTTTCTCGGTGGAAAACACAGTTATTTTATTACCTACAACAATCACTGAGCTCTTCAGCCACCACATTCCAGAAGAGCCAACACTCTGCCTCCTTTCTCTGAGCAAGGACTAATTAACAACTTCATAAAAACCCTTCTCAACGAGCCAGCCACCAGGAGAGGAATCCTTGGAGGGGGAGGTGTTCCACCAGCACACACACTTTGTGCTTCCTTCATCACCATGTGAGCAACAGGATAAAACTCTGAGGAGACTGGAATTGTTCCTGGATTTATTTAAATCGATTCCTGCGTGCTCTGCTGGCTCACAGGAACTCAGTGCTGGTGGGAGGAGGCAAAAGGAGCTGCAGTAAAGCACACCCTGCCCCTTTTCCCACCTGTGCAGACACAAATCCCTGCCCTTCCTGGGGATTTCCCTCACCCCGTTCCACTGGGAGGGTTCTGGAGACCAAAGCCCTCTCTCTGACACTCACTCCTCTCACCCCATCCCATGCAGGAGCTGCAGGGTGTTATCTTCCCAAAGAAACCTCACGGACAGCTCCCAGAAAAGTGGGGGGAAAAGAATCAGCAGAAAACTCGTTTATTGGCAAAAAAACCACCTCTCAGTTACACAAAAGCTTCATCTCTCCAAACCTCTCATTTTAATGAGCCTTTCAATTCCGTACAGCTGAAAATTCACCTTCCACCCAAAGCAGCTCCTGCCCAATGAATGCTGGCAACATTTTGCAGGTTTATCTATATTTGCCAAATTAAAAGCACTCTTAAGATGAATTTTTCTTTCCCTTGGTGGCTAAAACGTCATCATAGTCCAGATTTTTTTTGTTTTATGAGCTGGACTGGTTTTGCAGCTGGATGTGTGGTCTGACCAACATGTGTTAATTCAGTGTAAAATCCATTTTTTGGGATGCCTCTTTCCCCAGGGAGAAATTGCCTGCAGTGCTCAGAGCTGTGTGACTGTGCCCTTGATTAGCACAAATATCTGGGGCTTCTGGAATTATTAAATTTCTGACAGCCACACATTATTTTAATGTGTGTTTTAAAATCAGAACAGAAAAAGGCTTTCAATTTGGACTAAATATGCCTCAATTATGGCCTAGGTAGAGAAGAGGGAGAGTTTCTGTCAGGGTAAAACCCTTGATCTCAGCTTCAGGACTATCTGTCTGATTTTATGTCTTAGAAAATCCACTTCAGGAGCTCCTTCACAAAGAAACTCTTTGACCCTGTGACTTAAAGAACCAAAATAATCCAAGTTATCTTGCAAATATTCCTTCTCACCACCAGTGGAAGTTAAAGCCAGGCTTTACCAGGCGTGGTAAGATCACAGAATGGCAAGAATCAAGTTTTGAATCAAGTTTTGAACAGCTGCTGTCTCTAAAACCACTTGGAACACATTTTTCCAGCACTCATATCCTGGTATTTGCCCATTCCAGCACCTGCCCCACGTCTCAGACAGAGTCAGCAAAATTTCACTTCCCAGCCTCAGCTCCCACACCTGCAGCCAAACTGATTATCTTCCAGACAAGAGACTAACTCACTTTAGCCTGATGAAATTCCATCTTGCTGAACTTTCACTTTCTGGTTTTCTATATTAAATTTTACCTCCAGTAACTCTACAAGTGAGCAAATAGGAGAATTATTTATTTTTTTTCTCCTTGGTGGTTATGCTCTTGCTTTATTTATGCCAAGTAAAGAACATTTTTTTTCCTCAGCTGCACTGAAATAGATAAAAATCACCAACAAGAAACACATCCTGAATTTCACCTCAGGAAACACATCCTGAATTTTATCTGATACCACTAAAAGCACATTAGAGCTCGTATTTTCTTGCCCGGACAATAACATCCCACAGCACAAACCCAGGAGTTTTTAAATACCTCAGCACCACATTTTACCCCACATTTGCACCACCCAAACCCCCTGAAATAAAAAGTGGAAATCTCTAACATAAAAATAAACCCTAAGACAAAAATATACTCTAACAAAAAAGGTTCACAGGAGAAAATTAACATTTGAACATTTGAACATAGATATTTTACTCTGGCTGCAAAGGGTGTTATTGAGAGTTTTAAAGGACAGTTGTGGGTGAGGAATGATGGGATTAAAAACCACATGTATTTCTGATGTCTTAAACTGGAAAGTCTGGGATGTTTTTACTTGAAATTGGCCAAAAAAAAAAAAAAAAAGTAAAGGGAAGAGGAATTTCTTCAATAATTTCAAAGCTGTGCCTGGCAGTGTCTGCAGGAAACAGCAGTGGTGCTGCCCACGAGCCTGTGGCAGGAGCACGAAACCCCTCACGGGGAGATGTCTCTGGAATGCTGGAGCAGGGCTGTGTGGGGGTAACTGTGAGCCCTGTGGGGGCTGAATTTGGCTCTTCAGCTGAAGCTTTTGTAGAACCAAGTCTGGAGTTTGTGGTGGTTTCCTGGCTGTCCTTGATGCTGCTGTGATTGCAGCCAAGGGGGGAAAAGCTTTGTCCCAAACAAGGGGAGTTACAATTTGGGATCAGTTGCCTTTATTAGCTCTGTGCCTTTATTTTCCCTTTGCTTCCACCCAATCCTCAGCACTCCCACTGACCCAACACTCTTTCTTCTCTCTGCTACAATAATGAGGGCCTTTTAAAAATTTTATTTTATCTTTTGAAGTTCTATTCATTTCCACCAACTCTTCTTTTCAAAATTACTCGACGGTTTTGTCCCTATTTCTTCTGAGGCAGCTTTCATTTGGCTTGCTAAAAAAAGGGGAAAGTCATGGCCCAGACTGCTGCATGGCTTTGTTCCTGCAATTACTCCTGTGCTCTGTTAATTGGGAGGTTTTGTGTGCCTGGGCTCCTCCTGTGATGCTTTCTGCAGAGCATCCCTGGCAGCCCCAGGAAATGTCACCCACCCATTCCCCATCAGAGCTTTAATCTCTTTATTTGCAGACTCAATTTCAATAATGGGAGCAGCTCCAGATGAGGTGAAGCCTCAGGAAAAGGTGAGGTTTGACAACTGGGAGCACAGGAGAGCTGTGCTGCCCTCAGGAGTTTCACTGAGCAGGAGGCAGCTCTTCTGGCTGCTCACTCAGTGTTCCACCTCTCTGTGTGCCTCCTCTGCCCTAAAATCCTCCAGAACAGATTGAGATCCCTGTTTGTCCTCTTCCTTCATCCCCAGGGTTGGATCTCCCCAATCCCATAACTCTGGGTGTTGTTCTGTCAGCAAATCTTATTTGGAGTCTCCTTTTTGCCCTTCTCTGTCTGTAACTTTTCCTTTATCCACAACAATTCTTTCCATTTGAAACCCAGCATCTTAACTGCTGGTGGATGAGTTCTTGACTGATGGTTCCATTCCATTAACACACAGCTCCAGTGTGGAATTCCAGCCCAGTTTTAGTCACCAGTAAACTTAGTCTCGTCTTAAAACTGCCAGCTCAGCTGCATTATTAACTCTGGGGGTTTTGGTTTTGTAGAAGCAGAGCCTAACCTTTTTTTATAATAAATGTGCTTTTCACCTGATAGCACAAACTTTGGTACCACTCATGTTTCCACCCATGCTGCAGTGGGGTTTTTTTGACTTGAAAAAGCTGGAATGAAATTCCTCCCTAACTGTGACAGCACTGACAGGAGCCACCCCTTCCTCACACCCCTTCCAGGTGTGTGAATCCCAGGCTGGGTGTGCATTATGGTGCATATTCATGGTGCTGTTCCATTTCTACTTCTAATTTAATTTCTATTTTTGTGTGTTCCCTGCTGCTCCTCATCCCCAGGACCTGTTAACACAGAGTCTGTTTGGTTATGTGTTCCTTATGAACAAGAACTTTCATCTCAAGACACGACTCAGGGGAAATCCTGCAGCACAAAGCCAGTTAGAGATGTGTAGGTATTTAAAAATCCCTGCCTTTCATCAATATCTGAGACTTTTCAGGCTGCTGAGAATAAATTTCCAACATTAAAATGATTCAGAGGGATCAGGATATTTGCAGGAGTTTTCTTTGCTCTTTTAAAACCAGCAGCATAACTCAATTTGGTGTTTTGCTCTGCAAAGCTTAACGTGGCCATCAATCATTTATGAACTGCTGTGCATTTTGTGGAGTAACTCAGAGGTAAGAACTGTAGAGAGGGAAAAACAAAGCAAAGCAAATCAGCAGCTCCTGTAATCCCCTGTCAGATTAGGGACTACCTGAGAAGATGTTTGTGTTGCTGCAAGAGCTGTTTGCCCAGATAAAGGCAGGCTTTGCTCTCCAGAGAGCTCACTGCAGTTTTTATGAAGCAAGTGCTACCCTGATTTTGGTGTAAATTATCTGTATAATCTCTTGTACATGTCCTGACACTTGGGTAGAAGTGAGGGAGTGCTGGCAGGCTCTGACTCAGTGTCAATGGCAAGCCTCAAACTGAATTCAGTCCTAAACTCAGTTAGATTTTAAAATCTAATACCAGGATGTTATGCTGGATGTGTTACTGGAGCCCAGAGCACATATATGTTTATCCAGGGGTTTTTTTAGTATTCTTCCTTATTTTTATTACCCTCTGAAATAATATAATGGTTGAGTGAAAGACAATTTCACAACAACCCATAAAGATGGTGCTGATCCATGGGTACCATTTCAATTTCCAAATGCTTGCTCACAGCAGAGCTGTTTTAGGAATCACACAAAAAGGTGGAGGGTGGTTCAAATCAGGCAGAGGAAAAGCAGCAGGCTGGGATTTTTTGGCCTTTAGGAAATGCACAAAACAAGTTGCTGAGTGGCACAAGTCAAGCACAAGAAAAGCAGCAGGCTGGGATTTTTTGGCCTTTAGGAATCACAAAACAAAGAGGAGGGTGGCACAAATCAGGCCCAGGAAAAGCAACAGGCTGGGATTTTTCAGCCTGTGGCTGAGCAGCTGCTGCATTTTCACAGCACTGTTCATTCCAGGGACAAATTTTAACCTTGGTCTGGAGACCAAGACACATGGCCTCGCCCGCTGAGCAGCCATCCCTGCTGCAGGGGCTCTCTGGAAGATGTTAAACACCTTTTTCCAGGCCTGGGCTCGGTGTTTAATTGCCCTGTGAGAGCTGGTGCATATGTTCTGTGCTTGCTGTGTTGTGTGAGGCTGGCAGAGCTGACCTGTTTTCTACAAACTCCTTTCCAGAGCGCTCCTTCAGAGCCCTGCTGGCTGTGCTGTGTGTACAAGAGACACTTGACAGCTGCTTGGAGGAGGAGAGGCTGAAGTTTGGGGTAAGGCTTTCATCTGACACGCCACTGCTGCCAGTTCCTGGCTCCGTGCCCTCTGAACGCTGCATTTACCTCAGAAGCCTTTTTGTCCCTGTGGAAGCACCTCTTAATTAAATTTAAGTCACAGCACAGTGACCTCACAGGCTGTTTAGCTGTGGCTGTGTAGACACTTTAACCTCTTCTCAATTCCCAAAAGGGTTTTAATATCTTAAATTTAATTTTATTTCCAACTGTGAGAATCCACCTTGCTGAAAATTTGAGTTTTGCCCCTCCAGGAGCATTGGGGCCAGAACCCAAACTGTGCTGCTGGATGTAAAGGAACTCAGCAGAAGTTTTGATTGGGATATAACCTTTATAACATCCTGATGCACACAGAAGTTGGATGCTCAATGGCACGAACAGATTATTTTCCAAACTAATGGCCTGCTGCAATCTACTGTGTGATTACAGATGAGGTTTTAGTGGGCTGGGAAGGGAAAAGCAAGCTGGAGAGCTGTAAGATAAATTCATCCATGTAATCACTCACACTCTAGACAAGAAATCATCTCCAAACTGAGCTCCACAACACATAGGAGTCTATTTTTAAGCCTGACCTGGCACCAAGTGATGCTTTGGTGAATGAACAAATGCTGCTGGGGCTGCCATCAGTGTTGTCTAGAAATCAGTGTAATTAGGGAGAAGCAAATAATAAAAAGCCTAAGTGCAGCGAGCGGCTCCTTTATTGTCAGCAGCAGGATGTGTGCTCCCCTAACAGCTCTGGAACTGCTCTGGCAGGAGGTGATTTGTGCTGCTGCCAGCACCACTCACTTCTGTGGGGATGATTGTAATGGGTGTTAGCAACTGTCCTCCAGAGACACTCCTGTGCAATTATGGGACCAGCCCCGTCGGATTAAATGAGTCTGTTATGAGCAGTATAATTATTACTGTGGTGCCAGATATTAGAAATCCGATTTTAACTTGTCCACTGGATGAAATGCCCACGTTGTTGTGCACATTTTCTCATTTGTCTTCTGTCCAGCACACGGCTTCTTAAATTGATGGAGATTTTGGGGCCAAAAGGCCTCTTGTGGCCGTGGTGCTGGGCCCTGAGCAGCCCTGGGGGAGAGGAGGGTGTCCCTGCACTGATTTTTAGTAGAAAAGTTTGAGAGTAAAAGAGGCAGATTTAAATTTCTATAAAACTGTGTACTCTGCTGTGTACAGTTTCTATAAAACTGTGTGCTCATAGAATAGAGACAGAGGATGGGTTGGGTTGGAAGGACCTTAAAAATCATCTTGTTCTGAGTGCAGGGACACCTCCCACTGTCCCAGGCTGCTCCCAGGACACTTCCAGGGATCCAGGGGCAGCCACAGCTTCTCTGGGCACCCTGTGCCTCACCACCCTCCCAGAGAGGAATTTCTTCCTAATTTCTATCCTTAATTTCCCTTCTCTCAGCCTGAATCCCTTCCTGTGCTCTGTTTCCCGTGGGGAGGACTGGTGCTTATTCTCCTTCAGCTCCCAGCCTGCACAGATGATGGGTGTCACCAAACAGCATCTCTGTCTGAATTCCCACACCTGCTCAACAAAATTCCCAATTTCTGGGAGCTCTACAGGAACTTTGTGTGTCTTTACTGCAGGCTGGGTGTTCCCCTTGGCAGTGTCTCTGTGCAGGGAATGATGTGAGACCTGATGGATGTGGCAGGGACTGCTCCAAAGTGACATTCCCAGTGTCCTTTGGATCTGTCCTCAGTGGCTGCAGCTGCCTGCTCCTGCCAGATGCACATTTGAGCTGATTCTGTTCTGTGTTATTAAATGAGTATCTGCCTTCTGGGAGACTAAACAGGAGAGCTCTCAACAGCTGAACATAGAGTTTAAAATATTTTTCCACACCATTAGTGAAGGCTCTTAATGCATCCAGCCTTGTGCTACTGAGACTCGGCTGTAAGCATGAAGATACCTTGCAGATTTTAGAGTTCTGGTGCAAATGCAGTTTTCTGAAGGCCATGGGTGGGTTCAGGGCCTGAAAATCAGTGCAGGACCTGAGGAAAACTGCAGCTGGAATTATGGTTTGAGTGTTTCCCACCTGTCTCAGCCACTACTTACAACAAAGCTGCTTTTTTTCCTGTTTTCTGTGATGCTGTAACCAGACCTAAGAACTGGATAAGAGAAGGGAGAGAAAAGCCTGGGGTAAAAGCCCAGCTTAAAAACCCAGTTTAAAAGCCCAGCTTAAAAGCTGGGCTAATGCAGCTCTCCTGCAATTGCCTTGGTGCAGGGCTGAACAACAAAGCCCTTGGCAATGGCTGTGATGGGGTGAAGGGGTCATGGTCTCTAATTGAGGATGCCACAGCGAGACTTTGACATTCTGGCTTGAAAAGGCATTTGCCACGTGGATTCTTCAAGGCTGTTTTGAACCACAGACTCTCAAGTTCCATTTCTGTTCAAAGCAGTCTTGTCTTTAAAAATGCTGCACTGCACTTGCTGTGCTGCTAAATTCTCTCTTTTTTATTTTTTTTTCCTGTTTCAGTGTTTGTTAACTCTGTTTGTGCTCAGACCAGCATGCACTGCTGAGGTGGGGGATGTGTTTCGAGGTTTGAGGAGAAAAATATCTTTTTAACCTGTAATTTTCATTGTTCTGAAGAGATTCTGATTCTGCTGTTCTCTACTCCTTGTCCCTCCAGTGCATGCCTTCCTCCAGTGCTGTAAAAGCAAACACTAAAACATGTAAAATGAGACTTCTCTCTTTTATTTTATTATGCTAACAGGTCAAGAAACCAAAGTTACAGTATTTAAATTCAAGTCACAAGCACAAGTGTTTTTAAATGGCATCAGTGTCATCTTTGCATGTGCTGAAGTCTAAGGAGAAACCGGATGGAAATAATGCTCAGGAAAATAGAATTAGTGGGCTGAGCTTTGTTTGTCACATGTCCAGATGCTGAAATAAGGAAGGTGTGTATTTCCTAATGAATTTGCTGTTTGTGTTTAACAGCAGCTGATGATGTGCAGTTGTGTTTGATAGACGCGGTGAACATTCCTCTGCCACCTGCTAGGGACACGATAAAGGGAAATGAAAGGCCTGGTGAAATCCTGCTGTCATTAAGCACCTGTCAAAACACAATTTTGGTGTGTTGGAGTTCCTACTGATGCCTTAGGGTTTGAGCTTTTGTATTTTCCATCTATTTGTAATTCTGCAGTTCTTTAGTATATAACTCTAAACTCCACACACAGTGTGAGCTGCTGCTTCTCCACTTTGGTCAGACACAGCAATTCCTCTCCAGGCTGGCAATCAAGGACATCTCACTGCCTCAGGCCCCCAGAGATGGAAACAAAAGTGATTTGGGGGGAGCAAACTTGGGGTAAATGCCTTCATTACCTGAAGCTGGGATTGGAAGATTAACTCCCAAAATGCAAATGGCCCAAACTTATAAAAGTGTGAAAACCCCTGACCTGTCATCCATTTTGGGTGCAGCCCCTGGGGGGCTTTGTCTGCCCTAAATGTACCTGAAGGCCCTGCAATAAATAGATAAAATCATAAATAGATAAATTCTTCAATAAATAGAACTGCTTTTTATTCTCTGAATTCTGTCTGGCCTCTGTTTTTAGGTAGCCCCAAAAGGCATCACTACTGCTCCTCACCCCACAGAGGGAAAGCCCTGTCTCCATTTCAGGGCACTGACAAGATCCAGGCTTGTGCAACAGAACATTAACTTTTATATAAAATAAATTATCCTCACTATCAAACTGTGGGTCCTGGGAGCTGTGGTTGCAATTCCCTGGGCAGGAATCCCTCCCTGGATGCTCTGGGTACCCCATGGGGAGGCTGGGCACCGATTCTTCTGCACCTCCCAAAAAGCTTGCTGAGAAAAAAGGAGCTTGGAGCTACTCCTTCTCCTTGAAGTCAAAGAATTCCACTGAGCATCAACACAAAGTCTCCTTCCCAAAGGACATTTTGGGTGGTTTTTTTTCCCAATCCTGCCATGGAAAAGCTTTATCATGCTGGGTTTTTTAATTATACAGCATAATTGCATGGCTGTTCAATTTTAACTGCAGTGCTGATATTAAAGCAATAATTTGTAAAAGTGTTTTGCTTCTATTTTCTATTTCCTGAAATACACAAAGTCGTCTCCAGCAGGCAGCTGGAGGGGGTGGCTGGAGGGGCAGGATGGATGCTGTGATCCAGAATTTCATTGGCAAAGAGGGTGATTTATTCTATTAAAAATACAGAAGTTATTTAATATACATTTATAATGTAAGTATAAAATATGGAAGGTATTTAATATATATTTCTATTTATAATTATACTTATGGAAGGATAAAAGGAAGGTGGAGAACAGGGGGAACAGGTTAAAGCAGGCAGCTCTGTCCTCTCTGGGTTTAATCATTTTGTTTGCTGTTTGTCCAACTCTGACTGAAAGCCTTTTTTACCTGACTGAGCCTGAAGAGGAATTTTCACCAAATTTGGCTCAAATAAATCATATTTACAGGTGATAAAGTCATGAGGAAATTCATGAAAGTAGACTAAGGACTGACTCACAGGCTGTGAGAAGTGTGGAAACAGCCAGAAGCTGTCAAAAGAAAAAAAAAAATCTTACCAAAAATATTTTATCTTACCTCATATTTATTCCTCCTTAGAAGAGATCACACCCCTCTCCTGTCAGTCAAGACTGAGAGTGAACCAAAAATAAAAAGGCACCTTTTAGGTCTATTATTTTAACAGTTATTTAGTATTAATGGAATTTATTTGTGCCATTTCTGTATTAAAATATCAATGCACTGCCCATGGCAACGGGGTCATTCCCAGAGATGGATTTGGCCTGGATCACATCTGATCCTTCAGAAAAAAAAGGGGAGAACAGCCCTCACCTCCTGAGGAGAGGCAGAATTTCTGCCCACCCAAAGGAATCCGTGGCAGCTGAAGAGCTGCAGTGAGAAAACTCCCAAAGCCAGAGGCTGCCCCAAGAAACACAGAGAGAAAAAAAAGGAATTGTGGAACCTTGCAGAGCCTGGCCAGGTTCACTCTGGGGGTGTTTGTGCTCCTCACCGAGTGGAAGAGCTGGGGAAATGCACAAAAAAGGCTCTGAGGAAGGGCTCTGGAAAAGCCCTGAGTGCCCTCAGCAGCTCAGGGGACATCTCCAAGGACAGGAGATCTCACTGAAGAAATCAGGAATCTGTCACTGAAGACACAGATTTGGTCTTTTTTTTCTTGACATGCAGTAGATGTTGCAGACAACAGAGTGAAAATTCCAGAAAATGCAACCCTAACCCAAATTTTCAGTGTTCTGAAGCCTTGGGAGGGTTCTCTGCAGTCACAACTGGGGGAGTTACAAAACACAGGGACCTATTTAGGGGGGAAAAAAAATTTAGAGGAAAACTTAATTTTTTTTCTTTTGCATCAGCCTCGAGGCCTCGAGTATAATGAGGGCTGCTGTTCTTGTGTCTGAATTAATTACTGAAGACTTCTATTCCATAAAAGCATCACCCTTGTACTGATATTCCAAAGATGGGAGAGCAGGGTGGGTGTCCAACAACCCCATTTCCTCTCCAGAAAATCCAGCAACACCTGGGAAGTCACTCCCTCTGGAGATGGCAAACAGAGCTGAGGGAAATCCCAAACTGCCCACAGGAAATCCCAAATCCACATCCTCCTCCTGGAATATTCCTCTGCCTTATGCCACTGTGTCATTCCAGGATATCTCTGGTGGTCACTCTTCAGCCATAAACAGAAGCTGCCTTTTTATTTTGACTTTGCCCCCTGATAAAAAGCAGCATAAAATGAGCAGTAAAACACCCTCAGGTGTCAAATAAAGGATGGGGCCATAACAGCTGTGCCCAAAGGGAATGAGAGGGGGAAGGAACTAAAGATTCAGGGGATTGATGCTCCAAGAGCTGGGGGAAGTGGTTTTGTGTGACCCCTTGGTAGTATTTAAGTTGAGTTTGAGGTCCCAAAGACATTTGGGAGGTTTTTTGTGTGTTTTGGTGGTTTCTTTTGTTCTAAGCTGGTAAGTAACTGGGATTTTAACATTTTACCCATGGTTTTTAAACCAGCTCTCTAGCTTTCATTTGATTTATTATGGTGTTGGGAAAATATGTAAATTATAAGATGCTGGGATTATCCTATGTGGGTTTTTAGCTCACTTTGGGCCTTCAAATGATAGTCTGTGGGTTTACTTTTTAGTTTTCATTCAAATGATGAAGCTGTCAGTCAAAAATAGGTTCCCTCCAGAAAGTATGTTCATTGTTAAATTTTCTATTAAGTGTTGAGGGGACAACATGCTTTCTCTTGGATTTTTTTGTCATTTTCTTAAAGGAAATACAAATATAAAAGTAGAAACTTGGAAGAAACCATCTGACTATTGGGAATTCTGGTTCTTAAGCCAAGTGTTCTGTTGTAATGCAAAACAAAGGCAGAAAATAAGCTTGGGCTTCCACAATATTTTGGTGTTTAAGGGCCCATATCTTAAATTAATGCCTTCAGAATTTAATGTTTCTAACAGCTCTTGTAATTATTATGCTGAAGGAGAGGCTGGAGGGCTGTTCTGAAGCTGGAAAATGTGGTGGTCTGAAACATCTGGGCCTGGGTCTAGAACATAATTCATGGGTTATGCTGAGAGGTGGTGTTGATTAGCCCACAGACTGAAACTGAGTTTTTCTGTCCCAGCCCTGAAAAGGAAACAAGCCCTAGTGGCTTCAATCAGAAGAAAATAATTTTCTCTGTGGGCAGTTCAAGTCTTTTATTCTAATTAATGAGGAGCATTTGCTTGGGTGGGTTTGTTGTTATTTTGTGGAGTTGCAAGTCTAAACTCAGTTTTGCCTTCCAGTTGAAGGAGCTGCCTTTGCAAAATGCTGCACCTGAACTGTTACTTGACAGAATTAAGAGCAGCTACTCCTGGGTGCTGATTGCCACTCTGCTAATTAATAACCCTGCCTGGGTGACTGATGGGGCTCCTGCATTGAGTGCTGGGGCTTGGGCTCTGAAACTCTCTTGCTTTTCAGCTGCTCAGGTTGGGCAGTGGTGCTTTTGTCCCACTTGCCCAAGGTGTGGTAGGGAAATATTCCTGGGTGTGGGAAGCCCAGTTTGGTTCTGGTGGAAGAAGCAAAGGCCAGGCCTTGGCTGTGCTTTAGGCCTGAAGGTCTCGGGTGTCTGTGGGAGCTAAACCAACAAACCTCTGGTACAGGAGGAAACATGATTGCCAAGAAGTGCTAAAATGCTGTTTTTCCTGCAGGTGCTGTGCGTGGCAGCATGGGCAGCAGCCTCAGCCAGCAGCTGTGCTGTGTGCCCTGTGAGAGGTGCCGGGAGCAGCAGGCAGCAAACGCAGAGCCCAGCGAGACCAAGCCCATCCTGCAGAGCCCCAGGGACACACGGACGTTCTTGGACACACAGCCCCCCACCCCAGCCCTGAGAGTCCCCAGACAGGGCTCCAAGGAGCTGCTCCAGGGCTGCCAGCCCTCAGCTGATGCTCTGGAGAATGGAGAGCACTGCTCTGCTGCAGGTCCCGTGGCCAGGGCAGAGGGGTGGGAGGCAGCCTGGAATCCCATGGACTTCTCTGTGACCCCTGCTGATGGGGACGTTGAAGGCTTAAGCCAGCAGGAGAAAGTGGCTAAGACAGAAGAGGAAATGGAAGCTGTTCCTGATGTTTCTGTGGGAGGCACAGCTCTGGGTGCCGAGCTGGTGGCAGAGGAGGAGCAGCCGCAGGCCCCGGGGCAGCCTGGCAGTGAGGGAGCCCCGAGGGCTGGGATAACCCTCCAGGAGGGAAATGTTCTCAGCCTCACAGAGCACTTTGGTGAAGCTGAGCCTGGCCAAGGCTGTGGGACAGAACCTCCTGCAGACTCCAGGGGGGTTTTCACGGGCAGGGACCTGTCGCTGTGTGCTGTGCAGGTGCCAGGGCAGCCTGAGCCCTCTCTGTGTGCTGAGCCCGTGGAGGGCACAGATGGGGCCAAAGCTGCTGAGGCAAGCCCTCAGTCTGCCCAAAGGGCTGAGCTCAGCTGTCTGGTAGAAGCCATGTCTCTCCTGACCCTGCAGAGCCCTTCAGAGGTCATAGCAAGGGGGGTGGCTGAGCTCTACTCCACTTCTGCTGTGTCCTGGGAGCCCCTGTGCCCGCAGTGGGCATCCCTGGAGCCGCCAAAGCAGCTTCTGGAGTTCTTAGAGCAGGGCATGCAGGGCAGCCTGGCACCTGCCCAGGGTGTGGGGAGCCTGTGCTGTGCAGGGCTCGCAGGACTGAGTGAGATCTTGCAGCAGCCCCAGGGTGGAGCCCTGTGTGAGCTGGGGCAGGAGGGGAGCAGGGGACACACCCCAGGAGCTGAGGCAGAGCCACAGCACAGGATCGTGCAGCCAGCAGTGGAGCTCCCAGAAGAACCAGCAACTTTTGTTCCCGTAACTGTAAAGCAAGAAGCTTTTCCCATGTGTACCCCCTCGCTGCCTGAAGTGCTTGGGAGTGGTGGGGAAATAGAGGCTGAAAATGTTGAAGCTTGAGATATTTGGTCCTCACGTGGTCTGGGGTCACTCTGTTCAGCACCAAGGCGGAGGTACCTGCCCTCAGGAAGGGATCAACCCCAGCTGTTGCACTCTGGATTTTGCAGAATTTGCCTTGGACTTCAGAAACTCTTGCCAGACAGATCTGTGAAGTTTTTATAGAGCTTTCCAGATGTTCTCCTGAATTATTGTTCAGTCACAGATCTGTTTCTTCTCTCAGTAGCTGTTTTTCAGGTCATGCCTCGCTGGGAGGGAGCTGATCCACTGGAACCAGGATTTCACTGAGCTGATGCAGCATTCCCCCAGTGAGGTTGGGTGATGGGAGGTTTCATCCCTTGGTCTGAAGAATCTGGAAACAGAATAGAAAACTGCTCCTCTAATTGTGTGCAGTCAGATGTTTTCTGTGAGGCCAACAGCCACTTCTCCTGCTACCTCGAAATAATGAAATATTTGAACTACCTCCCTGAATAATTCTCTTGTACAATTGATGCTTCCTGCTTTCTTGTCAATGTTGAGCAAAATATTTTCACAAGATGATTAAATCCTAATTCTGGCTTGTTCT
>VXBQ01009402.1:20340-51928 GCA_013400175.1 Phainopepla nitens
TTGTATCTTGTAGTAGTGGAAGTGTTTGTGTAACCTGTGCAGTTTATGCAGAAGTTCAAATGTAGTCTGGACCAGAATGCAGAAGTCAGTGTATTGCAGCTGAAATCTACTGACTTTTAATATTCCTCACTTTGTGCTACCAATAAATTACACTTTTAAAGATCATGGCAAAACCCCAAACTGAGTGTGTTTTCATTGCTGGGAATAAATGAGAACAGAGAATATTGCTAAAACTGTTGAGTGCTTTTCTTTACTCTTCAAAGGAGAAAGAGGGACTGACTCCTTTTTAAAGGAGACTTTTGAGCAACCTCTGACTCCACAAAGTGCCCAGATGTGGGGGCGGGTGGGAGGNGTGGGGGGGGGGGGGAGGGAGGGTGGTGGGTGGTGTTTTTTTTTTTTTTTTTTTTTTTAGGCATTATAGAGTCCTTGAGGAATGGGATGCTGATGGAAAAAATGCAAGACAAAACCTCCTGCAGGTGCCTCTTTGTCTTGCACAGATCTGAATGCTGAGGAGGAAGAGCTGAGTGTGACCAGTGGTGTTGGAGATGAAATCTAATGCTTTGGGAAAAGGATGATGGGTGTTTTTAAAACCTTGACTTCTGTCCTTCCAACTGCCCTTAGGCTGACAAAGCCTCCTGTGTGTAAAGCTTGCAAAAAAAATCATTTTCCTTCACTTACTGGGTGAAAGGAGGTGCTTGGACCACTTTCTGTTCCTCAGAAGGCTTCTTTGAGCTAACAACTCCAGTAATTGCTCAGGTGGGCTGTGGTTGCAGGGCTGTTAAACCATGAGCTGCTTGGGCCTAAAAGGTGGGACGATGTTAAATAAACAAAGCTGACTGAAATATTGTCTTTTTGAACTCAGTTATTCTATTTTTTTTGTTTGTTCTGCCAAAGTTACCAACTCCTCCTGCTACTGCCTAGGAGGGATCTGGGCCTGTTCACTGCCATTCTTTGTCCCAGCCTCCCCCAAAACCCAAACTCAGGCAGGGGAAAAGGCTTGAATAAGAAACTCTGAGGGGAAATTAGCCTAAATCACATTTGTGACCACAAGCTGGTTTTCTAATTCTGCTGAGGAGGCCTCTGAGCAGGAGCTGTGCTACAGAAAATGTTCTTTAACCATGGAGAGTCCTGAGTGTGTGGGGACAGGGGCCAGGCAGAGTTTCCAAGGCCAGGCTGGAAAAGCAGAGCTCCAGTGGTGGAAAACCCTTCCTGTCGTTGAGGAGAAAGTTTTTCAGCCCTGTGGTGTCCTCCTGTTGTGCTGAGCAAGGGCAGATCACCCCTGGGTGTGATGCCACACCAAACCTACCACAAGGCCCTGCATTTGGAAGGAAGGGACAGTTCTATTAAGAGGAAACAGCTTGAACTCTGCAATAAAAAACCCCAAACACAAAGAGTGATGCCCTGAGCTGCCTGCAGCCTGCTCCTGGTAAGCAGTGATGCCACGGAAAGGCTTTGTGATGGTGCTGTTGTACAGCATTCCATCACACATAACAATCCTGGCCTGACAGCTGAGCTCTTTGCAGGAGCTCAGCTGTGATTGTTTCCTTTTATTCGTCAAAAAAAGAAGTGTATGGGTTTTTTTAGAACAGCCCTTTTAAATATATCAAAGTAGCAGAGATTGGAAAAGGCTTTTGGAACAAAGACTAAGCTTGGTAAAGGAAGGAGATATGATTGCTCTGACAGGAGGATTTTCCTTCCTCCTCGTGTGTGTGTGCCATTTCCTGTGGTGTCTCACATGTGGGAGATTTTCTGGATTGTTTCAAATGGGTCAAAGCTGGACTTGTTAAACTAGAATATTTCATATATATGTTTCATATGTTTCAATATTTCACCATGATTCAAGGGTAAGAAATTCTTTAAATCTGTATTTTAAAAATAGATTTAAATCTCAGAAATATTCCAACTACCTTGTGATGAGCTGAAGACTGAGCATCTTCCCATTGCACAGAACACTGAAATAAGTCTGCAACATTTGCAGGATTTGGAAATCCACTTGCCAAGCTCCCTGTGCTGCTGTGCCTGACATTCCCCCACGCAGGAGCAGCTGGGGATGCAATTTCCTTCCAGCTGTGTTGTTTTGCAAAGCATCATCGTCCCCAAAGCCACCAGAGTTTTCAGCCACTGCCACGTGACACTCTGCACATGCTGTCACATGTGTTTGTCTCAGGTGAAAATCACAGATTAGTTCAGAGAAGTTTCCAACAGTCGAAGAAATCCTGGCCTGCCTCTGAATTTCAGTTCCACTGAAGCCTAAAAAGAGGTATAAAAAAAAGAAGGCTTTGAAAAGCTGTAAAACCACCCCAGACACAGGGTGAGGCCCTGCCAGCCGTGGCAGTGTGACACTGCAGTGCCACCAGGACACAGAGCCTGCCTGTTATCGTGCCCAGCAGATGCTGGAGCACATCACAAGGCAGGAGGGGGACATTGTCCTGCTCTGCTCCCAGCCCTGGCTGCACACACGGATTTACCTCCCCAAATGCTCCTCCTTTGTCCTCTGCTCTCAGGGACTCACTGGAGCTTGGCAAAGTTTAGGATACTGAACCAGATCTGGCGTCCAAAATTGTAGATTTGAGGGGTTTTTATGTAAATAAAAGAAGCCTGGAATCCATCCATTTTGATTTTTTTTTTCATTCCACAGTGCTGGCGCTGCTGGCAGTGGATATTTAGGCTCTGCCTTCACACTCCTGGCTGGGATTAGTTTGTTTTTAATGGATATTTGCTTTTGTGTTTTGCCTGTGTGACCAATTCCACGTTCGAGCTCTCTCCCAGGCAGCAAACACGAGCAGGGCTGGGGGATGTCAGTGCCAGCAGAGGGTGATCAGCTGTGCCTGGGATCGTTCAAATCATCTGCAGCCACTGTAAAACTGCTAATTGCACCACTCAGCCAGCTGAAGACAGCACACAAGTGGGAAAGGGGGTAATTTTTCACCTCTAACTGCTCAATATCAAATAAAATGGGAGATTGCAATGTCAGTATTATCATTTGTGAGTTGTACGCAAACCCAGCCTGGTTTTTCTGCCACTTGGCATCACCACTTCTAACCAGAGTTCAGTTTGTCTTGTCCATGGCGGCTTGGTGTAAATCTTGAGCTTTATTTTAAACATTCAAAGGCAATTATCAAAATGAAGTTAATCACCCATCAGCTGCACAGAGGAGCACAGCTACATCCTATTCCAAATGGCTTGGAAATGCCTGGGAGAATAGAAAATTGAGTGAGGGAACTTCAGAAAGTGCTGGAACTGAAGTTAGGAGCCAAGGGGGGAAGGGATTGAGTGTGAGCCCCCCTCCTATTTAACAGCAGGTCAGGGCTTTGCCTCCTAGGTGAGGGATCCTCCGTGGGGCTGTGTGTGCTCTGCAGGTCTGTCAGCTTTCTTCCCCTTTGGTTTTTTTTTTGGTTTTTTTTTTTTTGTTTTTTTTTTTTTTAATAATGGGATGGGTTCCTTGCTTTAATTCATGCACATTTTTACAGTCTGGCCCTCTTTGAACACAACTAATTTGTTGGTTTTAGCTCATTTCAATGTTTAAGGCAGACCTTGCTTCTCAGTTTTTGCATTAGTTTGGTGCTGGGAGGTGTTATTCTCCCTTTGAATTTGCTTGTGTCTCTTGCAGTCCTCTCCTATTGTTATTATTCAGGAATAAACCCTGCTGTGTCCTGTGAATTTTAAATTTATCTGTAATTTTTTTCCTGCCTGCCTTGCTTCTCTTCCCTCCTGCTCCCATCTATTACTGGAAGTCTAAACATTTCCTTGACTGGAGTGAAGAGTGGCTCCTGAGGCCTGTCACTGTTTTTCAGAGTGCTCTGCTTTGACTGACAAATTGTCTCCTTTTTCCTTTTTTTCGGACTTCTATTGCTTAAAAGGTCTCGGTATCTTTCTTTTTCCTTCTTTTCAGACTGTTATTTCCTAGAAGGCCTCTGTGTCTCCCCTGACCCCAGCAGGTGCAATTCCCCCTGTTCAGCTCATCCTGTGATTCCTGAGCTACTGCTGGGTGAGAATTGGGTAATTAACTCACCCTAATGAGTGTGGGCTAATAAATATCTATTTCTTGCAGGTGTCAAGCTCCTTCCACCTCAAGAGGCAGCACTCCCTGCTCCTCCTCAGCCTCTCAGGAGAAGCCCTTGGAGTTTCTCTGTTCCCCTGAGCCATGGGAGGTGTTTTTGGGAAGAAGAGGAGGCCCTGCTTGTTCCCCAGGGTTGTTTACAGGGCCAAGAGCAGGAGGGCTGCCCGGGTGTGCTGCGATGCAGCCACCTGGACTGGAGAGGGCTATTTCTACTCTGCACGGATTGGGAGGACCCCGAGAGGCTCTGAGCCTCCTGCTTCCATGCTGGTGCTGGAAGCTTCTGGAAGTGAGTTTAGAGGGGAGGAAGGAGACTCAGCCTCCTCTCTAAGGGCATGGCACAGCGAGGCCTCGCTCCCTGCGGCTGCTGGAGACACACAAGGGGCTGAGCTGTCCCAGGAGCCTGGAGCCAAACCTCACCCAGAGCTGCTGAAACACCAGGAACTCACTGGAGAGGCACGAGGATCCCAAAACCCTCATCACAGCAGCGAGGCTGAAGCTGCTCTGCATCCCCCTGGCAGCTCTGTGCCCCCCAAGCTCTGCTGTGGGGACCGGGGGGTGACACATCTCACTGTGGTGGAGGTCGATGTCCACGTGTCTGCAGGAGACCATGGGGAGCCTGGCCAGGGTCAGGCTGCTGCAAAATCTGAGCTGCTGAGTGGGGCAGAGCAGGAGGCTGGGGCTGGCAGTGGGGCAGAGCAGGAGGCTGGGGCTGGCAGTGGGGCAGAGCAGGAAGCTGGGGCAGAGCAGGAGGTCAGGGCTGGCAGTGGGGCAGAGCAGGAGGGTGGGGCAGAGCAGGAGGCTGGGGCTGGCAGTGGGGCAGAGCAGGAAGCTGGGGCAGAGCAGGAGGTCAGGGCTGGCAGTGGGGCAGAACAGGAGGTTGGGGCAGAGCAGGAGGCTGGGGCTGGCAGTGGGGCAGAGCAGGAGGTTGGGGCAGAGCAGGAGGCTGGGGCTGGCAGTGGGGCAGAGGACACCTGTGTTGGAAAGGCTCTTTGGGAAGTGCCTGTGCAGAAGGCAGGTGACACCACGGCTGCTTCGTGTCCCCTGGAGGAGCCAGAGCTGCCCCTGAAGGCTACAGAGCCGGGAGAGGGCATCACACACGGGCAGAGAGCTGCACAAGAGCAGGGGGGAGAAGGAACTGAAGCCGCACCTGATCTCCAGCTGGGACAAGGGGAGATTCCTGCTCCTGGAGGTGTGGAAGGAGCTGCTGGTGAACCAGAGCAAGCTGAAGAGATGGCTGAGGCCTGTGGTGATGGGAGGACATCAGAGGAGATCCCACCCTGCCTGCCAGAAGCCCAGGAGGAGAAAATCCAAGTCAGCAGAGAGGGAAATGCAGAGGAGCACTGAAAGAGCACAGGGAACCTGGAGCAGCAAGCACAGAGCACACTGAGGATTTGTCTGCAGCCAGAACTGAATGTGCTGCCTCCACCCTGCCAGGGAGGGATGCCAGAGGTGCTCGTGCCCTGAAGGACCCAGAAATCAGGGTACTGGTGGCAGAAGCTGCCTTGAAAAACTTAAAACTAAGATGCTAAACTTAAAATTTGTGTGTTGTCCTGTGCTAGTGGCACTGCCCTCCTTCTTTCTGTGCTGGGAGGGGGAGTGTGGCCATGGGCTGAGTGTTTCTAGGTACAAAAAGTGTATTTATGGGTTTATTTATGGATTTCTACCCTGGTTAGGTCTGTGCACTTCATGGTTATCTCCCTGTGTGTGGCTGCACAGGGTTCAGTGATGTCTCATTTATTAATTACAGTTGTCCTCTCACCTCACTGACTTGTCACCACTATTGGAAATGTATTGTGTGTTGCAATTGGAATCAATAAATGGGTGCATTTTAATACTGACTGCTGTGACACGTTGGGTCATTAACATTCTGATAATTAATTTCTGATATTTGCATTGACCCCAAGGCCAGAACTGTTGTTTTAGCCCTTTTCAGCTTGTAAACTGTTTGGTAAAATGCTGAGTACCAGTGGCCTCAGAATGAAAGCTGCTCCTCTCCTGGTGATCTCCTTGCAAATGTTGGAACACCAGCTGGGCTGGCTGTCTTAGACCCTGATAAAATTAAAGATGAAGGGCTAAATTTCCACATGTGACTCATCGAAGAGCATTTGCTTTATGGTTTGTCCTGCTTGGGTGGAGGTCAAGGAGCTCACACTGGAGGTCTGTGGAAGGAGCTGTAAACAACAACAACAAAAAAAAAAGCTTCTTGTGGTCATTTTGTTGCAAAATATCAATAAATTTCTGGCAACTGCATATCCAATGCTAATCTCTAATTACACAGGGCTAAATAGAGGGGAGTTTTCTCATCAAGCCTGGCTGGTGGCACAGCTCTCACTGAATTTAGAAATGATGTGGTGCTGAAGGGAATCAGGAAAATAATACAGCTTCATTTCTTTCAAGCAGAAGGTTTTTACACCACATTATTCTGCAAGAACGAACTCATGGGGATTAAAAAAAAATTTTAAAGGGAAGTAATTATTTGTATTAGCTGGAAAACCACAATATGAAGGAGAGCAAGATCCTCCCTAAGGAAAGCATTTCTATCTCTGGTGTTCTACACGCCCCCTCACTAACAGCATTCACAGGAGGTAAGAAATGATGGTTAAAGGCAAGCCAGGAGATGAGGTTGTTGAGAGCAACACTTCTATTTTAGGGATGATTGGTTTTACTGTCTTTAAGTGCTTAATCACATCAGGAATTTGGTGTACCCTTATAAAGATTTCCTGTGGCTCCAGGAACCAGGCTGCAACATTCCAAACCTCTCCACTCAAGCCAGACTTGCTGAATTTTTATTTTTCCTGATGACCCAATCTGATTGAGACCCTGCCCATGGAAATGTCTCATCTGCCCTGGCTTAAATAACTCAGAGAATGTTCCTTGCCCTTGGCTGCCCCTCACAATCCCAAAGGCCCCTCCATCAGCTGGTTCTGGGTTTGGCTGCCTCTGGCAAAGCTCTGCTGCGAGGCTGGAGGTTATGTCCTCATGGCACAGATTTTAGATTAGAATTAGAATTTAGACTTCCAAAGCAGGGGGTTGGCAGCTTCCCCCTTGCCAGGAGGCCTGAGGAAATCATGGGAAAAGAAGCAGAGAGCAACAAGAACCTCAGTGCATTGCTCTGCCTCTCTCTGAGGTGTTCAGATCTATCATGTTAAGCAGAATTATAAAGAAAGGCCTCATGAAATCAGGCCTTGCTCTGTTAAAGGTTGTCAGCTAACTTGTTACTTCTTCGAAGTGCAGCTAGCTAACTTCCCAGGTGAAAAATCATAAGGGTGACGGCAATTAACACAACAACCTATTTTGAGAGTGAAAAACAAATGCACCTGCAATAACAAAGGATTTGTCCCGTGAAAATCAGTGAACAAAATATGTAAACTAACCAAGAATAGAGAGATTTGATAGACAAGTAAAATACCTATAAAAGTAATTGGCAAGAAAAGTTATTAACCAATTGGAGTTCAACACAAGGTCTGTGAAAACTGTATAAAAGTGAGTTATGTGAGTAAAGATTGGCTTTTCTGCATGAAGAAAATGGAATCCTGAGTCTTTCACTGCAACACAGATCAACCACTGTAATTGTGTAATTGTGTTTTGTGCTTGTGATTTAGTAAAAGCATTTCAGAATTCATGGAATCCTGTTAAAATTACGCAGCAGCTCCTTCCCCCTGTGACTGAAGGTGTGGGGGCTAATCAAGAGTGACAATAAATACATAATTACCTGACACTGTTGGTGCCACACTGAAATGAGTGACAGGGATCAATTTCCACCCCAAGAGGAATCCTGCAGAATAATTCTGCAGGCTGGAGTCTCACAACCATCATCCCAAAACACCTGCCAGGTGATCACCGAATTACAGGAACAAAAGTGGCACTGTGCAGCTCTTCAATTTTGATGGAATTTTGGTGTTTAAATCTAATTAACAAAGCAGTCTGAATCAGGGACATTCTCTCATGCTCTGGAAAAGGAGTGATTTTTTTCTTCCTTTCTCAGAAAAAATCATGGAATAATCTTCCACCACATGCAGTGCTGCAGGAATTTTGGGAGAGAAGTTTTTGCAGAGCCCTTACTTCAGTTACACCAATCTGAGTGTTTGCAATGTAAAAAGTTCCTTGGTAAATAAAAAAAAAAATCAGCCAAAATTCCTCTTACAATATTCCAGTTCTTCTGCTCTTTTGTCATCACATTCATCTGGGGTTTTCACATGTGCCCCAAGTTCTGTAAAGCCCAAGTTCTGTAAAGCTAAGCTTTACCATCGATTTTTCCTAGTTTGCACTGTTCTTGTCTGACCTACCCAAAATGACACGTGGGGGAGGTTTGGCTTTGGCAATTTTAATGGTTTTAAATGCCTTTGTCAGAGCAGACTCTGCCTCACTGCTGATATTTGCATTGACCCCAATGCCAGAACTGATGTTTTAGCCCTTTTCAGGATATAAACTGTTTGGTAAAATGCTGAATATTGGTACCAGTGGCCTCAGAATGAAAGCTGCTCCTCTCCTGGTGATCTCCTTGCAAATGTTGGAACACCAGCTGGGCTGGCTGTCTTAGACCCTGATAAAATTAAAGATGAAGGGCTGAACTTCCAAATGTGACTCGTGTAGAGCAGAGCTTAGGTCTGAAAGCAGCTGGATGCTTTTACACGCCTATTCCTGCCCTGAGGGCAGGGAAAGCCCATGCTGCAGCAGCAGAACTCTTGCACCATCCAGCAGAGCCCATCCCTGACTCCTCCAAACTCTGCCACTGAGGAATGAAGGCAAATTCCACCTTTTACTGCTCTGTCTGGTCGTTTTAGGCACGTCCTAATGGGGGGATTTATTAACAGTGCAGTGGTGTGGCTCTAACCCGGCGCTGTTCCCAGGCTCCAGGCTGCCCTCTTAAGATGATAAGCAGCAAATTCCTTGCTGAAATGAATCACTGCAAATGGGTCTAAAGCAGCATTACCGAGTCACACAACTGGCTTAGAGTGCAACCTGAGTTTTTGGCGTTTGGGAAATCTTAGCTCCTGTTGCTAAGAATCCTTGCTTTGAACTTTTATAATTAAACTTCCTGTCATTCAGCAGGAAACCTTAAAAAAAGAGAATTTGTTACACTCGAGAAACTAACACCTCAGGAGTGTTTAGGAGCTGCTGGAGCTGTTAGGGACTCCAGTGTTTCTCTTCTTTTTGAAGCACCTTTATAAATAATCACCCTCCTCATCACAGTAAATCTGTTTCTCCTGAACTCTAACGCAACTAAATAAAAAGTTCTGAAAACAGCTGGTCAAAAAACAAACACTTCCCTTATCCAGAGCAGCAACTGCTGGTCAATATTCTTGATCAATACAAAACAATTTTGCATTGCTTTGGTTGTTGGATCCCTGCCGGGCTTTCAGGAGCTCAATAATTCCCTTCCTTCCTCACACTCTCCTCTCTCCACAACATCCAAGGAGCTCAGATGAAAAATCTGCAGCGATCTGACAAGCAGACCCAACCACGATGTGAAAGTTAGAAACGTTCTGAAACAAAAGCCACTCAAAACACCTTTCCTGAGAGAGAGAGAGAGAGGGAAAACATGATTACAAATCTCCCCCAGCTCTGCCTCCTTTGCTGCCAAGTGCCTGCAGCACCTCACAGGAGATGAAAAGCTCCCGAGAGCTGCTCCTGAGGATAGGGAGGATGTTCTGTGCCTGCAACTCCTCAGCTGCAAGGGGCTTTCCCCAAATTCTATCCTGCAGCTGCTGCTCTGCAGCCACAGAATCCCAGGGTGGTTTGGGTCGAAAAGAACCTTAAAAATCATCTCACTTCACCCCTGCCATGGCAGGGACACCTTCCACCATCCCAGGGTGCTCCAAGCGCTGTCCAGCCTGGCCTTGGACACTTCCAGGGGTGGGGCAGCCACAGCTGCTCTGTGCCAGGGCCTCCCCATCCTCACAGGGAAGGATTTCCCCCACAATCCCCCCTCTAAGGTGTTCCCTGTCAGTTTGGAGCCATCCCTCTCGTCCCCTTCTTGTCAGAAGTCTCCCCAACCTGACATTGTGCAGAGAGACCCCACAACACTTCCCTTCAGCTCTGTGTAAATACTTCAGGGACAAAAAAGAAAATAATATCTAAATACATAGAACCCTCTAATGTGAAACTTTCTGTGATGTTTCATAAACACGGAGCAAGAAAGTTCCAATCTTTCAGGCAGCTGTGTAAGGGATCAGTAATTAATTAAACAATTAGATTTGGGTGGGAGCAATTCAGTGTTGCTGCCCTGCCCTATTTAAGGTCCAGGTGCTCCTTCCCCAGCTCTGCTGGGAATTTCTTGGAGATATTTCCTTTGCAAGTGAGTGTGGGCACTGTGTGATGTAAATTTGGGGTTTTTTTGGGGTTTTTTTTTTTTGGGAAGGAGGGATTTTTTGCACATTGTTTTTGAGGGTTTTATTTGACTTCTCTACTGAGGGAGAGCTCTACCTTTAGGGTTTCAGCAAAACTGTAATTATGCTTTCTTGTGTCTTTGGCTTTGAACAAAATTCTGCTGGTGGCAAGATGGGACTAAAAATGACATGTTCACAGCATTAAATGGCCAAATGAGGAAGGGCAAATAATTTTCCTACATCTAAAAAGTAACTGGTATCTTAAGGTAATAAATATCTGTGTCTTTATAAACAAACCCTCTTTGGAGCCAGCAGCTGTGAAATCTGTCTTTTGTCACATTTTGAGCTGCTTTTGCATTGATGACAGATAAATAGAAGTGTAACAAAAAGTAAGTTATTATTTCCTTTTCCTCTCCTGGCATTTTACTGCCCTATCAAAATGCCATGGAACATTTCCTGGCTTTATTCATTTACACAAAATCCCTCCTGCTGATGCAGCAATTGCTTACAAAACATTCATTTATTTGTTACCTGTCCTCTTTGCAGCTTTGATATCAAAGAGCATCTCTCTCTCTTATTTTATTTTGTTTTTTCTCCCCCAGTAGAAGTGGATGGGTTCATTTTTCTTGCTTTTCCTTTCTTGCAACTCTGTAGTTTTAAGTGATTAAGTTCATGTAGTCTTATAAGTGAGTGCCTAACCACCGTGGAATCACACATTTTTACAGATTCCACCCATAAAAGCAGCTCAAACAGTGCAGCAAAACTGCTCTGGATCCATTAGCTCCACTTTAAAAACTGTAATTCCTAAATTATAGATCTGGTTTTCTGCTGCTCCTCTCTCTCTGCACTGTGCTGGCTGAGCTCTCTGCAGCACCAGCCATAATCAGATCATGTTGTGTAGCACTTCCATCCCACTTTAAATATTTAGTGATTAAAAGTGGCCCAGGATTTGGAGTGGAGCAGGCTGGCAGGGGGCTGGGTGTGTGGGGCTGGTGGGGCAATGGGCTGCAGTTGCTGGCTGCCCTATTTAAGGGCAGAACTTTATCACCCTGAGCCAGGACTGAAGGCTGAGGTGCTGCAAATAAATGGTTTAAGTCATGCTTGCTTTGTGGTTTCCCTGCCAGAAACAGGGCACTTTCATCCTGCTTGATGATGGGTTTTTAACTTGTGTTTGCCTCTGTCTAGCAATCTTCATGGCAGATTCCAGGGGGAATTGATGGAGCTGTGTGCAGGTCCCTCTTTCCCTTTTCCACACAACTTCCTCCTGCTCCTTCCCTGCAAAGTGCTGATCTGTTTTCTGGTAATGCTGCTGTTGTGGAAAGGCCCTTTACAAACATAACCTGAGGGAGATGTTTCTGAGCATTCAGAATGTGCTGTCCCTTTTTTAATGCTTGAGTTTGAAGCAGTGGCATTGCTGTGGTTTCTAAGAAGTGAGTTAATGACTGGTAAAATAATGACCCAAGGGCCTGAAATCCACATTTCTCACCTCTCAATAAGGAGATATTTTTCTTTTTCTTTCCTTTCTCTTCCCTTCCATATCTTACTAGGCCTATGAATAACTTCCCTGGCTAAATGTGAACTTCTTTGTAGAATTAATAAATGGTTTAGGAAACAAGAGGAGACCTAAATAGTATTTACTTTGGGAATATAAACTAATAACTGTGAAGTGCAATGTGGGCTGAGAGTCCTGGCGAGGGAGTGACTTCCTAAATGCTCTCAGTGACATCAAAAGACAGTTCCTTGTGCTAAGACTGACTTCAAACAATAAAACCTGCAACTCTGAAATGGGAATTTGATTTTGATTTTAGAGGGGCGCTTTCTGCTCTGACACAGGGCTAAGAAATTAAATGGGAGTCTGCTCTTCATTTTCAAGGGGCATTTTCTGCTCTGACACAGGGCTGAGGAGTGAGTTCTGTTGGCCCTTGCCTCTCTTGCAGGTGGCACAGGAGCGGTCTGGCAGCTCAGCCAGGCTGGAATGAGGATCTGTGTCTGCCCCTGAAGGCTCTGTTGGTGCCCCAGCCCCTCGGGATTCCTGGAGAAGGCTGTGAGCAGCGTTTGCTCTGCACACCTCGGCCATGGGGAATGAGATCAGCTGCAGGAGGTACTGGTGCAGGAGGCTCAGGAGGTTTGAAAGGCTGCCAGCTGAGGAGAGAACAGCTGTGTCTGATGTCCCCAGTGTCCCCAGGGCTGAGCCAGCCCAGGGTGAGGGGTTTTGGGGCAGTGTGAGCCACCCTGAGAATGAGAAACCCCCCGGTGCTGCTGCAGGGCTGCATGGCGAAGAGCAAGGAGGAGAAAGGGAAATGGCCTCGTGTTCCCCACCCGTGGCCCAGGGAATGATGAGAAGCTCCGAGCTGCAGGAGGCTGGGGACAACCCCCCTGCCATAAATCCAGGTGGAAAAACTCCTGCTCCGACTCAGGGAAGAGCTGCAGGAGCTGAGCCAGCTGGAGGGCACCCAGAGGTGACAACGAGGGACATCCCTGCGCAGCCTGCAGTGGAGATGGGAGCTGGAGAGGTGCAGGCCAAGCAGGGGACAGTGAAAAGCAGCTCAGGGCTCCACAAGAGACCCAACACCAGGGTGTGCAGGGCGAGCCCTCTCTGCAGGTGGCTGAAGAAACTCCAGACCCCAGCAGAAAAACCTAAAGCCAAGCCTGGTGCAGGCACCAGCCACGAGTGACGCTCCTGTGGACTGAAAAAGAATCAAGTGCCCAGTGTGGTACCTGCAAAAAAGGAAAAAAAAGACTGGTAAAGGAAATGTGTATTGTGTACAATAAGAGGAGGTTATTTTGTCATCTTTAAACTGCTTGTCTGCCGGATATTCCTGGCTGTCTTACACCCTGTGGGGAGCACAGAAGGCATTCCCTCTGGAAGAGTGGAGCAGGGAAATGAAGTGGCTCTGTTCCCTCAGCAAGCAGCTTGTGAGGATTGTTTGGCTCTGCTCTGTCAAAGCTCCTTTTTGAAACCCTGCAAAGGTGCAGCTTTGTATCTTCCTGCTGCTTCCTCTCATTATTTGATTTCCTTTCCACTGCTTGTAATAACTTGCTCTGCCTAATGGTCCAAGAGAAGTATGAGCAGCATCAGTATTATCAACCTCAATTAATGGGTTATAAAATCATTAGATACTTAAAAATGCATGATGGTGCTGGTGGGTGCTGTGGGGGAGGCTTGGTGAACAAGGGGCTCTGGTTTTGCTGCTGGAAGTGTTTGCTTGGTGTGTTTTTGTATCTGTAAGTCAATAAAAGCCACTTTCACTGCCTCCAACGAAGCCCTGGCTGCAGCTGGAAGTGGGATAAGGGAGGGAAGGAGGGCATGGCTGGCACTGTCTGCCCACAGATGTGGGGAGTGGGGACTGGAGGGCTCCCTGTGGTGCCCAGGAGCCAGCAGTGGAGATCAGGGCTGCTCCTGAGCAGACTGGGAGGGACAAACTCAGGAAAAGTCTTTAATTTGGTTGCTGCAGCTCTGTGCCATCCATGTGGCTCCTCCAGGTGTCTCAGAGCTGACCTAAGCACACCCCAGAATGCTGAGCCTTCTTCTGCTGAAGATTCCAGCTGGGGACAAAAATCCTTCTGGGAGAGGGGAGAGGCAGAAAGAGGAGGTGGAGGAGCCAAGGAGGGACTGCAGGGCTGTGCTGGAGCTGCCCAGCTCCTTGGGGGATGCAGAGGGAGGGGGAGGAATGCCAAGGGACAATAATGAGCAGCAGCCTGAGCTCCTGGAGCACTTCCTGAGGCATCTGAGCAGCTTCTGGAGCAGCTCCTGCACCCTGCCTGAGGTACCTCAGCACCTCGTGCTCAATCTCTGCTCTGGGGTACTGACAGCAGCTTTGATCCCATTCCTGCAGGTAGGAAACTCCTCCTTGTCCTTCTCCTTCAGCTCTTTCCTTCTCAGAAGGAAAAGCTCCAGTTTAACTTTCTCCCTTGATGTTCTCTCAGTTGATGCCTTAGGATTTGAGATTTTATATTTTCCATCTATTTGTAATCCTGCAGTTCTTTAGTGCATAACTCTAAACTCCACACACAGTGTGAGCTGCTGCTTCCCCACTTTGGTCAGACACAACAATTCCTCTCCAGGCCTGGCAGTCAGGGACACCTCACTGCCTCAGGCCCCCAGAGATGGAAACAAAAGTGATTTGGGGGGAGCAAACTGGGGGTAAATGCCTTCATTACCTGAAGCTGGGATTGGAAGATTAACCCCCAAAATGCAAATGGCCCAAACTTATAAAAGTGTGAAAACCCCTGACCCATCATCCATTTTGGGTGCAGCCCCTGGAGGCTTTGTCTGCCCTAAATGTACCTGAAGGCCCTGTAATAAACAGAACTACTTTTTATTCCCTTAATTCTGTCTGGCCTCTGTTTTTAGGTACCCCAAAAAAAGCATCAGTAGGTGCATCCCCAGCTCTCCTGAGGTGACCAGGGACAGCGAAGTGCTTTTATTTTGTTGAATCAATGTTCCTTCTAAAATCCCCTTAACGAGCTTACAGAACACCTTGGAGCTCTTCTTGGACAAAATTAGGACAAAAAAAAATATTAAGCTTCAGCACATCCCTTCCTACATCCCTACCTCAATCCAAAGCTGTGCCAGCCAAGAAATAAATAAGCAGGGCAGCAGCTGTTTTCCACCTTGTGCTCAGAAGCACCATCTGCTGTGCTGCCTCTGCCCGTGCAAAAAGGAGTTCCTTGGGTGCTAATGACCTCGAGGATAACGTTTGCCTCGTGTATTCCCCAAATTCATCAAATAAAAGCAGAGATGCACCCCCAAGAGGCTGGAATGCTCGCTTTTACAGGTAGCAAAACTTATTTTTGTTCTTCCTGAAGTCAGCAAGCTGTGGAAGTGCCACCCTTTATTGATTCAGTCTCTTTTTTTATTTTAAGGCAGGAAAGTTTTTTGCTGGTTTGTTTCAAATATTGATTCTTTGAATTGATTTGCTTAGGTTTCGTGTTTGTTTTGGGGGGGGTTTGGTTTATTTTTGGGTTTTGTGGTTTGGGGTTTTTTTTGGGTTTTGTTTGTTTTGTTTTTGTTTGGTTTTCGTGGAGTTTTTTGGTTTGTTGGTGTTTTTGTTTGTTTGTTAAGGCAGAGACGTTCTGTGTTTTCTTTAAGGCAGGTTTCATATCTTGATGGAGCAGAAGCCCTGAAGAAGAGAGCTCCGAATCATAAGAAATTTGAAAGTTGGGGAAATAAAACAGCTCAGGATTTGTCAGGTTTGCTGAGTGTGGAAAAGAGATGGTTTGAAGTGTTGAGCTGCATTTCTGAGATGGATTCTCTGCTCAGCTGATTCCTTTCATCCCACTTTTCCTTTTGCCATTGTCCCCAGAGCACAGCTGGTAACACTTTGTCCATCCATTACAGCTCATTAAAAATTCAGGATGAATCCTGCTTTTCATTGTGCAGCTTCAAAATTCACCACACACCTGAGAAAAAGTGATCACAGAACTGTGATTTCCTCAGTCTTCAGGTAAGGAACTCTGTTTAAACTTGCTGTAAGTTTGTTTAGATTTGTTTTTTGTTGTTGTTGTTTGGGTTTTTTGTTTATTGTTGGGTTTTTTTGAGGCAAAAACCTCAAGAGATTTTTACTTTCCTGAAGTGTGATGTGTTATTCCACTCTCACAATTTGCTCTGAATTCAGCAGGCAGGAGAATTCAGGGACCTCTTAAATAAAACCACACTTACAGTGGGACAGTGCCAGGATCAGTGCTCTGCTGGATGAGGCTGTGGCATTTCCCTGCACTGGGACACTTTTGGAAACCTGAGTTTTAACACAAAGTTTAAAAAATCCACTTTTTTTCTCCCAAAATTGCACAATTCTAGACAACAGTTCAGAGCTGTGGAAATGGTAACATCCTCAAGGTGGATACCAGGTTTTTTTTCCAGAAGTTACAAAGGTTTTTACACAGAATCCAGGAGTCTTGATCACCTTTCCTGCTAGAAAATGCTGGGGTTTTTTTCTTCTCTTCTATTGAGAAGGGAATTTCCTGCAGTTCCTTGTTCCTTTGTCAATTCCTCAAATAGAGGTTGATATTTTTATTTTTAAGGGAAGACAGCTATTTGCTGCAGTGCCTCCTGCAGAGATCCATTTGGAACAGTGGGTTTATAAATAGGGGCACTCTGGTTTATAGTGGCTGAAAATCATTTTTGACAATGCAAAAAGGAGCAACACTGGGGATGGAATATCACAGCCAGAGCTCCACTGCAGGGGAAAAAAAAAAATCAAAACTTTGAACTGGGAACATCAGGGAAAGCTAAAACTTGAGGCTTTGGTGACCTGGTTTGAAATCTCTTATGTGGTACCTGTTTCAGGTGATGGAAAAATATTTTTAGTGCTTCTTTCCTGGGAAAATCCCAGCAAATCAGCTCTGATCAATTAACTAAGGGCTAACCTGGATCTGATGCAGGTCTGAGGTAAATGTTTCAGCCTCTTACTGCAGGGGAAATAATCTAAACACAGATTTAATCTGAGTGGTTTGACCTCTCCAGTGACCTGAGGTTAATAATGTGAATATTCTTAGATTTGAAACTCTTGCATTCACCCCATCTTCATGTGGACAACAAAAAAACATTTAACACTCTTAGCTACAATTCACATTAAAATACACCCAAAATTACCTGTGGTTTTTTTTTTTTTAATCAGTGTTTATTTTATTTTCAGTGTTCGCAAACGAAAGAACAGCAAGGCCAAAAGAAAACAGAAAATCTGTGGCATGTGGAAATTGAGGAGCTGCTCCCAGGAGGACTCACTCCTGTGAACAGGCACCACCCCTCACTTATTTATTAATATAAGTCATAAATTTCCAGCAATCTCAGGAGCTGGCACACTCTTGTCCTGCCTACCTGCTGAAGCAAGATATTAAACTTTTCATCAAATTCTTTTGCCCAACTGCACAAAAATATTCCAACAGAGGGAAAACCCAGCACGGTGCCTTTTTAGCCCCAGATCCTCATCTTCTTGCTTTGTGAACACAATCCCTGAGGAGAAAAAAAAAATACCTCTGGAAAAATAATAAAAAAACCCCAATTATTGATGCTTCCTGCTTAACCCAGGGCTGATTTAGAAATGCAGAAAGTCAGCGTGGTGGTGGCTGCGAAAAGCCAACAGTTTTGAACATCTTACACCTCTTTAACAGGGTTCTGCTGCAGTGCAGCTGCAATTGGGTGATTTTTCTCTCCCCTTTCAATTAGCCAGCACATGGGAACACTTCAAGGAGCAAGCACCGGGCTTTTCCTGGATTTCCTGCATCCCCTTTGGAGAGAGGCACGGAATGGGAGGAAGCATTAACAAGGTGAGAGGAATTAATGCTGCTGAAGAGCTGGAACAGCCCCCAGGCAGCACAAAGCCTGTGCTGGGTAAAACAGAGAGCAAAGTGCAGAGGGCACAGAGCCAGGGATGGGACCAGAGGGGAAAAGCCAGGGAAATTCTGGTCTGCCTGAGCACAGACAGCAGCTGCCAGAGAGATTTGGCACAGGATGCTGCTCAGATCCAGAGTTTCGGGGCAAACTCTCATAATTAAGCCTCCTAAAAGCCAACTGCTAGGCAAAAGAGAGATTTTTATCCCACAAAAAAAAGCGGTGGAGCTTATCCCAGAGCACAGCTAATGTGGAGTTTCTGAGGCACTGAGCACAACACATGCTCCCAATTCTCCAGCAGATTTCCAGAGTTATCCCAGCCAGCCCCACACAGGAACTTGCTGTGGAGGTCTGTGAATTGGCAAGGAGAAAAACTGCAGGGAAAACCACAAAATGCCATTTATTTCACCTGCCTTCCATGCCCAGAGCCTTTTCCTGGCCCTGCCCGAGGCCCTGGTCCATCAGAGCCCTCTGGCACAACCAGCCAGGCTTTATTAATAGGGCTGGGCAGGGCAAGATTTTCATAAACTCAGAATGAAACTGGAACTCAGGTGCCCTGGGGAAAACTCCCTGGTGGGGCATAAACACTTCTGCCTCCTCGGACATTTCATGGCATCCTCCACAGGTGCTGGGGTTTCAGGGAATGGGAGAAAGGAGTGCACAGAGCCGAGATTTGTGCCTTTTCATTCCCAAAACTTTTCAGCAGACGTTCTTCTGTGGCAGTGAGATAAGTGGAGAGAGCCTTTCCATTGAGAAGGACGAGCAGCTTTTCCTTCTGAGGCTGCCTCAGCTTCCAGAATTAGTCTGTGGGAAGGGGAAGGAAGAAGTTATAAGTCACACTTTCAGCCAGCAGCATAATTAAGGCAGGAAGAGTGAAATGAATAACAGAGTGGATGGGTATGAGTAAGTGTCAGGAGATTTTTTTTTTTTTTTTTTGTATCGAGGTGCCAGACACTGCTTCCCTCACTTTTTCAGTGTCCTATCTACTGTGAAAGGTGTAACTAGTGACTGTCCAGGCCACACAGTGTGGGAGAATGTTCCTCCCCACTCCCTGAAACCCCAGCACCTGTGCAGGATGCCATGAAATGTCCGTGTTAAATTGCTCCTAAAAGGTACCTGAGTGATTTAAGATCTTTTTGAGGAAAATGCACTTATTCTGTGATTACTCTGCACTGACCTGGCTCTGTTCCCTCACACAGGAACTTCACCCACTGCCCCTGCTCACACCTCAAAGCCAGGACTTTGCAAACTGAGCCCAAATCACCTCAGTCAAATTCTGAACAAGTCTCAGGGTTTCTGCTGCACAACCCCCAGAAGCACTGCCAGGTGCTCAGTGCTTCCTTTCAAACCGTGCCACCCATTTTAAATGAAGCTTCTGTCTCCTGAAAGACACATGGCCCAGATTTCAGCTGCCTCTATTTTTCTTCCCTCCCGTGATCACTCCTCTAATGGCATTTAATGCTCCCAGGCATCTCCCAACCCCGGAATGCCACAGCTTCCCCTGGCTAAACTAAAAACCTGTGACCGTATCAGTGGAAGTGAACAAAGACATAAACAAAGGTCATAAACTGAATTTATATGACTTCTGATAAAACTCCTCCTGACAGGTTTGTGGGGGGATTTTTTAGCTGACAATTTCCTTTCCAGCACTGCAAGTGTTGCAGGCTTGTTGCCTGTTTACTGTGCCTGTGGTGCACACCTCTTACACATACATCACTTTCTGGCATCAGAACAGAAGGGTGAGCAGTAATTAATGGCATCTTCTATAAATTCCACCCTTTTCTCCTCCTTTCTGCTGCTAAATATGCAAAAGATGACTGCAGAGGTGCTCTGACAACTCTAAGAGCAAAGAGCGTGCCCATTATTTACCCCAATAAAAACCTTACCTCACTAAAAAGGAACCTGAAAATGAAATCACTGTTTTCTGGTACCTCATAGGTTTAGTTTACTCTTCTCCCCACGGGGAAAAGTTTCCTGTTTTCTTCACATTAATCAAGTGCTTTGTGCTGCTGAGTTTGAGCTGATCCTTCTGCAGCCTGGCGAGTGCTGAAGGAAGGAACAAAACCCATCTCACATTCCTCTTGCTCCCAGCCCTTCTCTGCTCTGCCTTTGTTTTTAAAATTAACTTTCACGTTTTCTTGGAGCTGAGAAAGCCATTACAGAAAAGACCAAACCAATTTTTCTTTCCAGCATGTGTGATTGTTTTCTAGTTCCCTAAAAGGTTAATGTTTAAAATGAATAATGGGTGGTGGGGAAGAGGAGAAAAAAGCTTTTTTCTTTTCCTGCTTGCCTTTCCCTCAGCTCACACAGCACCGAGGTGTTGCTGTCTCCTTGCACCAGGAATATTTTTGCAGCCTTCAGAGCTGTTTTCCCCTGGGTGGTGGCCTCCAAAAGCTCCTTCAGGCCCTCCTGGTGGTTCTGCTCACAAAGGGAATCACTTTGTCCTCCCGTTTTCCTCCCTGAACTCCTCCTGGTGGTTCTGCTCACAGAGGGAATCACTTTGTCCTCCCTGAACTCCTCCTGATGGGCAGTTTTGTGCTGCTGCTACCCTCAAGAGTTGTTCTTTCCTGCCAGCAGAGGATTTATCAAACCCCCCCCAGGCCAACCCAGCCCCCAGGAACCCACAGCAGCTTCACCCCTTAGAAATGTGGGGGAGATTCCTCTCCTTTCCCAGCTGATGGAATGGAGTGAAGAGAATCAGAGCCACCTGCAAGAAGAGCTGAAGGTGCCCCTGGGAGTGGAATAGTTGGCACAGATTTCAGAAGAGCACCACAAAATCACCCCTCAGGAGCAGAGGACCTGGGACTTCATGGCAGCATCAGGAAGGGAATTCATTTCTCCTGGCTCCCCTCTGAGGCAAAGCCCTGAGCTCCCAGTGGGATCCCAGGCAGCAGGAGGGCAGGGAACATCCCAGCCCCGTGGAAATGCTGTGCTCCCATTTGGAAAAGCTGCTGGATTATCCTGGAATAAATCCACGCTGGAAAAACGCTTTTAGCCCTTATTAAATCAAAACCTGCTGGCTTGGAGGAACAAAATTAGTAATGCTGTGAACTCTCCCGTGGGCTGGAAATGTAAAGGAGCTTGGCATTACAGAGAGTTGCAGCAGAACATAACTCTTTGCAGGAGGGGAGAAAGCAAGGAAATCTATGAAGTCATTTACTAGTTTAGTTCAAAAATACATAGCTGAAAATCTCAATATAATTATCCCAGTGCCTGCAGTTCCTGTTGGAGATGTTATACTGCTGGGTCAATATTATTTTTTCTTTTTGAGCTGAGCTAACACATACATCATGTTTCAGGATGCTGCTGAATGCAGTAAATTTAATTTAACAGGGTGAGCAGCTAAACTTAGGCAGTCAGCTTGGGATGATCTCTGAAGTTTCTGCCAGAAGTGAGAATTTGGAAAGCAGCAGAGCTCCCAGGTGACTGTGATGTCCCTCTGGAGCAGCCTGGTTACCCAGCAGTGCTCAGCAGTGCAGGCCTTGGGATCCACAGAGCTGAGACCTGTCCTGGTGCATTCCCACCTCATTCCTTCTCCTTTCACTGCCTCCCCCTGGAGCTTCAGCTCACAGGGAAAACCACCCAGCCTCTGCCTTTGAGTCCAAAGGGGCTGCAAAGCCCCAGATTGCTCAGTTTTGTTGCAAACCCAGCTTTCCCTGAGGCTGTGCCTAAACCCCATCACAGTTTTGCACAGCTCTGGGGTCTCAGAACTTTCTGCACCTCTCCCTTGCTCTCTGTGTGTGCAGGAGTGTGTTCTCTGCAGAGGTGGATGGAGGAATTCCTGGAAAGTGTGGCTTTGGGAATTAATCTGGCTGCTAATTGTAAGGCAAACCTATAAATAAAGGTATTCAGACTTCTGCAAATGCCCCTGTCAGAAATCTAAATTGGAAGAAAACATTTTCTTTATGGAGTTCAATCTTTTATTTCCCTCACCTGTTTTCCTGTTAAACTCTTACTTCTCTGCACTTACCAAGCCAGATTCACTCTCTCTTAATTTTATACAAAGAAAAACCTGGATAAATTTTGATCTCTTGGTGGCAGAAGACCCTGATCAAAAAATATTTAGGCTTGGTGTTGTTAATCTATTTTTGTTGCGTTTAATAACTTCATTTTTGCATTCCTGTTTAAATCCCAACCTCCTTGAGGCAAGACCTGCCCTCCATGTGTGTTTGTAATTGTAAAGAGAAGAACTCTGAACTAAGGATGAATGCAGAGAACTTTTCTGGCTCCACAAATCTGTAAAAAGATCCCCATAAATGACTTTGCATGTCCTGGTGGGAGAGGGAACACGAGGAAAAGAATCCCTGTGTGGCTGATTGCACTTCATGCTATGGCACTGGTGTCACCCAGGCTGTGACAAAGTGTGGGGACCCAAGAACGGAGCTGGGGTTGCCTGGAAAGGCTGACCTGGAAACAGAGACTGGGTAGAATAAAAGGATAAAAGGGATTTATTGAAAGGATCCACCTTGGGCAGTGCAGGAACCCCTTGGGGCTGCACCCAAGTCAAACCCACAAATGGGCACAAAATGGATCCCCAGGCACGAGGCCTCACACTATTATATGTATATATTATATACATATAAATAATAAATATTTTACACCCACAATGGGCNAGGCAGAGCGAGGCAGAGCACTGCCAAGGGTGCATTAAACTTTGATGGCTCCGTTCATGCATTATCCATGTGCCAGTCAGCAAAGCTGCCCTGGTGGTGATTTTCCAAAGGAACCAGCTAATAACACTGTGTGAAAAACGAGGCTCACTTTCTTGGGATTTTTGCACGTGGTATGTCATTTCTTCTTCCTCTTCATGTCATCCGTCTTTGAGCCAGGGTGGCATTTCTGGATTGGTTTGTCAGAAAACTGGACAATGTAATGTAAGGGTCACACATTGGAAATTCACAGTAAACATTAAATTACGTAGATTGAACTATAAAAGATAAGACCTGCCCTCTGGGCAGGCAGTGTGCCCCTGACCAGCTTGCTAGACAGACGTCTGTAACTTGAGAGAAAATTCCTTAGATAAAAGAGAATAAACAGCCTCGAAAACCTCAGAGAACGGCTTCTGTGTCTTCTTCAGTGCTCGAGCTGAGAAGGAAAGGGAAATCATGAACTCAGACCACCTGAATGTCCTGTCTGTGGGTGATCTTAAGCTAGGTGACCCCTCAGATGGCGACAGGAACCTCAGCTGAAGTGAGATTTGCCCCAGGTTAGAGCCCAGCAGGATTGTGCTCCCCTTCACCCCGCAGGGGCTGGAACAGGATCACCCTGGGACTTGTACCAGGCCTTGTTCAGCCCAAAAAAACTCCCAACACTCATCCACCGAGAGTGTTGCACCCTGAATCCTGGTGATGTTGAACTTTCTGCATGGTTCTGAACCTCAACCCCGAATTTGTGCTGGTTTGGGATGAATTTCTGCTGAAAAAGATGAATATTCTCACTGCAGGGTCTGGTTTGTTCACATTCACCAACACCAGTTTAGATCTTTCCCTGAGATTTTGTTATTCCACTTCCACAGCTTTCTGGGGTTTTTGTTTAATTCTGGGCTGATTTATTTGGAGAATCCCCTCTCACAGCAGGGCTGAGCAGCACAAAGGAGGCAGCACAAGGCAGGAGGCTGCTCCCCTCGGGTGCTGTCTCAGAGCCACACGACCACCACGAGCTCTTCTTGCAGGGTGCAGGATTGAAATTCCACCAACAATGTCAGAAACATAAAGAACAAACCCTGGAATTGCCTGTGCTTTACAGACACTTCCTGACAGCAGCTTATCTCTGCCTGTACAATGGTTGTTATTCCAGTAAACACCATGTGCTGGTGTATTATTTAATGAAATGCAGCTCTAACAACCCATAAGATACAGAAGGACTGCTCAGGCTTCTTGCAGGGACTGGATAATTCAATGTGCTGTGGTTAACAGGAGAAAAATGTAGGAAAGATAAGATTATTAGTACAAGAAAAGCAAACTGGAGGGAACTTCATGACCACGGGGAACTTTTTTATGACTTTCTGGCATTCAGGTCTCAATTATCAGGGCCACAGCTCAGATCATAAACAGAATTTATCTCTGGCAGAAATAGGCTGCTTTATTACAGCCTTCAGAGCGGTGAGTGTTTTGATAATGAAGTTAAAGGAAAAGCAGAAGTTCCCAATTTGAGAGGAGCCTTTGCTGCTCATGACGCTGGTGCTGGGCTGGGTCAGAAGAAAATCAATAATTCTGCCCTCAGGAAGGCTCTGTTTATGAAAAATCCCCCAAATTGATGCTTATGTGCCACTGACAAAGAATAATATTTTCTGTAAGGCTCTAAATCTCTAGAGATCCAGAGTATTTGTATGGAAGTCAAGGAATATTTATCCACCCACTGTATAAATAACCACACTGGGGCTGATTGGATGGAATTTAAACCATGAGGGAGAGGCAGGTTCAGGGGAGGCAGCCCTGGATGGAAATATCTGATTCCTCACATCCAGAACCTGACCCTGTGTGTGAGTGATCCGTGGGGAAAGCCTAGGCAGGGCTCTGGTCGTGGTGAAGCCCCCCAAAAGCCAGAGCACAGATCTGCAGGAAGGGATTTCGGAAGATTTGCCTCCTTGGAAGGGCAAATCCATCTGGCAGGAGTCAGGAAAATTCATCCGCAAACACCAGAGGTTTGTGCCCAAAAAGGAGACAGAGGAGTCCTGGAACTTTATTCAGATAAAGGGAGAAGCCATGGGGCATTCCCGTGGGGTCTCTCAGATTTTTAGAGGACACAGCCTCCTTTTTTTCCCCAATTTCCCGGCCACATTTCCCTCTCTCTTTCCCCACTGGCTGAGGTACCTGAGAGCTACAGACTTCCCAAATCACCTAACACAGACCTCTCCTCATGTGTACCCTCCCTTTTTCTTTTCCTTGTGTCACTCAGTGGAATTCCTCTGGAATTTATGGCTTTTCCCACTGTTTCTTTCATCTCTCAGTATCCAATTTGATTTACCAGCAGACCCACACTTTGTTTGCAAAGACAAATCCCTCATTCCTTTCCCAGGGATGGGGAGCAGCTGGATCCCCACTTTGCACCAGCCCTGTGCTGCTGCTCTGCTCAGCACCCCCAGTTTGCAGAGCTGGTCCCGCTTATCTTGTGTGCTGAAAGCTTTTTGGGGAGAGAATTCCACTGGAGCAGCTGCTTTATTCATGGCACAGAAGCTGAAAAACCTCTTCTGCCTTCTGGGAGGCCCAAGGAACCAAGAAAGCTCAGGTCTGTTTTAAGGCCTCATTGAAAGATGCCCTTCAGTGGTGGTGAAAATGTGTGTGCATATCTACAAGAGGGTTCTTTGTTGTTTCTGATGCAGGGGCTTGTGAAAAACAGAGTTCACTCTCCTGGTAAAATTTAAAAGGTTTAATAAAAAGACAACAGGAGACAGAAATAAAGCAAAGGGTTACACACGGCCGGGTGCCTTGGGTTCATACCAAGGAGCACACTCGAACTCAGAAAACACTGCTTTAAATGCATCCACATGTTGTATATTCATAAACCCTCATGCATTATTCACAAACATTCTTTTGGGTCCCCCCTACCCCACCTGCACCACCCCCTTGTAAATCTTGTATTGGTTATTCCTGTTATTCCTCTTCCTGGCTCCTTGGTGATCAGGGTGATCCACACCTGAGCTCCTAGGATGATCCAAGAATGCAAGGAATTTTCTTGTTTATCTTTTACCACTCCTTGAATGAGTTACATGAACAAAAAGCCCCTTGTCCCTTTTTTTTTTTTACGTTACCACTTTATCTAACAATATATATATATAGCATTCATTTTAATACTTGCAAAAAGCCAATAATACAAATATGCACTTATAATAGGCTAAAGGGGAATTTCAAACACCCGAGGCAAGGCCAGTGAGCACTCAGCTCCCCCAGGTTTGCACTCCAAACTGCAACAATTGCCCTCAAAGTGCCTTTGAAGATGTCCCTGCAATATTCAGCCCCTGTGACAAGCAGGGGGATGGCAGTTCTGCCCCTGAATGTGACATTCCCCCTTCCCTCAACAGCATTTGCCCCTCCCCACCTCATCCTCAAATTCCCCTCCTTGGAATCTACTCCCAACTCCTTAGAACCACTTGCCTTTCCCAAAGTAATTATTATTTTTAATGTTATTTTATAGTTCTATAAAACGTTCTATATTTCTATATAGATTTCTATAAAATATTTCTAGATTTCTATAAAATATTCTCAATTCTATATTTCTATATTTCTACTGTTCTGTATTATACAGTTTATAGCATTTCTCACTCCTCGGTTTCAGCAGCTCCCTGAGGGGGCCACATTTTCATCTTAATTGCTCCAGGCTCCTGCCACAACCAAAGCTGGTTCTTCAGAGGGGATGAGTTGTGCACTTTGTGGTGCTCAGTTTTTAGAACAGAAAATCAAACAGCTACAGGCTTCTCTCTCCCTGCCATGAGTTTTTCAGCTGCTGTTAAAGCCAGTAAGGCTCTTGTTTGAGAGCTTTACTGGGCTAGGAAGTGAAGCTCCTAAATCAGGGTTTTTCAGCTCCAACAGCAGCCTGGGAAAGCGTCCCGTGTCCTCCTGCTCCCTCGGGGGGACAGGAGAAATATCCCAGTGAGGAGCCAGTGAAAAAAGAGCTGAACAAAGCTGAAGCAGCAGCGCTTTCCAAAAACGTCCTGTAAATCACAGCCACGTGGGAGAGCAGAGCAGGGAGCAGATCCCCAGGATGTGTTCCCAGAGCAGTATCAGAAGTTAACACCCTGAACTATCAGCTTGCTGTGTTAGGTCTCTTCTAATAGCTCAGATGCACAACAACATTTTGCTTTTCATGCCTGGCTGCTTCCAAAATAGTCTCTTTTTTTTTTTTTTTCCCCTGTATGTGCAGAATTAGAACATCAAAGCTTGGACTGACAGCCCTCTAAAAATGTGCCTGTGGTTATTCTTGGCTAGGTCTGGGGAGAAGGAAGTGATTCCATTAGCCAGTTCTTGTGATTAAACAGAGAATGCAGCAGCCAGAGCACGGAGATGTCCTTTGAGGGCTCCTCTTCGTGGCCACAGGAATATTTATGGGACCTTCTCATTCTCAGCCCTGTGTGATCCTCAGGACTTCAACATGCCCTCCAAGGATGGGATTTCAGGATAAAGGGAGCTCTGTCCATTTATTTTGGGCATCTGGGAGGCACCCACGGAGTTCTCTCCACAGCCCAGCCTGCAAGATGCCCAGAAATAATTTTCCAGCAGGCTCTGAACACCACAGGGCACAGAAAAAGGAACATTGTGTCCAGAGATGAACAGGAGGGAAAGGAAGGGCTGCTTAAAGAGGCTTTGTGGAGGTTTCAGTGGGCATTAATCTGTTTTAAAGAATAAATGGGGAATACAGTGTTTGCTATTGAAATTCCAGCAAGCAGCTGCAGATCCCAGTTTAAGGGAAGGGAATGACAATTTACCTGTGAAGTGTCCCCGAGCACATGGAACAGAGCAAATATTGTCACTTCATTATCAATTCCATTATCCTAATTGCTATGGAGTCAGGCTAAATTTTTTTTTTTTCCTTGAAGTTGCATTAAAATAAAGTTTTAGAACAGGCAATAGAAGTCGGTATAAATGGACTCTTCTGCCTGCAGCTTTGTTGGAAATATGCAGATTTTCATCCTGTTCTCCACAAAAACAACACTCAGGCTTTCACAGTAGTTTTATGTCTTAATCTGCATCTTCTACTCTCCAAAGAAATTCAAGACAAGTTGTTCAAACATGACAGAGGGGCAGGAGACAAACACAACAAAATCCCCAGGGACTTCCCTTGAGAAGGTAAATTTAAGCCAAGACATGCAGCGAGTGTCCTGCCAGAAGGAGGATGACAGCTCCTCATTAGGAAATCAAAGCCACCAAAGCCTGGGGCTTTTCTGAGGACAAATTTCATCAGCTCTCTGATCTCCTGGGTGCTGAAGCCAATTAACCACGAGGATTAATCCAGAGGAAGTGATGATTCAACTCTCCTGGTGTTTTCTGTCTTAAAGGTCAAAGAAAGGGTCATGAAACCTGTCCAGGAACCTTGGGGGGCAGTAAATAATTTTTTAAATGAACTAAAAAGAGAAAAAGTTCTGTTGGAACATCATTCATCACCATCTAAGCACACTGTAATTATCCAACAATTACAGTACACAATGCATTTGTTTGAGCCTATTTGAAACAAGCACAATTTATGTAACTGGAAATGCACCAAGCAAGTAGGAATAATTACACCATAAATATGATGTAGTTAAATATCTGGAGTTTAGAAGCATTTCATTAAGAAAAATATCCAAGGCTGTTATGCTGTCATGAAATTAACCTTCTAGTCATAAGGATAAGTGGTATTTACGTATTTGAAAACAAAATGGGATGTAATTCCACTGCCATTACATGCAGGAAGCTGTGAAGTTGTGACAGCCTCTATCGTGAAAAGTGACTTTATACCCTGCTTTAATCATTCACGTCATCAAACCTGTGCAAGCTGGAAATAGAAGAATTAGCCCTCTTATTTCCAGAGAGTTCTGCCATTTTTCAGTCAGCTCAAGTTTTCATTTCCCCTGAGATTTTGCCCTTAAGGTTTAACCTTAATAATCTGAGTTTAGTGGAGGCAGAATTTCTGGAGCTGAGCTTCCTTTTCATGCTCTGGGCTCACAGGTTGTCCAGAATAAACTTTTCCATGAGAAGCATCCTGGCCACTGCCAAGCACAACCCAGCAGTGAAACACCCAGGGATGCACTTTAGTGAAACGCCACGAGCTGCCAGGTCAAAGAAATGCAACTCCAAAACTCCCAGCTTTTCACAGAAATTGAATTTTATCTGCTGTTTCAGCAGAGCAAAACCCTTTAGGTGGTGCAGCTGGGGTGAGCTCTGAGGTCTGGGAATCAACCCGAATTTATCCAAGTTAATTGCACTGACAAACAGAAATCACAGCATTTCCTTCCATTTGTGATAGGAGGAGACTCCTTTGTCAGATTAAGAGAGCCAACATTCCACGGGTGTGGCACACCCACCATTTCCACCTTTGGGAAACCTCGGTTTAAATTTTATCTGTCAAATTTTAGCGTTTTTATGACACAAAAGGATATTTAAATCCAACCCACTCCCCTAACACAGACCAGTCTGTCTATACAGGATTAAAGTGTTTAGTTGCCACCTGTTTTTCTGAGATGCTGAAGATTTAACAAAGCAAATTTCCACTCAGCCCAAGCCCCTCCAAATCCTTCCTGCCCCTTTTTCTGCTCCGGGTTGGGCACAGCCCAAACGAAGGCAGAGCCACCAGGAAATCACCTGATAAGAGGAGATAAGAAACTTGTAAAAGCACAAAAAAAAAAAAAAAAAAAAAAAAAAAAAAAAAAAAAAAGGAGGTGGGGGGAAAGTTGAGTTCAGAAGGAAGAAATAGAGAGGCAGGACTTGATAATCACAACTTTGCTCTTTGGCTCGATACAAAGGTTGTAATTGAATTTCAGAGTTCTGCTCCAGTGCCTCTCTTAGGGTGTTAGCAGAGAATCCCTCAGCTGAGTTAAAGGATTTTATCAATCAGCAGGCCCTGTTTTATGGGGAGAGAAAGGCAGCTCCTCCATGAGTGTCTGCACCGTGTTCCAATTTAATTACTTATAATTTTAAGGTAGTGGAATGTGAAACACTAATTGAAAATTTTGGGTGCCTCCGTCTCGAAGTCAGAGAAGAATTTGTCTGCCCATCTGGATAATGGGAAAGGGATTTTATTTTCTAGATCATTGATTTATCATCATTAAGGACTCAAACACAGCATTCTGTAAGGCAGCTTCAGGAATGTGCTTTTCCCATTCCGTTAACGCTGCCTCAAATTGCCTCTGGTGCAAGGAATGTTAAAGTAGGCCAGGTTCAATTTAGGGAGATCTCCTTCTTTCTCTGTCAGGAGAGAAATGTTAATATTTATCTCATTTAGCTTTTGCAATCCAAGATTTTTTGAGGCTGGTTGTGGGGCTCTTTAGTTTGGGTTTTTTTTGGGGGAGTGGTTGGGGCTTTTTGTGGGGTGTTGTTTGTTTGTTTTGGGGTTTTTTGATATTTTGAGTTAGTTTTTCTGGTTTTGTTTTTCTTTTGGTTGGTTGGGTTGTTTGTTGTTTGTTTTGGGGTTTTTTTGTTTGGTTCAGTATTTTTGGTTGTATTTTTTGTTTGGCTTTTTTGTGTTTTTTGTTGTTGTTGTTGTTGTTTTGTTTTTTTAAAATAATCATTCTTTTTTTACTATTCCTATAAGCCAAGCCCCACACCACATTGATTTTGAATAGCAGCAAAGCCTCGATGGCCCCATTTGTACAAATAAATTTTCTTGCCAAACAGAACCTCAGCAATCAGAAATGAACCTGTTGCTTTATTCCAGCCAAACCACCACAAGCCCCATTTAGCAACCAGGAATTCCTTCCCCGCCCAGTGCAAGCTCCTTGGGCCACTTCTGAAATTGTGACTTAAGAACCACATTTTTCACATTTCCATCAGCTTTACCTCCCGTGCAGGCCTGGGGCAGTGTGGAGAGGAGTAACTGCTGTAAAAGAGGAGGGAAAATGCCCTTGATGCCTTAAGTTTTAGCTTTTCTATTTTTCAGATTCTGAGCTGCTTTAGTGTGCAGTTCTGCGTTTCATATTCAGGGTTGGTGAGCTCTCCTCACAGGATAAATAGACAAAACAATTCCTTTCCAGCTGGGCANTGGAGGATCAAACCTTTAGGAAAAACAGGAATAACATTGATGCTGCTTTTGGAAGTTGCTGATTTTTTTTGTGCAGATGGAGGAAGCAATTAGGAAAAAGATTCATACTCTCATAGCAGCTTATTCCTAGATTTTATTTCCTCATGCATCCTCCCAAAGACGACCTTGAAGAAAGAAACTCTGGAGTTACCTCAGCAGATCCCAAACCAGCTGCAGCTGTACCAGCATCGCCTCAACTGGCCAAAGAATTCCAGCTCCGTTTTTGAGTAATCAAAAATGTGGATATCATTGGAATACCCAGAATATTTTAGAAAATTATGAGGGTTTTTTTCAGCTTTCAGTGCCAGCTGAGGATGTTGCATTTGGTGTTGATTGATACAGGAAAAAGCAGGGACCAGCAGAGGAGGGAGAGCCACTGGGGTGAATTACAGCCCGACACAAAAAATAGATGAATAATTCAACAATAACACACACCATTGCCATAAAACCACACAAAGAGCGTGGGCTGAGAGCAAAGCATCTGCCCCAGTCCCAGGACAGATGGGGAAAATGTTGTATTTTCATGTAAGAGTGCAAAAAGAGGCATCATGTTTAATTTTCCAGAGCCTTGAACCCACATCTGGCACGCTTTCTGTGTGGTGCTTACACAACACATTGGTCAGACAGAACTATTTAATATATATTTTCAATATGTATGTGTGTATACATAATAATGGGGTTAATAGTCCTAGAAATTTATAAATACATATATATTTATATTAATAAATATAAAATAAAATTACTGTCTATCAAGTGAGAGCTGCTTATTGTAACACATTGGTCAGTAAGAACTATTTTATATAAATATACATGTATGTATATAATAACAATCTTAATAGTTCTAGAAATAGATAAATATATATATATAAATAAATATAAAGATATATTTATAAAAGTATAAATTAATGACTGCCTATCAAGTGAGAGCTGCTTATTGCAACACATCGATCAGTAAGAATTATTTTATACATATATATTTGTATATATATACAATAATGGTGTTAATATCCTAGAAATAGATAAATAAATAAATAGAAATATATAAATAAACATTATAAATAAATAAATAAATATAAAGATATATTTATAAATGTATAAATAAATGGCTGCCTAGCAAGTGAGAGGTGCTTGTTGCAACACATTGGTCAGCGAGAACAA
>VXBQ01009402.1:52047-71759 GCA_013400175.1 Phainopepla nitens
ATAAATATATATATATATAAATCTAGAAATAAATGACTGACTATCCAGTGAGAGCTGCTTATTGCAACGCGTTGATCAGCAAGAACTAATATATATATATATATGTATATAAAATGGAGTTAAGTCCTAGAAATATAGAAATAAATAAAAATATCGAAGTAAATGAGTGCCTGCCAAGTGAGGCAGAGGGAAATGCCCTGTGCTCAGGCACCCTGGATGCAGAGAGCTCTGCACAAGCCCAGCTGCTCCCTGTGGGAGCACTCCGAGCTCTGCTAATGATTTATTTATTCAGCAGCTCCTCCAGGAGCAGCAATCCTTTCACCCTCTGCCCTCCCCAGCCTTACAGCACTTCATTTGTTTTTCCTTGATTTTCTTTTCCTTCTCTTTGTTTTCCCTCCGCTGAACTCCTTTTGCCCAATAAGCAGCTTTTGATTGAAGTTTTATTCAGGGTTGCAATCTCAGGATAAAGAGCATAAAGATTTGCAGTCAAAACCTTCATTTTCACTAAAATGCAGCTCTCACCTGCTCCAAACATCTTTCTTCTGCTACAAGATACTGAGTTTTCCCTTCCTTTTATACGAGAGGATTTGGAGAAAATAATTATTCTGCTGGGCCACTGGGCATCTTTCCCCTGAAAAATTAATCTCAGGTAAAAAGGACTCAGACTAAAAAGACTAAATAGAAAGATTAAATAAAAAGACTAACTAAAAAGACTAAATAAAAAGACTTTTTAGTCTAAAGTACCACACCTCTTGCACTAAGAATGCTTCCCTCAGGTCTGGCTTGGAATCTGCCACTCCAGCAGCACTCCAAAATCAGCTGTGAGCCCTTGCACTGTTCATAATTTAAAAAATCCCTGCAGGGCTGCTGGGAGAGGATTCCCTGCAGGAAAAGGGCATTGTGAGCTAAGAGACGGAACTTCTAGATGCTTAAAAATGCAGTTTATTTTATCTTCTACATGGAACAAAAAGCGTGAGGTCTTTACAGGTGTTAAAATCATGGCCAGAAATCACAGGACTCCAGCTTGCAATGTCCTTTAAAGATTCATTAACCAATAGAATATTGACAACTTGGATGTTTACACCATTAGACCAATAATAAGAAATTCCATCTAACAATAACGTGACCTTTTCTAACCTATCTTGTTCTGCCACACAAATCCATTCTACAGACTTTTTGTCACCTTTATAGTTACTTCTATTCTCTCTATACCTTAAATTCTAAACTCTGAATTTTCCTTCATCTAGCTGAACATGTCTCTATTTCAACTACAAGTCCACATTCTTAATTCTAGCACTAAGCTTCCAAACCCTGAGCTCAAACCCTGTGTTTAATTCTGAGTTCTGGTTTACAGGTCAAATATCCTGGGATTTCTCTGTTTTTCAGATCCCAACTGGGCATCACAGGATTTCCCTCTCAGCAAGGAGGGTTTGCCTTCCTGGCAGTCAGCACGGGGAGGGAATTCCCTGCCTACAGCAATGGATGTGTCCTGCTCCTCCAAACCACTCCAAAACCAACCTGGCTGCCTCTCATCCTCCTGCCTCTCCTGCCTCCCTCTGCAGCAGATTCCAGGGAATGAGCAGGAGGAGGACAGGGGGAATTTGGCAGAGGATGGCAGCCCTGCAGCCCACGAGGGCACTGCCAGCCTCGCCACCAACAGGTGAGGCTGAAACACTTCTCAACTCTTCCTCCTTCTCAAGTCCACAAAAAATAAATAAAATTTTGGTTAACATTTTTCTCTCTGGGTAGAACTAGTGCATCTCTGCCCTGGGGAAGGCCAACACACTTATTTTGCAAATTCTGGCCTGGTTTTTTGCCTCATCTCCCCCAGGCAGCAGAGAGAAATTTCCCTCTCCATCAGAGAGAAATCCCAGAAATCCAGCAGCAGAAATTCCCCTCTCCATCAGACATCCCCTGGTTGGCATGAGGGGTCTCGGGGCAGACATCAGCATTTTCCAGGCGTGTTTAGAAGAGCAGCCAGGATAACAACAGCTTGTTCCTGCTGCCCTGCTGAGCCCTTCTCCCATCTCCCACTTCCCAGGGGCACAGCCACTTCCATCCTCACCTGCCCTTTTGCCACCACGAGCCTTGCAGGAATTTGCTGTTTGATTTCTTGCAGCAGGAGCCCCGTGAAAGCTCAGATTGGCTTCCTGGAGAGGAGAGAACACCAGTCTATAAACACCAGGCTGGTGGAAATCAAATTTTCTCTTATGGTTCTTAAAACAGAGATTTTATTTTTTTTTCCTGTAGCATTAGCTCCTGTTCAGGTTTATCTTCCCAGCTGGGCTTACAGCACTGAGATGTGATTGCTGAACACCTCCCAGCGAGCAATTCAGACAATTCTGTCTCAGAATTCAGACATTTCCAGGCCTCCAAACCAATCTGTGCAAAGGCAGGGACAAGATGCTCTCACATTTACAATGGAGCTATTAAATCCTGCTCCTTGCTGTTTGAGCTCCCCGGCCCCAGGCACACATTCCTGCACTGCCAGGGCTACAAGGGAGAACACGAGCTCAAAAATGAGGCTGAAATGTCCTTATTTATTTTTACTCCCAGCTATACTCAAGATATCACAGGGGCCTCCTGGTTATTCTGATATTCATTTGTAACTTCCCAAAATAATCATGTTTGCAAACCACCCTGGATAATGGTATAATGAAAAAAAAAAAAAACCAAACCAACATATATCTTAAAATACATATAAAACATAACAAGGTGGAGCCCAGCTCATGATCCACCACTTGCAATGATCTCTCAAGAATCTCAGACCCTACATCCATCCAAGAAAAAAAAAAAAAAATTGGTGCAAATGTTCACCTTTAGATCTCAGCTTGCAATTAAATCACTGAGCTCAGACTTGCTCAGACAGAAATTCTGTTCCTAGTTCTGCTCATGACCTCGGGCGAGTCATTTAATTTTCCTCTGCCTTAAATGAAGGAGTAACAGCTGTTTTTAACAGGAGGGATTGTGAGGGGGAACAAGAGCCAAACTAAATCAGTTGCTACTTAGGCTGGGCTCAAATGTGCTGTTGGAAATGACAGTGGCACAACTGGATCCATCCCCAAATGCCTGAGGGGGAAAAATGCCACACATTTAATTCAGGAAATGCTCATCAGAGCACTTGTTGAACAGCAGAGAAGTTCCTGTTTGCAGGGAACCACTTCAATTTTAATTTTTTGCATGTGTAGATAGTGAATAAAGAGGCACAGGTGGGGGAGGGAAACCCTAAGGATGAGAGAAGGACAATTCTGCTGAGAAAATTTCCAACTGTAACTATAAAAATAGGAAATCCTCATAAGCATCACCCCAAAAATTCCAAATTTTCAGTCTTTGAGACTGCTACCCTGAGCCCTGTCGTGATATGGGATAATGAAGCAATCAGCCTCCACTCCAGGGAAGAGGCAGAGTTTTGTGATGATTGCACCTCTCTCCACCAAATTCCCTCTGATACCTCCTTTCCTTCCACTCCAAAATTAGTGTGGGCCTGGAGAGCTCGTTAACACGAGCTCCAAACTTCATCTGTAACATGCTCACATCCCAGCATTGTACCAGGAAGCCTGGGAAAGGCTGCAGGGTGAGGAACTTCATGCAGGGAAGCTCCAGGCATTAATGAGAAAGGCTTGATTAAAAAACAAACAGTCCCCACCCTGCCATCCCCTGGTTGTGTGCTGGGTACGGATGATTTTGGATACAGATGATTTTGGATAAAGAGGATTTTGTGATTCCTTTAACACCACAAACGTGGTTTTAACTCAAAGCCTGGTATTAAATTGCCAGAGATGCAAAATCCACAGGCTCAAGTAGAGTTTGGAAACTGCACAGTAGTATGGGACAATAAATTCCCAATCCACAGTGAGAAACATCTGATTTCATGCTCTGTATTGTCCCCAGGAGTGGGCAGGACATTCCCTATTCCTTCCTAGTACAGTTTGCATCCAGATTCTGGGAAAAAAAAAAAAATCTGTTTTATTTCCAGAGATACTTTTAAAAGGTGCCTGGGAAAACCTGGCTTTTGTAAAGGAGCCAGGTAACGGGTGGATAATACACAAACCCATTTGCTAAACACCACTTGAAAAATCACAGGCAGCATAATTGACTTTTACAGCCTGGATAATGTAGGTCACTGCATTAGTGCAACAAGAAAATGAATGTATGTTGGAGTGAAAGACAGAAGGGAAGTAATTACAAAATATAGATTAAATAACCATCAGATAACAGGCATAATAATAAGAACAACCAGGGTGAAGATAGAGGAGAAACAATTTGTTAAATGGATTGTAGCAGGGTTTTAAGGAGCTGCTGGGCTCACGTGCCACGCTTTTCTTTCTTCTCCTTCAGTGCAAACTCAATAGAATGAAGTGTTTGTCCCCTTTTTGGAGCTGATATCCTGCTTCTCGTGGTATCAGCTCACAGCTCACCCAGCCCAGAGGGCTCTTAAGTCAGAACCTGATTATTTTAGTGCACAGTTCTTAACTCTTGCAGGAACAGGAGGCTGTAAAGTCCCCAAGTGAGAGGGATCACAGTTCAATCGTGCACAGCTCTGAATTCTGGCAAAAAAAAAGTCAAAGCTTGACATTCTCAGTGCTTCTACAGTTTAGAATAACATAACCAAAAATGCTGCTCTCCTCCTAAAACAAATGAACAACCACAAGACACCCAAAATGAAATAAAAAAATTTGGAATGTGGGACCATATAAAGATGAATATGTGATTTTTAATGATTTTTTTTTTCCCTCTACAATACAAGTTGCTGTCCAGCCTTGCTTGGTGGTGCTCTGAGCTTCCCAGTGAGATTTCCCTGCTCAGTGAGCCCTGAAAAAGCATTTTGGAGATCTGTGTCTGCCAGCAGTTCGGGGCCATCACATCCCATCATTGTCACACCCAGCACTCCCCTGGGCAGCAGAGCAAGCCAGGGACTGATCCTCCCTGTGCTGGGAAAGGGGCAGAGCAGTGAGTGACACCTGGGATGATCCTGGGTGAAGGGGACAAGGCAGGAGGGATCCAACATCTCTCCTGCTCCTTCTCCACCAGTGCCTTGTGTTTGGAGTGACACTGCCCTGCTCTCCAGGAGAAAAATGCTTTTGTTCATCCCAGCTCCAGCAAATTCACCTCTGGTGTGCAGCTGACACTCATTGTCATTGTCATGGTAAGGTTTATAGTGAACTTGTACTGTGACATCTGAGCCCAAAGATTAAACCCTGACCTCGTTCTTAGATTTACCCAAATTTGTTCCTATGAAACCTGGTTTGCCCCATTAGGAAGTGATGGCTGTGATGGAAGAGGGCAAAATGAAAAGGCTGAGAGCGACCAAAAACTTCGGGAAAAATGGAGAATTTTCCTACTGAAGAGGAACAAAACCCATCAGCTCAGCATCCCTGGCTCTGAATCTAACTTTGGAAAATCAAAGAAAGCTGCACCTCAGCCACGTGGAGACCTTGAAAAGTGGGAATTCAGAATGAGCTCAACACAGAGACCTGCAGAGGCACAGCACATCGTGACACATGAAAACAGGAGCTGCCAGAAGCTGTGGAAAAAGGCAAAACACTAAAAAGGGCTCAGAGAAGAAACTTTGGATATTTCTGACAAAGCTCCACTTTTCCCTTCACTGCTGCACCGTATGAGGAACAGAATGTCCTTGGCCCCCCAGAATTGTGGATTTTTATTGTTTTTCTCCACTAAGAAAGGAAGATTTGCTTCCCAGGGCTATCCCTCTGCCAAGGCACTGCTGCCTCATGCAGCTCATGGCCTGTCCCTGTCCTCTGCTGCTCTGCTCATTAATCAGTGGCTCCTCTGAATGCCAATGAGTCCTGAAAGGAGCCAGGTGAAGGCAATGGCAATTTGCTCACAGCTTGATAATTACACATTCTTCAAAATAAATTAAAGCCAGAGCTAACAGCAGCATACTGCTTTCAGGAGCTCTGCTTACAGAGAGGAATTAATTGGGAAGGGCATTGATTGGAGGGGCTGCTGGGTTCCAGCAGGGAATTTATTCCCCATTGTTCCACAGCAGCTCCCAGAGCTCTCAGCAGACAGAACCCTTCACCTCTGCTCAAACTGGGAGAGAAAAGGAAGCAGAAATAACCTCTGTTCATCCCAAACCATCTTTGGAGAGACCTGGTTCACAGAATTTGGGAGGGAAAGGGATCACAGGCTTTGATGGATCTTTATTTTCTGGGTTACCCAAGGCAGCAAAACTGTGGGATGAAATAAAGGAGCAGTTTCACAACAGAGACATTTCAAAAGAGCTCTTTCATGCCCAGAGATACAAACCAGGGGTGAGCAAGCCCCATGTGCACAAATTCTCTGCGTTCTTTACATCTTCATGGAGAAATTCCACAGACAGCAGAGGAGAAACTCCAGAATTACAGCCTCTTGGATATTTGCTGTACAAAAGGATCTAAACTCCATCCAAACTCTTTGGCAACTTCCCACTCAACCTGAGGTGTGGGAATGAGGGGATTTCAGAGGTCCCTGGGTTAGAGGACACCACAAGGACCCAAATTTACAGGAGAATTCTTTTTCCTGCATGTGCCAAGTGTCAGCAGGGTCAGGGGAGCCTCCCAAGCTCCCACAGCAATAGATTACACAAGTTGGTTGTTTCCTCGTGCAATAAATTTGTGTTGTTGATTTGTTCTGTTGATTCTTCCCTCTGCTCAGCCCTGCTCTGCCTCAGCAGCTGGCACGTGCTGCAAAGGGCAGCCCTGCATAATAAATTGAGTTTGTGTAATGAAATATTTCAGGAGACGAGATTAGTTTTAATTTGTTGTTCTCACAATGCCTCCCCCACTCTTCACAAAATTGCACCCAGCACAGCAGGAGTTTATCTAAGCCAGGGCCTTCCAGATAAATTCTGGCTTGCTCAGGCAATTATTGCAAATAAGTTAAAGATGGAATCCACAAGAGAATTACACCTACTTGGATCCACTCCATAACAGTTGTTTCACTACATGAAAAAGAAGGCGGCAAGGAGGTAATTGCTGCTTTCTTCCTAAAAGCCAGGCACTGGAGAGCTCAGAAAAAAAACCCCAAGGAAATGCTCCCATTCCAGTTTGTTTAAATAGATCCATCTCCAGCAATCCCCACTGCTGCCAAAAGCAGGAGCAGAGGTTTACAGTGAACTTGTGCTGTGACATCTGAACTCAAAGATTAAACCCTGACCTCGTTCTTAGATTTACCCAAATTTGTTCCTATGAAACCTGGTTTGCCCCATTAGGAAGTGATGGCTGGAGCAGTTTCCATGGAGCCTGTGTGTGACTACACCTGAGGTTTTTGATTTATCCCCTTTATATCTATCTTTAGATTCCATCTTTCCACACATCATCGCAGTGTCTGAGCATTTGCAAAAAAATTGCAAAAAATCAGAGTAATAGCAGGCACCCTTCCCTTTCTTCTGTGCCAGGGAAAAATAGATTGTACACTGTTCCAGCTGAAATTGCTTCTCTTGGCTAAGCTGGGAGACATTTGTATGAATTATTCCTGAGCTCAGGAATCAGCTCTCATTCCTGACACTTTGTGATCCGTGTTCAGGGATGAGAGGCCTGGACTGGCAAGACAGGAGCAGCTGCAGCCCATTCTCATTGCTGGGGCAAGACATCTTCATATAAAACTTCAAATAAAACAAGCCCAGCCGTCAGCCACAAGGAAAAGCCACATTCTGAAGCACCACCTGCATTAACTCTTCCTAGAATATATTCATATAAAGCTTAAAATAAAACAAACCCAGCTGTCAGCCAGAACAAAAAGCCACATCCTCAAGCACCACCCGGATTAACCCTTCCTAAAACATCCTCATATAAAATTCAAAATAAAACAAGCCCAGTCATCAGGCAAAAGCAGAATCCACATCCTGAAGCACCACCTGGATTAACCCTTCCTAGAAAGTTTTCTAGATGAATTAGAATGTGCTTTTTTTTACACAGAAGTGTTTTACCCAGTGCTGTCAGGCCAGGCAGGTGTTTGGGCCAGTTTTACACCTTTCCCTCAGCTGTGTGATCCTGCTGTGTGCTCCAGGGAAAAGAGCTGCAGGGAATATAGCAGGAATAATAAAGGGAGGGGCTCAGGGAGCTTTTGTAGCCTCTCAGTGACCCCCACACTTGAGGCAAAGCACATTTATAACCACACACCTCAGCCACATCAGTTATTCATAGCAAGAGTGAGCCCAGCTCAGGAGTCAGACACTGCTGAACCCTGGCAGAGTGGTGATGTGATTAATGCTGTGGGAACTGCAGCTCTGGACTCGCTCCCTGCTGCACACAGAGCCCCTGAATTCCTGACAGCCCAGCCCCTGAATCCCTGAGAGTACAGCCCCTGAATTCCTGGACAGCACAATCCCTGAATTCCTGAGAGGACAGCCTTTGAATCCCTGACAACCCAGTCGCTGAACTCCTGCACAGTCCCTGAATTCCTGAGAGCACAGCCCCTGAATTCCTGCACAGTCCCTGAATTCCTGAGAGCACAGTCCCTGAATTCCNCAGCCCAATCCTTGAATTCCTGAATTCCTGGATAGCACAATCCCTGAATTCCTGAGAGGACAGCCTTTGAATCCCTGACAACCCAGTCGCTGAACTCCTGCACAGTCCCTGAATTCCTGAGAGTCCCTGGACTCCTGACAGCCCATTCTCTGAATTCCTGATAGCACAATCCTGAATCCCTGACAGCCCCTGAATTCTTGACAGCCCAGCCCCTGAATTCCAGACAGCAGTCCCTGAATTCCTGAGAGTCCCTGGATTCCTGACAGCCCATTCTCTGAATTCCTGATAGCACAATCCTTGAATCCCTGACAGCCCCTGAATTCTTGACAGCCCAGCCCCTGAATTCCTGACAGCCCAGCCCCTGAATTCCTGAATTCCTGACAGCACAGTGCCTCATGGGCAGCAGAATGTAAATCCCCTCCAGACCATCAGCAGCAATTCCCCGACAGAGTCATTAATTCCTAATCAATTCCCCAGTTCATCAATCTGTGTTAGCAATAAAGCCTCTCCTCATTGTCACAGTGCCCTACAAAGTGACAGCTCCAGGGGATCACAGCCATCCCACAGCTGGGATTTCAGGGGGGACAAAACTCCAACAAGAAACCCTTGAGGGGGGACAAGCCTCCAGCACAGTGTAGGTTGCATTTTAGCAGTGAATAAATTGGTCTGCAGGACTTTCTGTTCATTCCTTACTTAACTCACTTTCATTGCACCATCTTGGGTTTTGCTGTTGAAGCCATGAAAACTCTGGGAAAGGCCAGGATGCTTCAGAAGGGAAAGCCAGAAACCTTCCAAAAATACAAACACCTAAGTAGCACTTGCCTGTAACTTCAGGATATACTACCTTTTTATTTATGGCTCTGAGGCACAAGTCATATATCCGAAATATAGCTCCATTTTTGAAGCGGCTGAATCCTTCTCAAGGCAATTTGTAAGATTTACACTTGCTATATTTAATAGGGCCATTAAATACCTGGACAGAGTGGACCTGGTGATTGGCAGGAACAGCCTTTTCTCCATCCCTCACCCTTTTGGGTTCCCTGGAGTGGGCTGAAGTTATTCCCAGCAAAATCTGAGTCGAGCTGATCTGGATCAGCACTGTGGTGATTTTGGAAATAGAAAAATGCAGAAATGCAGGGAGAGCATGAACAGCATCCACGGTCAGTGTATCCAGCTCTGCCTCAGTGGAAGAGGCTAAAAAAAAAACCCAAAAATCCTTCCCTCACCTCCAAACCCCCAAACAACAGCCCTCCTGTGCCACTGCTCCTCCTGGAAATCATGGTGTGTTTATTTTTTAACACTTCCAGTGGGCATGGCTACCAACAGCCTTCCAGCTAATTAGTATTATTAGGAAATTATTATAGGAAATAATTAGTATTATTGTGGAAAGCTCCAGAATCTAGTGGTTTAACCCCTCCCCAGGAAAGGCCAGGCCCTACTCCCAGAAGAGATGCCCGAGGTGATAATTATCTGCAATTACTGTTCCTAACTAAGCAATTGTTATTTACATTATTAATACCTGCCCCTATTCAAGGATTCACACCTACTCCCACATTTATATCTGATGTGAGGAATGGAACCACCTCAGGGGGGAGGGACCTGGAATCTACTAAAAAATAGAGAGGTGAAATATATTTCTAGATACATAAATATATATATATAAGAAATATAGAGAACTGGGGAGCTTCTGGAGGCAAGGAAGGAGGAAGGAAGCTGTGCAAAGCCAATAAATCCTCAGCACAGGTGTCAGCCAAGCGCTCCAGCCACCAAAGGGATGGAAAGGCACCTTTGGGAAGAGCTGCTCTGGAATTCCCTGCAAAAAATGGGAACACAGGGATGGAGGCGGCTGCAGAGCACAGCCACAGCCCTGGGGCCAGGTCCGTGCCATCAGGAAGCGACAGCAGAGGTGACGGCAGAGGTGACAGCCCAGGTGGCACCTGCAGCTCCCTGGCACATCCCTCAGCTCCCTGCACGGCAGAGATGGGCAGAGCCCAGCCATCCCTCTCCGGGAAATTCACTCACCGGCAAAGCCGGCTGGGACTGGGGAGGCAGCAGCCAATTAGGGACCCATCAAACTTCTCTTAAAAACCTCCCTCCACAGCGCTCCCCCTTCCTGCCTCCAGCCAACGTGGTAATTGTGTCTAATTTCTAAATTTTCATGCCGTTGCTGCATGTGCCTCCCCTTAATGAGATGTAAATGTGTTGCCGGTTTGTGGATTTGTTTAATTGCAGGGTAGCTAAACTGTGATTGGCCAGGAGGTTCATTTTTAAATTTATTTATTTAGCACACATGCAAGGCATTTTAAAGATCCTTTTCTCCAGCTCAGAGAGGGAGGGGAGCATATTCTATTTTCCTGTTCTGTTCAGGGTTCTGTCACAAAGAAACCATCTGGTTTTCCATGTGTTTGCTACTGAACTTAAAAGATTTCTGCCATATTCCAAGTGTTTGAAATAACTCTGAATGCCTCCTGTTTGATTCAGATTCCCGAGCCGGGCTCTGATGCTCAGGAATCTTTGGTTTTTACTGGACAGGCACAAGAAACACCCTCCAAGCATTTTTAAATGGCTTTTCAACACAATAATACTCATTCACTGAGCCTTTTCTCACTCACCTCCCACAAAGGCTTTTAAAAGAAAGGATGAAAGATTTGAGTGCTAAACTGGGTAACAACAGAGCCATCATTACCTAGTCTAACTCCAAATAAAATCCACTAAAGCTTGAAGGAAATACTGACTGATTTTAGTGCCTTTAACTCACTGCTACTTCAGAGTTTGCTCAAATATAGGAGAGCAGTAAGGAGTCTCCTAAATCTCAGCAAAACCTTGGAAGTGCAGATAAAAGCCTATTTTGCCCTACAGTACCTTTGCTACCAAGGAGGATGACACAGAAAAGACCTGGCTTGATTTGCAGATCTCCAGACATCTGGAAGGGAGAAAATCAAACAGAGCCACAGGGCCATTTCCTCAAGGGCACATTTCAAACCAGAGTCAGGCAGTAAAAGCAGAAAGTTCTGGTTTTGCAGGACGCAGAGATAAATTCTCCCCCTCTGCTGGTCCTTAACAACAATTAGTCTGCAGAGAAAGTGCAGCTCTTTCAGTGCTAAGACCACTGTATAAATAATACATTCATTTTCAGAATTTCCTTAACATTCTGGTTTCCATCAGTTTTATGGCACCTAATGCTGCTTTTACCGCTTGCCTCCTTGTAATGACTCACCCAGATAATTCATGGAGGCTGGCACACATAAATCTCCCCTCAACATCTCACTGAAGACCTAAAGCAGCAGCATTTACCTTGGCACCAGACAGATCCATCCAGCTGCTGGCACCACGGATTCCAGTCCCCAGCACCCAGCCTCAGGAAATCAAGGATGCCTTTCCCATCCTGATGTCCTGGAGGAATATTTGAGGGTATTTCTTGCCCCCAAAGCACTCCTGCAGGAACAGAAGGACTGTGTTTACACCTCAATGCTTCTTTTTGTGTCAGAAGGCCCAGATTATGAATCTGCACCACAAACAGCTCAAGAAAGGTTCATTTCCTGCCGAACCTGTCTGGGAGACACCCCCAGCATCTGATTCCTGGTGAAAGCCATCTCCATGGGAGGAGTGAATATCTGGCTGCACAAGTCACTTGTTTGCATTCCAAGAAAAAAAAGAATGGAAGTTGATTTCAGCTCCAGCTGCCTGTTGCTCCACCACAAACAGAATCAGCGTGTCCCAGGGCCAAGGGCACTCCTCCTCTCAGCCAGTGTCAGTAACAGCCAATAACACAAGCAGCAAAGTAAAGGGAAGTGACAGCAGGGAAATAATTCAGCCTTTAACTGACACGTTATCCTGTTAAAAGCCATTTACCTTCTGCTGCTCGGTGTGTCATTGCTCATTTGGGTTTGGAAGTGACATCTCCCCAAGTGCCATTAAGGAGCCAGTGGTGAGAAGGGATTTCTGCAGGTGCACCCTGGGGAGTTGCAGCCCAGGTGGTTGTGGGCAGGAAAAGCCCTTGGTGGGCTCTGTTTGTCCTCTCAGCTGCCACCCACCCAACCCAGAGCATCCAGAAGGGATCAGACAATTCCACAATTGTCCCCTTTTCCCTGCAGCACAGCCTGGCTTCTTGATGCTGATGCCTTAGGATTTGAGCTTTTATATTTTCCATCTATTTGTGATCCTGCAATCTTTTAGTGTGTAACTCTAAACTCCACACACAGTGGGACCTGCTGCTTCCCCACTTTGGTCAGACACAACAATTCCTCTCCAGGCCTGGCAGTCAAGGACACCTCACTGCCTCAGGCCCCAGAGATGGAAAAAAAGTGATTTGGGGGGAGCAAACTTGGGGTAAATGCCTTCATTACCTGAAGCTGGGATTGGAAGATTAACTCTTGATATGTAAATAGACCAAACTTACAAAAGTGTGAAAACCCCTGACCTGTCATCCATTTTTGGGTGTAGTGCCTGGGGACTTTGCCCTAAATGTATCTGAAGGCCCTTCAATAAATAGAACAGCTTTTTATTCCCTTAATTTTGTCTGGCCTCTGTTTTTAGGTAGTCCCAACAAGGGTTCAATGCATTTCAGCAGCAAATATTGCCTGGGAGGATCCCAGCATTGCACAAAGTACAGTGTTTAAATTCCTCTTTCTGGAGAAAAAAAGGGTTTATTCTCCAACACTAGAAGAACCAGTACAACAAATGGGACAGCCATGCATAAAGCAAAAAGAGTTATGGTGTAAACTGAGTGGGATTTTGTGCAATAATTCTGTTTTCCCAGAACTAGATTCTTGCATGTTGCATGAAACTGGATGTCCACAGATCCAGTCACAGTTTGTGACAGGAAGGGCTCAGCTCTCTGCCCCTTCTCCTGTTTTAGATGTTGACCTGGAACACCTCTCTTCCCTTCTAATAATCCAAAGTGGCCTTAAGCAGCCCTGGATGTCAAATAACAGACAAACCATGATCTTAAAATGACGGAGGCATGGTAAGGATAAAAAACACTATTTACCATAAATCAAGGAGTCCTGGTAAAAGCCCAAGTTATCTTGGAAGCCAGAATTACTCATCCTATCATCTCAACGCCTACAAGTTCAGATTTGATATAGAAACAGAGAGAATTCTGCTTCCACTGCAGAAGATCAGGCAGGATTCACACCACACCAACAGGCAGCTGCCATGGGAAACTGCTCCTTAATTTGGTGATCCCAGGGACGATGTTCCTGCCCACGGCAGGGGCTGGAATTCGATTGTCTTTGAGGTCGCTTCCAACCCAAAGCAGTGTGGGATAAGGAGGAGAGGGGCAAATAGCCCCTAATTGAATTCAGAGCTGCCCTTTGCCGAGATCTATCCCGATGACAGATGAATTTCCATTAGTTTAATGTGAATTACCACGGATAATGGAAAACAATACTTATGCTAATGAGGGAGCTGAGCGAAAGCTTTGCAAATGAGGTACCATTTGCTCGCCAGCCGGGGTGCAGCTGATTAGAAACAGCTCCGTGATTGATGCCTCCATCCTCCCCCAGCCCTGGGTGCCACAGGGCCCAGGAATGGCTGGAGCTGTGCCAGGGCAGGGTTAGGTGGGATTTTAGGAAAAGGTTCTTCCCCCAGAGGGTGCTGGGCACTGCCCAGGCTGCCCAGGGAATGGGCACGGCCCCGAGGCTGCCAGAGCTCCGGGAGGGGCTGGACAGCACTCCAGGGATGCCCAGGGTGGGATTTTGGGGTGTCTGTGAGGGCTGGGAGTTGAATTGATGATCCTTGTGGATCCCAGAGTTCCAGGAGGGGCTGGACAGTGCTCCAGGGATGCTCAGAGTGGGATTTTGGGGTGTCCTGTACAGGACCAGGAGTTGAACTGATGATTCCTGTGGTTCCCACAGCTCCAGGAGGGGTTGGACACCACGCCAGGGATGCCCAGGGTGAGATTTTGGGGTGTCTGTGCAGGGCCAGAAGCTGGGCTGCGTGATCCTGGTGGGTCCCTTCCAGCTCAGGATAATCTGAGATAAAAATGTGGAGGAGGATTGCCTGCAGGAGTGAGCAGAGGAGAGCTTGTGGGCAAGGTGAGCTTGTGTGGTGAGGATTGTCCTGCTGGGCAGGGGTCAGGGTGTGGGGTGGGAGGAGTGTATGATGGAAGGAAAGCCTCAAAAACCTACCTGAGCACGTAGTTTTTAAGGATTATACGATGGAAGGAAAACCTCAAAAACCTACCTGAGCACATGGGACACTGTAAGAAGGAAAACCTCACAAATTCACCTGGATCCACCCCCAGAAAACCTTGTGGCAAAATGGACAACACTGCTTGGCATTCACTGAATTTTTTTTTTTTAATGTTTTGTGATTGAATAGACTTGACACCCCAAACCCATGAGGGAGCCAGGAAAGAGGCACTGAGAGTGATTCCACCAGCAAGGTGAGAGGGAATGGGGCCACAAAGCCATGCCAGGTGTGACACTGTGGGCAGGCAGAGCTCTGGAAGTGCCTCAGAGCCAGGAGATAAATCCTGGGATGTGGGCAAAGCTTTGTGGAATAACCATGCTGTGGCAGGAGGTGATTCAGAGGCACTGTCAGAGCTGCACAGGGATTTATAACATTTCATTCTGCTGCACCAGAATCGTGCTGAATTGTCTGAGAGAAGCTCTGCCTGTGCACGAGCTCTGGCAATGTGTTGGCTCCTTAATTTTCACACCCACTAAGGAAGATTTTAAATACTTATGTTTTTAGGAAGGTGATAAAGAAGCAGGTTGATAATGGCATTCCTGACTTGGCTGGCTGTACCCAGCACTGTGCTTTCATCATTTATTGCAGTTATTACCTTTGGCTTTTAATATCTTATTATATAAATATTTGTCAAATGCAGAAGCACAGCGACTCAGAACAATATCAAGCAGTATCTCCTGCAGGCCTGGAGGTAGGGTGCCACATTACCTCAGGATTTCCTTGAATATTTGCATTAAATTCCTGGAATTTCTAAATAGGGTGGTTACAGGAGCAGAATCTGTTCCTCTGCTGGTTGTTTTTCCAGCAGGGCAAAGTCGTGGATAAATGAGCACTTGAGAAATGTCTGAATTAAGGAGAATTTCCCCACTGAGAGGTGCTGACCCACGCTTTCCAGTGATGTAGCTGCATGTTTCTGAGGGCATAGGGGAGGAAGGCTCAGCAGGGGAGGGAGATGCTGCTGGGAAGGTTTGTCCTGTTTCACTCCTTTCCTTTCCTTTCCTTTCCTTTCCTTTCCTTTCCTTTCCTTTCCTTTCCTTTCCTTTCCTTTCCTTTCCTTTCCTTTCCTTTCCTTCCCTTTCCTTCCCTTTCCTTTCCACATTGTCTGCTCCTGTCATCCATCACACGGGGTTAGGCAAATCATGAACCTTAATGCAAGGGACCGGAGCAGCTTTTCTGGCTCCTGCTTGGTGTGACACCTCCTGTGACAGCAGTGCTGTCCAGCTGGCACTGTGACCCTGGAGGGCACTTGGCACAGCTCCTGCTGCTGCTGCTTTGTGCTTAAATCACCCTCCCAGCAGGGTTTTGGCAGGGGCCGCAGTTTCACAGCAATGCAGGGGAGCTTGTGAGAGTGGCTCAGACCAAAGGATGAGGACCTGCAGAGCCCTTCTGATGCCTTGAAGTGGCCACCTAGAACAGAGGCCAGACAAAATTAAGAGAATAAAAGTGGGTTTTTATTAAAGGCCTTTGTCAGACACCCCTTGGGCAGTCAAAGCCTCCCAGAGGCTGCACCCAAGCTGGACAATGGTCATGAGATTTTCACACAATTGTAAGTTGGGTCCATTTGCATATCAGGGGTTAATTCTCCAATTACAGCTTCAGGTAATGAAGTCACATTCCCCCAGTTTGCTCTCCCCACAATTCACTTTTGTTTTTACTTTTTGGGCCCTGAGACAGCGAGGTGTCCTTGAGTTCCAGCCCTAGAGGGATTGTTTTGTCTGAATAAAATGAGAGAACAGAGCTGGCACTGCCTATGGAGTTTAGAGTCATACACTAAAGCACTACAAGATTGGAAAAATACAAAAGCTAAAATCCTAAGGCATCACTTCCCTCAGAGCTCTCCCATCATCCCAGACCTGGCACTTGGAGTTTTTGAGCAGCTCTGACGAGATCCCACACGCAGAAGCCACCACCACCTGCAGCAGAACCCAGGTTAGAAATGCTCCAATCCAGCACAGGGACCACTGCCTGCAGCACAGCCTCCATCCCAGGAACCTGTGCTATTTCACTGAATCCAAACTCTGAGCAGCAGCTGCTCCAGAGCCTCACTCCTTTCCTGGCACATCCTCTCAGCAGCTGGAGCCTTTTACCCTTTCATCCTCCAAGGAAAGGTTAAACCAGTATGGAATTTGCATTAATCTGAACAGGCAGTGCCTGGGACTCTCCTGGGACTTTGCTCTCTGTTGAACCCATTTTTATTCATCCATCAAAAAGTATTAATTCTCCTTTTTACATTGCTCTCTGCCTGGGTTTTTTATTTTTTCATTATCTTTTAAAGCACTGAGGAACCCCATCCCCTTCTGCTCAAGCCACAAGATGATAAAGTTGTTTTTCCCTGCAGCTCTTTTCAATGCATCATTTAGCAGCCCTCCTCTAACATGTTCTGAAAAGCCTCTCTTATCCCAGGTGGAGGGCGGGGAAGGAGGATCTGGTGGGACTGTGGAATTGAAATCCATCTAGGTTTAAATAGCTCAAGGTCAGTTCAGGATGGGAACACAACAGCAGATTTCTGGAGACTTCATTCAATGAATTGTTGATTGGAAAAGCTCTTTCAGATCCCCGTGGAGAAGAATCTGGAAGGAATGTGTTTTCCAAAAGGAGGACAGCGGGTTNAAAAGGAGGACAGCGGGTTAGTTGTTAATGATTCCAATAAAGCAAGAGAAGGCACGTTAGGAGGTTGGTCATGAGGGTAAAAAAAGGAGGTTGGTGTATTGCTCATTAGTGGTTTGCCAAAATTAACTCCATTAGTGTGTTTGCTTTCATTGCAAACCTTCCAGTTAATTGCAATTACACTGAACAGGGCAGAGGGGCCCTGCTCCAGGAAGCTGCCAGTTCAGGAGAGAGCCCAGGCCTGGCTTAGGGGCTGCACCAGTGGCAGAGCTGAACCTGCCCTGATGCCTTCAGTTTTAGCTATTCTCTTTTTCACATTCTGTGCTGCTTTAGTGTGCAGTTCTGGGTTTCATATTCAGGGTTGCTGAGCTCTCTGCACAGAACAGGGAGACAAAACAATTCCTTTCCAGCTGGGCACTAAGGACAAATTTTATGCCCAAGAGTGGAAACAACAGTGAAGGAAGAGAGGGAACAAGGAGGATGGAGCTTCATCACCTGGAGCTGGAATTGAACAATTCACTCCAATCTGCTGATGGACCCAAACCTATCAAAGTGTGAGGCCTCGTGCCCAGGATCCATTTTGTGCCCATTTGTGGGTTTGACTTGGGTGCAGCCCCAAGGGGTTCCTGCACTGCCCAAGCTGGATCCTTTCAATAAACCCCTTATCCTTTTATTCTACCCAGTCTCTGTTTCCAGGTCAGCCTTTCCAGGCATCAGCCCAGCCCGGCTTTGCTGTGCTCATAACTTGGGAGAAAAGTGGAGATTTACTCTCCAAAGATGTCCCATGGATTATTTCACCAGGATGGGCAGAAGTCAGAGCAGAGGAACAGAGACCCTGATCCACAAGGTGATGAAATCACCATAGCTGTGCTACACCTTTCTTTCAGCCTTGGGTTGAGCCCAAACCCCTACAAATTTAGTTCCTCAGAGAGATTTTTTCACCTTCTTCCCTCTCTGTATTCTCCCATTTCCTTTGCTGTTCCTTTCCTCTTTCACGAGCTATTGATTCTCATCTTGTCTTTTATTTACTGCCAGCTCGCTCATTATGTCAGGAATCCTATCCTGAAATGCCATTCTGTTTTCTGCATTCACAGCTTTCAAATAAAGGAGAGGTTTTGCAGCTCCCTGCGAAGCTGGCTGCCCACTGTTGGGGCTTTTGTTGCAGAATGAAAAGAGGGAATGGCAGGAATGCTCCTCCAGCACTGGGAAGTGGGAGTGATTTAAATTTGCCAATTTTAATATATTTATTTGTTGTTGTGAGATAGGATTAAGAGAAAAGTAAGGTTTAAACTTAAAGGGTATAAAGAAAACTTATTAATAAGTCTAGAATAATAAATTTAGAATAAAACCTTCCTATTCTTTCTCCTCCCCTCTCCCACACTTTCTTTTCTTTCTTATTGATAATGTATAGAAACACTTCAGTCAGTTATTAATTTAAGAAAAAGGGGTTTTTTTGGTTTTTTTTTTTTTTAGTTTATTTAGGGAGAGGGGTTTTTCCTCTTGTTATGTTATAGGGACTTCTCCACATGAAAAAAAAAAAAAAATTTCTTTTGGGGTTTTTACTTCTTATGAATAGCAGCCACCTGGGAATTTATAACTCTGAAATTCATCTTACCTTCATAGTCTTCTTAGAGCTGAGGTTTTGGGTCCTGGAAGGGTAAATGGGGGTCCTGAGGGGTAAATGGGATTCTGGAAGGGTAAATGGTGCCCTGGAGGGTAAATGGGGTTCTGAGGAGGTAAATGGGGTCCTGAAAGGGTAAAAGGGGCCTTGGAAAGGTAAATTGGGTTTTGGAAGGGTAAATGTGGCCCTGAGGAGGTTAATGGGGTTCTGGAAGGGTAAATGGGGATCCTGAGGGGTAAATGGTGCCCCGGAAGGGTAAATTGTGCCCTGGAAGGGTAGATTGAGTTCTGGAAGGGTAAATGTGGCCCTGAGGAGGTAAACAGGGTCCTGGAAGAGAAAGAGGATTCTCAGGGAATGGCTGAATTCCACCTGCTCAGATGTGGAGCTGTGGGGTCATGGTGTGAAATCCTGCAGAGCCAGAACTCCCTCCAGCTCCTCCTCCCTCACCAGCCAGAGGCAAGAGCAGGTCCCTGGGGGAAAATACATTTTGGGAAGTGTTGTAATGCAGGTAGATAAATTATACAGAAAGGCCTTATAAAATCAGGCCTTGCTAAGCTAAGCTCAGAGCTGGCTTGTCACTTCTAAGTGCAGCTAAGCTGGCTTGCAAGTTCCCATGTGAAAACAATCTGGAGAATGGAGGTTTGTTAAACAACTAACTATTTCTGGGTGAAAAACAACTGCACCTGCCATAAACAGGAGATCTGTCTCCAGAGAACCAGTAAATAAATCAAATATAAAATTTTAACCAGTAAAAATAAAGTATGTAAACTAACCCAGAATAGAGAGATTTGAAGGACAAGTGACATACCTGTTACTAA
>VXBQ01009402.1:79294-107065 GCA_013400175.1 Phainopepla nitens
CTCTTTCTCCAAGCAGCTGCAGCTCCGAGTGTGCTCCCCAGCCCAGGAGCGAGAGAGACAACCCCGCAGCTGTCCCCAGCCTCCCTGTGCCTGTTCCCCCAATCCCCCTTTCCCCCTGGGCCCGGCCAAACTCTTAATCTCGTAAAGCACCCACAACTATCAGCAATCAGGTTTCCCCCGCAACTAATGGGAGAAAATTCTATAGGTAAGAAAGAACAAAAGGAAGGACGCCTAATCCCCAACACCAAGCAACCTGAACTGCAGCAAAGTCAGGGACAAGCAACACAAATAATGTCAGTTTGCCCAAGGAAAGAGAGAATTTGGATGTTGGAGTTAGTTTGAGGCTGTCTCTCCAAGCAGGGCAAACCCTCCAGAGAAGGGATGCAGTTAACAGCCAGGTCACTGATAAACCCTTGGTTGTTTATTTTCACCAGTGCCTTGGGATTCTTTGGGTTGTTAAAACCAGGATTGCCACTTTTTCCTGCTTCTTTTGGAGGCATCACAGAAGAACTTTGCCTGGGAAGCACAGGGCTTCTGCCATCTCCTTGGGCCAGGCCCTCTATCCCTTTTTGGGACAGCTGGAAATCAGGATTCCCACTGCGGGGCATTGCTTGCCAGTGTCCGAGCAAGGTGGGGTGACTAAAAACCAGCTCTTGGCCCATCCTGAGAGCCTGGCAGGAACCAACACCAGGCTCAGGAGATGCCAGCTCCCCTCACCTCGAGGGGCTCAGCTGACTGAGGGAGTTTCGTGTCAGCACTTCCTCCCAGGGCTATTAAAAGCCGTGCTGATGCTGCAGCTGGGGCTGTCTGCGGCACATCTGGATGTACTCGAGCTATCTTTGTGCTGCAGAGCTGGGGCACCAAAAACCAGCAAAGCTGCAGCAGCACAGCCCTCAGAGCTGTCAGCAGGACCTGCCTGAGCCCCTGGAAAATGAGCTGCCAGCTCAGGTGCTGTGCTCCTCAGCTCCTGTCCACTTGAGCCTCCCGAGATGAAGCCACCTGTGTCCCTGTCACCCCGTGGCAGCACAGAAGTGTTCTCTCCCCTGCAGCATCCCCTGCTCAATCTGCATGTTCTTGGCTTCCTGGCTATTTCAAGACTGTGCTGAAGGCACTCATGGCCACTTCAGTGAACTCTGGTTTGCTTCCAAGAGCTTTCTTACACAATTCATACTCACTCCCGAGCTGTAAAATTAACAGACTGTTTTATTACACAGGCTGCATCACCCAGCAGGACCCATCCAAAGGCTGGGAGCAGCTTTAATCCCCACAGAATGGCACCCTGGCAGTAAAACCCTTTTGTTAGGATTGTGCTGGAGCTGTTTTCTGAGAAGGAGAAGCCCTGAGCAGGCTGTCCCAGCTCTGCTTGACACGAGATGTGGGATGGGGCATCCTGATTTGGGAGCAGCAACAACGAGGCCCCTTCCCAGGGGATGCAGTGGGAAATGGGGCTCTGGGGGCAGCACTGCAGTGCTGCTAAATCGAGGAGGTGTCATTTGGGGAGTGTCGTGACACTGCATTTATTAAAGCCTGGCACCGCTTCCTCCCTGCACACCCCACAGTGTGACTCAGCCGGGTGAGAAATACCCACAGAAACCACTTTTCCTGTGCTGCCTGAATCCCTGCATAGTCACAGAATGGAAACTGGGAGGTGGGAGGTCAGAAATGGCTCCCAGAAACCCCTCCTGTGAGCCAGAAATGAGAGCCCCCCAGGAGCAGGCTGAGTGGGGGCGAGGCATCTGCCCCCTTCCTCGCCTCTGACTCAGCCTCTGAGATAAAAGACCTTTTCCAGAAAGCACTGGGGTGAAAATATTTCAGTTTGCTGCAGCTTTGCCGTTGCCAGCCTCACTAATTTCTGCTCTGATGTCACCAGCAGCGGCCCCATTACTGTTATTTATAGTGTTTGTGCCGTGGGCTTTGGTTGTGCTCAAGGCTTTGTCGCTGGTCTGAAGGAAGGGAAAGAGCAGCTCCAACACTCCCAGGGATGGAGAGTATTCCAGGTTCTTCACACCTGGGCTGTCTGCAACTCCCCCATGTTCCTGCCTGTGCTCCAGCAAGCTGAGCCTTCCTGAGGCTTATTTGGGTTATTTAGAACTTGGTCTAACAAACGCAGTAAGTCATGAGACCAAGCAAATCCGATAAGGGCGCTGCGGGCAAGGCAGCCTGCAAAGCCAGATGCAAATGCAGCCAACCAGAAACCAAAAATATATTAGTACTGAGAGAGCAGGCAATTATTCTCCCATCAGAGTGCAGAATTTTCAGTGTGTGTGACTTCAGTGCTGCTTCAGGACAGCCAGGCTCAGTTTTTGGGTGGAAATGAGGAGAGTCAAGGTTGTTTCAAAGCCCAAATCTTGCTCCTCATGGCACCCATGGGCTGCAATTAATGGATTTATTTAACAGGCACGTGGCAAAATGTGAGAAGGACTTTGCATCTATGAACCTGAACTGTTGAAAAATTGTGAGTCAGGCTTTTCATCTGATCACATTCATACCAAAATTAACAAAAAAAAAGAAAAAAAAGGTGGTGAAGAGGCAGCCATGGTTTCAGTGTTTTCCTGCAGAGCTTTAAATCTCTGGAGGCTGTGTCTGCAAGCTCTGCTGCCTGGAAGCTGAGCTCCCCAGGTGATCTAATGACTCTGGGAAAGAAGTCTTTTTAGAAAAAGCACCAAACATTGCCAGAGACAGTAACAGCTGTAAGCACTGGAAACTCTGCAGCCCAAAATCTGTCCCAGAAGAGCCATTTCAGCACTTAGGCTGATCTCCAGCCTGAAGGGTGCACTGTCAGTGAACAGGAGAGGCTTCGGCAGATGTGTCTGCAGCACAGGCCCTGGTGCCTTTGGGGTATCCCACAAATCCACATGGCCTGGAATCAGTCCCTGGTGAACTTTACAGTGAACTTGTGCCCTGTTCCTTACATATTTCCCATTTTTCTGCAGTATTTCAGAAAAGAAGAAAGCAGAAAAACAGAAGCCCCCCAATGTGTTAATGATCAGGAATAACCCTCTCTTTCCTTGCCACTTTCTGTGGATTTAAAGGCAGCATTTCCTCCCAACCCAAGAAAATCCCATTTTGAGGGATTTCAGAGTGATTGGTCACAACCATTAGAACCAACAACTAACACAGGGTTTGTTGTGATATCTGATTCATCCCTAGTTCTTCGAAAGACCAGCACTGCAGAAGCACGACCCTGGGCTGTATCTGGGAATCTCAACTGGAGTTTGTTAAGTGGTGTGGACAGAGTGACCCCCTGAGGCATTAATTAATCCCTGAACACAGGACCTTGGGCTGGTTTTGCAGCTCTGTATCTGAGAGCTGAGTCTTTAGGCCACTGTTGTCTTTTCCTGTGGCCCAAAGAGTCCCCCAGCTGAATAAAACATTTAATAATGCTGAAGTGCCTCTAAAGATGAGGTGGTTGATGAATGAGTTCTTACTGCTGGGTTTTTTTTTCCCTTTTGAGATGTGTTTGGATGCCAACTGCAATTTTAGTGTAGAGTGGTATCGATCACCACCCTGCATGTGTAATACAGTCAGTTGTTATTCATTTCCTTATTGTTTCTCTCCTCTGAGATGATCCTTGTTGGGTACCTCGGGGGGCAGGTTAATAAAACTCTGCCTATTTATATTAAATACTGAGGGAAGCATTATCCTTGTACAGCCCCACTCTCTCTGGCACAGAGCTCTGAGGCACTGTTCCAGCACTTCTCCTGATGTCAGCCCGGGATTCTGCAGTGAAATATGCTCCTTTTCTTTTTATTTCTGCTGAGTTTTGTGACCTGGCATTGCTACCTGTCACCGAGGCTGCTTTTTCCCTGAGTAATGTCACAGCACTTATTTTTATGGGTATACTGGAGATAATGATCCCTCTTCAGAATGGGAGATAAGGCTGAGACAAAGACAGAGCTGCTGGCTTTTCAGTGACAGGAGAGGCTCCAGATCCTGCTGCGATGAGGCCCCTCTGTGAGGACAGACACTGATAAGAGAGGGAGCAATGTGGCAGCTCTGACAGGAGCAGTGACCCCCTCAGCCCTGAGAAGGTTGCAAGGAAAAGGCTGCAGACCCAGACCCACAAAACAGTGCTGGACTCAGAATTTGAGCCTCGAAACCTTCGTAGGTATGGACGAAAATGCCTTCCTTAACTGGGATTAACAGGGGTGAGAAAATGAAGTGTTAGAACAGCTTTGGCTGTGGCTATGCCTCCCCCTTCCCCTGGATGATGATGCCTTAGGATTTGAGCTTTTGTATTTTCCATCTATTTGTGATCCTGCAATCCTTTAGTGTAGAACTCTAAACTCCACACACAGTGTGAGCTGCTGCTTCCCCACTTTGGTCAGACACAACAATTCCTCTCCAGGCNTGAATTCTGTCGGGCCTCTGTTTTTAAGCAGGAAATGGAAATGCCATTTTCCATCAGGGGCTGCACTCGTTGCCCCAGGCAAGGTCTGTGCAGCTCTGATGGATCCCTGGGGAGGGATCAGCTGGGACAAAACCACCCCTGCTGTGGCTGGCAGAGCCCCCAGCAGCAGCTCTGCAGCACAGGGGTGCCAGGTGGAGCCATGCCAGGGTGGAGAGTTTCAGTCACTGCTCAGCCCCACACACAGAAAAAGGCTGAGCACGGCAGGGAAGCAAAACGGAGTCCTCTGGAAGCAGGGCAGTGCAGGAGAGTGGGCACAGGGGACACTGCCAAGCGCCCATAAAGTCCAAGTTGCACAGAGAGACCACAAATATAGATTTTTCAGAGATTTTTACCCTCTTTCCTTTTGTTTCCAGAGTTTCCTTGTTCCTTTCTCCTGTAAGAACAAAGCTGGCAGAGCCAGGAAGCCCCTTCCCTGCTCACTGCCCCTCTGGTCGGGTTGTGCCTGAATTCTGGGGTGAAAAACCACCAGAACAATTCCACAGACATGATCATGTCCACCTTTACCCACCTTGGGCCATTTGGTTTGGACTTGTTTTGTGACTTTGCCATCCTTTTCCCTCACAGACAGGGAGAAGCATTCTCATTTAATATTAATCTCCCCTCCGTAGATCCAGGCTGCTTCTGACAGTATATCAATTATTTAAACTTATTTGAAAAAAAAATAAAATTCCAGGATTAAAGAAATTAGTTTCTTGTTGATTTTGGTAATTCCTCCTGCTGCATCAGCTCTTAAAGCTGAGTGAAAGCGAGCTTCTGAGTTGATGTTTGCTCAGGGTTCACCCTGGCCAGGGGCAGGATGGAAATTCTGTTTCCATTTCTAATTGCCAGGCTCCTGTCTGAGTTCAAGCTGGGCGCTAGCAGAGCAATCAAAGCCCTTTCAGGTGGCACCATTGGGTGGGCAATCCCTTGTACAGGGAATGCTGATTGCATGGTTGGCATCCCTCTGCAGAATTGTAGCTTGTAAAAGTATACTTGAAACAAATATTTTAAGTTTTCCTCCGCGATGCTTTGCATTGCTCATCTCCATGAATTGCCCAGTCTCTCCACACCTGAAGTGGCTCCAGTGACAGATCAAAGCCCCTCAGGTGCTGCTGGCACTGATTTAAACCACGGAAAAGCTGTCCTGGTGTGCCCTGCAAGGACAGCTCACCTGCCCCTCAGCCCGAAATCAGGCAGCAGCTGACACTGAAGAACGTCTGGAGAAAGGATGAAAAAGAATAATCAAAGAGCTCTGAACATCAAAAAGCAAACAGGTCTATGAAATATACATGAGAACACACTGGAGCCTCAATGCCAGCATTATCTGTCTCCCATCCAGTCACTGATTCCGTTGTGCAAGCAGGGAATGTGCCCTCCTCAAATGGGGTCTGGGGCTGGCTGTTCCCTCTGCTGAGGCTGCCTGAGCAGTCCAGCTCCTCTCTCCAGCAGCAGGGAACACTTTTGTGACATCCCATCAAGGTACCTTTGCCTTAATTAACTGCTCAGCCATCCTTCCTTAGCGAAGACTTTATGGCATTCACACCTAAAATCAAGCATCTATAATTACAAATTAATCAGGGAAAATCCTCTGCAAGGTTCTCTTACTAAACATTCGCTGCTGGAAGGAATCAGAGGGCCCATTATTCTCCTGCCCAGCTGTTTCATGCTGCATGAGAGACTTTATCCATCAGCCCCAGAAACCAATCTTCCCCTGGTGCCCAGCACAGCCCCCATCAATCAGCAACACCAGCGATGGTGCCAGAGCCTCCTCACAGCCTTCCCTGCCCTGGAGAGAGCTGGGAATGCACATTCCAGGTATTGATCCTCCCCTCCTGCAGGGGAAGGGTGATGGGAGGGGAGAGCAGGGGGAGACACTGCTGAAATGTTTGATTTCTGGAAACGGAGCAGCTGCAGGAGCTGAGAGAGGCTGGCATCAAAGGAGGGAGGGAGCAAGGTCAGGGAGGGAGGGAAACAGAATGCCTTGCTTTGGGTACGTTATTTGTATTACAGCACCAAGATCAAGCTTTGGGCTGCACCTCCTGCTCTGAACACCTCTGGGAAGGTCAGGATCCTGATCCTCCTTTTCCAGATGGGAAACCTGGGTGTGAAAAACGGAGTTCACTCTCCTGGTAAAATTTAAAAGGTTTAATAAAAAGACAACAGGAGACAGAAATAAAGCAAAGGGTTACACACGGCCGGGTGCCTTGGGTTCATACCAAGGAGCACACTCGAACTCAGAAAACACTGCTTTAAATGCATCCACATGTTGTATATTCATAAACCCTCATGCATCATTCACAAACATTCTTTTGGGTCCCCCCTACCCCACCTGCACACCCCCTTGTAAATCTTGTATTGGTTATTCCTGTTGTTCCTCTTCCTGGCTCCTTGGTGATCAGGGTGATCCACACCTGAGCTCTGAGGATGATCCAAGAATGCAAGGAATTTTCCTGTTTATCTTTTACCACTCCTTGAATGAGTTACATGAACAAAAAGCCCCTTGTCCCCCCCCTTTTTTTTTTTACATTACCATTTTATCCAACATTATATATACATACATATATATATATATAAAAAATTATTTTAATACTTGCAAAAAGCCAATGATATAATATGCACTTATAACATGAGGAAGGTTCAGCTCACACGAGTCCAGCAGAGCCAGGCAGAGGTGAGCAAAGAGCTCCTTTTCCTCTAAGACATATACCAGCTCCGTGCCCCCTGGGCTGCGTTGCCTTCCCCCTATTGGAGAGGGTGGATGTGGGATCAGAGTCACCCTGGGCAGGGAGAAGTACAAGGAATCTTGGAATAAAACAGATTTCCCACAGGCCCCAGTGTACTTTCCATTTGCTGAGCTCTGTCTGTGGTTGCAGGTCATAGGTTGTCTTGTGCTTTTCCATCTCAAAGCTTTAATTTGTTCTTTGTACACCCAGGCTCAACAAATGTGTTCCAGCTGCACTTCATTGCAGGAGGAGGCACTGGGAACCCCAGGGAAGAAAGGTGCTTCTCAAAATGTGTTTCACTTCATAACAGGAAAGAAGGAAGAAAGAAAATATATAGAAATGCTGATTTATTTTGTGTGTTTCACACTTCATTGATTTCACTTGAATTGTTCCTAATGTTCCCCTCCCAGAACTGAGGGAATTGATTCACTTGAGGTTTCTTCAAGCGTTTTTGTGGGTGGTGAGAGTTTAATCTCGAGCTGTGTGCATTAACTACGTGCAGAAAGCAGGCTGAGGCTGCACGGGGAGATGCTCCTTGTCAGGTTTAAGGAGGCTGAGACCTGTGAAACACCTTTTACCATCTGCAGCACCCCCCAGCCATGCTCTGAGCCTGTCCCTGCCCAGGCTGGTGCCACCTGCTCGCTGTGCCACTGCATCTTGTGCTGGGATTTCAGTTCTGCTTTGGGAACTTCCTGGAGAATGGAAGAAGCCTGCAGCTGAGCAGCTGCTGGTATTTGCAGAGCATAAATGAGAGACAGTTCAGGGCTTTGGATGGAGCTGTGGGCTCTCTTTATCCCTCTAAACCACCTTAGGTCAAAAGAAATGGTTTACATGTTTGAAACTGTGCCCATCTTGCATGCTTTGAGTGGGAAATCCACCCAAAAAACATTTATCAGTCTTTTCCAAGCTTGTGCTTTGAGCAGTCCTGTGTCCATAGCAAAACCAAGATATTTCAGTAGGAAATCCTTATTTTATAAGGATTAGATTTGCTCTGGCCAAATATTTGGCACTTCTTGTCCAGCTGTTTGTTTCCTGCCTGTGTTACTGCTGATTTCAATTCCACAAAACCACAGCAGAGCCCATCCCCTCTGTCATCAGGATCCTTAAGCACAGAGAATGTGTATTTTATCCAAAACCAGCTGGAATTAGTAGCTCAAGGTTCCCAGTTCTGCTTCCACAGTAGCTGTGAATCTCATCCCATCCTCCATCATCTAAGCAGAACAAACTTCTTGTGGGACCTCTGAAAACCAACATTAGAGTGCCCAGGAAGGGGCTGGATGGGGCTACAACAGTAATTAAACAGACAAGGAAAGTTCTGTGGAATCAAACCACCTCACTCTTCCATGGATTTCTTTCCCTTACAGAAATAATCACCCTGGCTGCTGTTTTCCCCTAATTAGCCCCTGGCTCACCCTGGAAAGGCAAGGAGTGATCAGCCGCTCCTTCCCTGCCTTTGTGTCCCCGCTCCCCGTCCTCACCCGGGGTAGTCTTGTGTGAAATTGTTTTCTCTGCAGAGCCTCGGCTCTTGTAATTCCACTGGAATAATCCTTGGCTGCGTGCTGGCAGAGCTCAGCCAGCGAGGGGAGCAAAGGCACCTGCACACAGACAGACAGACAGACAGATAGACAGACAGACAGACAGACAGACAGACAGACACACAGACACACTGCCCTCCTTGCTGGGGAACTCACAGCTTTGCAAATCTCCCTTTCTTCCCTCTGTAAAGGCTCAGGGAGCAGCCAGCCAGGGATGGGGCAGGAACAGAGGGGCAGGAAACACCTCAGAGCATCTTGGTTTGCAGGCAGGGCACACAGGGACCTGTCCAGGGTCAGTGTTATAAATGCATATTATATTACTGGCTTTTCGCAAGTATTAAAATNTTCGAGTGTGCTCCTTGGTATGAACCCAAGGCACCTGGCCGTGTGTAACCCTTTGCTTTATTTCTGTCTCCTGTTGTCTTTTTATTAAACCTTTTCAATTTTACCAGGAGAGTGAACTCTGTTTTTCACAGTCAGGGCATCAGCATTGAGCGGAATGGGGAATTTGTCTTTCCAAACAAGCTCTGGGTCTGCTGGTGGATAAAACCAGCACTGAGAGATGAAAGAAACAATGGGAAGGGTTCCACTGACTGATGAATGAAAAACAGGGATTTGCCTTTACAAACAACCTACAGGGTTGCTGACAAATGAAATTGGGTATTGAAAGATGAAAGAAACAATGGAGAAAACCCATAAATTCCATAAGAATTAGAAATTAAAGAGGAGGGTTATATATTAGAGAGGAATCTCAGGTGAAGTCTGGACCTCTCAAGTACCTCAGTCCATGGGGAAAGAGAGAGGGAAATGGGGCTGGGAAATTGGCAGAAAAAGGAGACTGCATCCTCTAAAATTTGAGACACCCCAGAGGAAATGCCCCCTGGCCTCTCCCTTTATTCAAATAAAGTTCCAGGACTCCTCTGTCTCCTTTTTGGACATAAACCTCTGGTGTTTGTGGCTTAATTTTCCTTACAGCATCGAGCCCCCACTGAGGGAAAGCAGCACCACAGAGTCTGTCCCACAGAGCTGAAATAATCACCTGTAACTCTGTGCTGAGAGAGAAAGGTTTAGTCCTGATTTTTTCGCTCAAGAAAGGATCCTGATCCACATGGCCAGGATGAGCACTGCCCTCATATTTTTACAGGGAAATGCAGAGGTAGGGCACAGCTCCTGGAGCAGCTCTCCTCATCTGAATCTACCCAAAGGAGCCCAGCTCAGATCTGTGTGTGATCCCAAAGCAGAAGGGAGCACTGTGGTGGGCCTCCCTCACACAAACAATTCCTTTCCCTTGCTGGATAAATGACAACAATAATACAGAGATGGACAATTCCCAGTTCCACCTGGAGCTTCTCCTTCTGAGAGGTGGCCAATTTCCAGATGTCATCTCCACATCCCACAGCTCCAGAGCCCTGGGACAGAGTTCACTGCTCCCCAGGAGCTCCTTCCCGAGTTTATTGTCACCTTATCGCTGCTGTGCCTCAGGTTATCAGCCAGCATCCAGACCTGAGGAAGATGCTTATCCTCTGGGCTGATAACTCAGTAATTTACTGCTGTTTTTCTCCTGTGTTTGCTTCTGTCTCCTGGGCAGTGGCAGCAGGAAGATGTGGGCTGATAGCCGTGCTCCAGAGTGCCCAGTTCCCGACCTGGCTGCTGCCTGGGATGTGCTGAGCTTTAATGGAATCTGCTGGGGAGCTGAAAATGTTCTGTGCCTGCACCAGGCGGAGCAGATCTGAACCTGAAATCAATTTGTAGGCATTCCTTTGACACGGTTCGAGACAGGAGGAACCCGGGAGCAGGGAGAGAGCAATTGCCATGTAATTATGGGGTCTGTCACTTAACATTTGTGTGTGATGGGTGTCCTAAAGCCGAGGTTTGCATCATGGATATGCTAATTTGTCATGCTGACAGACAACAGAACCCCGGCTCATGCAGCCGTGGTAGCTAATTGAACAGACAAACCAATCAACAGATGTGGCAGATGAGGAATTTTAATGGGAAGAATTAAATATATAGAGTGACCTTGCGGTGGTGCTTAGGATAATTTTATTTAATACCAGAGTCTGAGCAGGAAATTACTTAAAAAGCACATAAAGCATGACAAGTAATGACAATTTTGCCAGGGTTCCATGGCAGATTATTTTTCCAGAGCATTTCATCAGCTCTCTAGATTCACTTCAAGAAAATGAGAATGTGGGAAAATTTAACCAGGGTGCATGACCAGTGCTTGCCTTCTGCTGAGGTCAGTTCAAGCACTGAAGATTAACCCTTTCTTTGTCCATCTCTCTACTTGGGCTTGGTCTTGTTCATCAGAGCTGTGCTGGGATTAAAACAAGACAAGGAAATCTTTAGTACCACCCTCAACTGTAATTTTTATTTTGCTGCTTTGCCTTCAAAAGGTGCATCTCCTGCTCAGGAATTAGGGCCCAGGATTTACTTCTCAGCTTTGTTTCCTTAAATGTGGTGAACTGGGCAATCCATCCCCTGTCCCTCTCCTTCCCAGAGCCATCTGGGCACATCAGCTGTGATGGATCATTTCAATATTTCGCCTTCTGTCCTGCAAATGGAGCTTTCCCTCCCCTTTTTTAGATAAAAGCTGCTAATATTTGAGTTCCCACTCCAGTCAAGCAGGCCATCAGACAGAAGGCTTCCAGGGACATGTGACACTGCTCCTTGCTTCACTGGCCCAGACAATAAATATTGTGGAGCCAGAGTGAGGGGGATTTACAGCCTGTGGCATCATCTGGCTCCTGGGCTGGGTTCATCCCTGGGTTACTGCTCTGCAATCCCCAGGAATTATCCCAAGCAGTGAATCTGCTCCAGTGGCAGGCAGGACTGGAATTTCAGCTCTGTTTTTTAACTCACTGTTGTCCAAAACACCCCTAAAGTGGATTAGCACAGTGCTGGAGGTTTAAACTGAGCTTGGGTGATCCAGAGGATGGGGGGAATGGTGAGGCAGGGATTGGGTTTCAGCTCAGCTCCTGCTGAGCTGCTAAATCTTCTTCAGGTAACAGAGCATGGGATCATTGCCAGGGCTGACAGGAAAATCATTTACAGAGGGAAAGGCTGAGGGAAACTCAAGAAAGGCTCCCAGCAAAGCTTGGCAAGTGGCAGGTTGTTTTTTTTTTTGTTAAGAAATTCAAGGCAATTACTTTAAAAAATTACTCTGCTTGCAAAACTCTTTGAAATTTAACTTTTTAAATTCAGTCTGTTATTAGATAGCTTAACAGAATGCTCTTGGAGCAGTCAGCCAGCCAATATTCCCAATCCTCATGGCACGGAATAGGAAATGGTCTTGGCAATCCTGCAATTCATTGCATCCCTCAGCACTGAATCTCTTCTGGCTGAGGAGTAATGAACCTGGAAGGCGTTAAATGTTCACATTTCTAATCAGCCAAGGGTTCAGGACAAACAGTTTGGTGTGTGATCCACTCTCCTTTTGTTTCAGCCCAGTTTTAGTTTCTTTACAACCTTTCTTCAAACCCTGTGTGCACATAAAAAAGCAGCGAAAGCACTGAGGGCCCGTGAGTGTTTCTGTCCAAGATGAAAGAGGAGCTCCCAGGGGAGTCCCTGCATGGAATTCACCCATCAGGTTCCATCTGGAAGAGCCCCCATTCCTGTGGAAATCACTAGAATTTATCAGGCTGGCAGTTTTGCTGATTTAGAGGAAAATTAAGTCTGATCATGTTTGCAGTGCTTGGATATTTGGGATTTACCTTCTAGCAGCAAACCCAGCTCTGTGTGCACCTAAAAATGAAAAAGGACCTGAAATCAGAATTCCTGAAACAAGTGGAGATGTGTGGAACAGGGAGTGAGAGGAGATGACAGCTCTCAGATCTGTCTGAACACTTCTGTGGCCTCTGAGGATCTGAGCTCTTCCAAATCACCAATTTTGGCTGCACAACCTGTCCAAGGTGGAATCAGCTCCATCACTTCAATTTTCTTCTTCCCATGGAGAGTTAAATGGAGAGGAGGGCAGGGAGAGAGGTGTGGAGAGGCCAAATAAATCAGGAACATTTACAAAAAGGGCTGGAAATTTAAAGAGAGGGAGGGAAAAGAGGCGAGTGCCAGCAGTAAAACGAAAAATGAAGAAGTGCCATGATAAAAATGATGCAGTGTCCAGGCAGCTCAGTCCTCAGCCTTGAAAACCTCACGAGGAAAACATTACTCAGTGAAGATGAATTCCTTCAGTTAACCTTGTTCACAGCAACATCTTTGCAGGTCAGAAAATTATTACTCTCTCACTTTCCAGCTCTCCAGTGGGCTCCTGAATATCTTTGCATATGGATGGGTAGATTGGATTGGCTTAGGCTGAGCTGAATTGGCAGAGAGATTCCCCAAATCTGGGAATATTGCGCAGCATAATTCTTTTTTGATACGAATGTAACGAGGAAAAAATCCTCCCTGAAGCAAACAAAAGGCCCACAGTGTGCTGCCACCAGGCTGTTTTTCAGCTGGTGACCAGGCTGGAATCACTGCACTGCAGCACAAGTGCCTGGAAAAATTATGAGGATTTCAGCAAAACTGTGAAAGCCACAGGAGCAAAGTCGCTTTGAGTGAGTTCCTGCTCCATTCCCATCTCTGAGGATTCAGGAACTTCAGGAGATTCTTTGAAGCCCTTCCAGCTCCACACTGCAGCTGTGGAAATGTTCCTTCCCTTGCCCTTTTCCTTGGCCACTGAGATATTTTAACTCTGATGTTGATACTTTGCTCTTCAGTTGGGAAGGGTCCTCCATGGCAGCTTTTGCACCCTAAAATTCAGAGATTTATTCCTTTTCCTGATGTCACCAATGTGTCACAGAGGGTCTGTCCTACCCCCACCCCTGAGTTGGGGCTGGTGCTCCATCAGCAACCAAACACAGCTGATGGTCTGCAAGGAAAGTGCAGAACATTCCAGCTGCTTCCAGAGGGAAGAACAGCAAAATCCTGCCAATCCTCAGCTCTCCAGGCAGACAAGACATGGGAGACAAAGTGTCATGTTTGTGTGATTGGTTTATCCTGCTCACCAAGGCAATTCCATCAGCAAAAGAGACAAAATTGATAAAGAGAGAGCAAGCCAAGCCCTTCAGCTCAGTGTTTATTGGTAAGCCTTGCCCACGGGATACTTCTGATCCCGAGGCAAACATGAGAGCCAGAATATCCTCAGGCAATGGCTTTTAGGCAGACCCTGGGAAAAAAATTGAAGATTCTTAGCTGCTCTGAACACTGAGCCTTCATTTGGGATCAGAAACTCAGACTGCAGACCTTGCAGGGCGCAGATCTTTGCATTTCACTGAACTGGCTGTAAAAGGGGATCAGGTGTTCAGGTCTGCGAGAATTTGGTGGATCCTTGCCGCAGGAAAACAAAAAAATACAAGTAAAAATCTGCTCTGCCACCAGTGTCCAGGGCAAAAAATGACAAACAAAGCCTGTGTGAAGGTGACAAGAAGCAGGAGAAATTCTCTCTGACCCTTGCAGGATCAGATTTTGTGGCTGATGAACATGGTAATAGATTACAGAACTGTGTCAGAGCTCTGGGAAAAAAAAAAAAAAAAAAAGAAAAAAAAAAAAAAAAATAAAAGCCAGATAGAGAAGCAGAAACATATGGTAATGAAAAAGGCAGCCTTGAGAAATGGAAAATAGAACTATTCTGGCTTTAATAATGTGTCAGCCTTTGTATGAACTGGCCCAGAGCCCAAAGAAATGGACTGTTGCTTCCATTTACAAGAACACCAGGTCTGGCCTTCTGATGGCTCTATAAATAAATGCTCCATTATCTCTTACAAGTATATTTGTAATATGTTATCTGACCCTAGGTTTATTCATTCACAAATTTGGTCATCTTTTAGAGCAGAAGCAAGTCTCTCCCCTTCATCCAGAGGTTTCCAAGTCCTGCTCACATACAGGCGATTTCAGCCTGTTAAATGTTACTGAAGGGAAGCTGACACATGGAGAAAATGGAACAAATTTATCCAAATTCATGCCAAGAGTTGGGAACAGAGCCAGGAATAGGCTGGCAATGAATATACCAGGAATGAGGAAAGGTCAGGATAAAAACCAGCACTGCCTGGTTGGTTGGAGATGTTTCTCTACAAGGTAACCCCTCACCAGAGCGAGGATTCTCTGTCTGTGTGAAGAAAAGCTGATCAAATGTGGATTCTTATGCTGCTTACACTCTTCTTTGGTTACATTTTCCTTATTCTTACCTGTGTTTTTCCCTGATTTCCTACTCTGTGTTGTCTCTGCCCCCAGAAAAAGGCGTGCAACACTCACCACTAAGAATTTCACTGCTAGCTCTGAGGCACTGTGTGAATTTTACCATTCCCAGACCTGTCATGCAGCAAAGGATGGGGATTCCTCAGATGGTCCTTTTGCCTTTATTTTTCCTGCTCATCTTTGTCTCTTGGGGAAGCATCTCACATAAAAGGCTCACTGCTTGATGCAATTTGTGTCAGTTCATTAAGCACAAGATATGATTAACGTGAGCGCTTCTTTAATCAGCCAAAGAAGCTGCTGCAGACACTTGAAAGCTCCGTGCACTTTGAGCTCTTCTCCTCTCCCTGTTGCTGCTCTGCCCAGGTTTGTGGGAGAGCAAACAGTTCACAGCCTCTGCACAGAACAATTCTGACCTGTTTCAGCACTGGATCAGAGAAACTGGAAAAGAATTTGCTTTTTTCCTAGAAGTAAATCCCTAACTTTTGCACTTACAGCATATCTGGGCTGTTGTGCACCAGGAAGGAATTATTCCATGAGCTGAGGTATGAAGAGCTGTGGATGTGGGAGGTCAGGTTGGCAAAACCCTGTTGCACCCAGCAAACCTCTACAATAATCAGATTAACCCAGTAAGACAACAATTTTTATCACAGAATCACAGGCTGGATTATCATCTTGTTTCACAGCTCCTTCAGCTTTCAAGTAACTTTGACACAACATTTGCTGTCTCCATCATTAGTTCCAGAGAGATATGAAGAAAGATGGTCTTTTCTTGCATATTAATCTCATTTCATTTTTATTTTTAAATATGAAAATCTATTTCATATTCATTTATTCATTTTATTTTAACTCATATTTACCTCTCTCATTATTTAAACAGAGATTGGCCATCTCCTCTCTGTTTCATTCTTATTTTCATGGGCTTAAAGTGAGGGCAGCCTCATCTACTCCTGGCTGCAGTGGCTCAGGGAGTTTCATGGCCTCTCTGTGCCCACTTTGGTGGCAAAGATAAAGAGTCTCAGATTCACTCTGGCCACTCTCTGTGCCTCTCCCTCCCAGCCCTGCTCATTAGCAACACAGATAACAGGCTATCAGCAGCTCAGTAGCCTCATCCTGGGCAGATAAAACTCATCCGTGTGCTTAGATCCGCAGCCTTCCTCCTCCCTAATCTCACCTTGGAAAACTCAGGAATTGCAGAAACACGGGGAGGAGGGAGGTGAGGGGGATGGAACCCTCTGATGCCACCCTGATTCCACCCCGTGCTTCCACCCTTATTCCACCCTTATTCCATCCTTATTCCATTCTTATTCCACCCTGATTTCACCCTCATTCCCTCAGATACCACCCTGTGATTCCACCTTGATTCCACTCTGATTCCTCTCTCTGATTCCACTCTCTGATTCCACCCTGATTCCACCCCCTGATTCCACTTTCTGATTCCACCCTTATTGCATCCTTATTCCACCCTGTGATTCCACCCTGATTCCACCCTGATTCCACCTTTATTCCACCCTGATTCCACCCTGATTCCACCCTGATTCCACCCTGATTCCACTCTGATTCCACTCTCTGATTCCACCCTGATTCCACCCTGTTTCCACGCTTATTCTATGCTGATTCCACCCTGATTCCACCCTGATTCCTCTCTCTGATTCCACTCTCTGATTCCACCCTGATTCCACCCTGTTTCCACCCTTATTCTATGCTGATTCCACCCTGATTCCACCTTTATTCCACCCTGATTCCACCCTCCAGGCCCCTGGGCTTGCTCTGGTTCAGGGCACACCTCTCCTGAGCGTTCTGCATTTACATCGGAAGGAAATGGAATTTTACAGGAGTTCCTTGGTTCAAACAAACCCGTCTGCACCGTGTCAAAAATAACCACGCTGGGTGAAAGAACCCCTTGTACCCACAGTGTAGCTGGAACAACGCTTTCCTTTCAAATGGATTTCCTCTGTTTTCCATCTTTTGGCCTTCTTTTGTGTTTGTTTGGGGTATTTTCCTTGGGACAAAGGAACATCCACCTGCTCTGACGGCCTTGATGCTGACGATTCTCTTTTGACCCTGCTCTGGTGCAAACAATGAAAGCAATAAAAACAAAGCACTGCAAGGTGGGGTTCGACCAGCTCCGTTCAAGCGGCAGCACCATCCTGCCCATGCTCCTTGTACCTTCCAAGGACACCCAGGACAAAGGCTTTAATCTTAATTGGAGCTTGATTTTGGGGAGAAATCCAACACAACGTGTAATTCACCCCCAGATTTCCTTTTTGTAGTGATTTGGTCATCCCTAAACCCAATGCCAAAACTCTCTTTGCTTTTGGTGGGAATTTCTACCAAAGCTTTTGAGAGTTTTCTCCTTTCAGCATTTTCAGCCTCAGAATGTGAGCAGAGACTGCAGAGTTATAAATGGAAAAACAAAGAGGCATCCAGTTTGTAAAATCTATGAGTTAATATTGATTTTGGCCATCCCATGAATTGAAACAAGCCTCCTGTGCAGAAATCCTCCAAAGATGCCATGTTCTCCTCTCCTCTTGACACAACACTTTATCGATCCCCCGTGTTTGTGCCACATGAATGATGGATTATCTCATATCAAACCTTGCAGTATTCATTTAATGCCTTTGAATAAAACATTTCTCACAGATTAACAGAGCAGTTTTAAGTGAACAACCATTTTCATCTGTTTTAAATTTTCATGGGTACTTTTCTGGAGAACAAGTACATTGTTAATAATTGAAGGGAATGAGACCTTGCTAATCTCTTTGTATTTTAATAAAGTCCTGTTGCACCCCGTTCATTTATTTTTTAAATGCCAGCATTTATAAAAATTCGATACATTTGCTGCCCTCCCTTTGAGATGAATAATCCTGAGATTACATGAAAAGGGATTATTTATGTACCAGGGAACTGGGATTTCATTGTGTCCAGAGCTCTAAATGTGGTTTGTGATGGATTGCATGGATGAGGGGAGGGAGGAATTTCTCACAGGAAGCAGAGAGGCACTGGAAGAGCAAGGTTGGAAAGAGAAGAGGGTGGAGAAAGGAAGAAGCAGGAGTTTAGAGGAGAAAGAACAGGGAAGTGGTTTGATCACAGATGGAGATAGAAAAGACGAAGTGTGGGTAGGTAAATATCTAGATTTTGCACATAAATGACTGCAGACAAGTCTGTAATATTTATTTTCTTTTGTTCTCTACTTCCATCCCTCCATCTGCCTTGTTATTCCATGAGTGCCTCTTCCTCCACTTCACCTTTTGTCTTGTCTCTCCCTTGTCAGTCCTTTTCCCTGCAGCAAACTCCAACTCAAATCTCCTCTGCCCTTGCCCAGAGCTGCTCAAAGCTTGCTCTGACACGGTCCTATTCCTCTTTTTCAAATACAATTGCTCCTTTACACACAGCCCCGGGATTACATTTCAAAGGAGAACAGAAAACCCAATATGGACATGATTTCTTTTATCATTAGCAGGGCAGCAGCCCCTGGAACTCTTGTCTCAAAAAATATTTTGTTCCAGCGAGTTTTCATTAAATTCTGTGGTCAGATAGACAGTGTTTGCTGCAGGGATCTGTCCTGGGGGCTCCCAAACCTCTGCACATTAGTCATACATGGTCAGAACAGCAAGGGAGTGAAGAGGCTTTGGCAGCAGTAGTGAAAAAAAACCCAAATAAAAGCATTAGGTGCCCTCCTCGGAGGATGTTTGTGCACACAGAGACAGGGATTAGTTCTCTGTGTTTCCAACAGCTTTTGAGCTATTCCACTTTCAGTTCTGCATCTGCTAATTATCTTTTTTTTCTCCTTTGAAAGCTCTATATTGAGAGGGTAGAAATCAAACCCTCATAAACTGAGATCTCTGCCTCCTCCAAGGATCCCTTTGGAAATACTGCTTCTAAATTGCTTGTTGATATTTGACCATGAGTCACCTCTGCATAAATCTTTCCCAGGTATTAAAATCATCGAAAAGATGCTGGAATGCTGAGATAAATGGATGTGTTAGTGGGAGGAACAGAAATTGGACTGGGCAGCACAGCTTGTGTTTGGATAGACGGCATTCTGAGAGAGTGATTTCAACCAACAAGTTGTGAAAACCTGTTGTGGGAAGGAGCTTAAAACAGCTCTGCACAAAATCTTCAGAGGAGAAAACCTCTTTCCACATTTTTAATCAAGTTTCTGCTTAGCTGTTTACTGATGAGCTCATGACAGGGGATGGAGAGAGGCAAATTTGGTGCCTGAGAGAGATTTTTAATGGAGCTGCTGTTATCAAGCTGAGCAGGTTGGGCTTGATCTCAGCATTTAGGGCAGGACTTCCCACACCAAACACTTCTGTACTGCTGGGAAGGGCAACAGCCCTGGATTAAGTGCCTCTAATCAGGTGCTTGGGAGAGTGGGATGGTCACAGAGGGTCAGTCCCTGGCACAGAGGATGGTCACAGAGGGTGGGGTCAGAGCACAGGGGGTGGTCACAGAAGGTCAGTCCCTGGCACAGAGGATGGTCACAGAGGGTCAATCTGTGGCACAGGGGATGGTCACAGAGGGTGGGGTCAGTCCCTAGCACAAGGGATGGTCACAGAGGGTCACTCCCTGGCACAGGGGATGGTCACAGAGGGTCACTCCCTGCCTGGCACAGGGGATGGTCACAGAGGGTGGGGTCAGTCCCTGCCTCTCCTCGGATACAAACCTGGCTGTTCTGAACCCCTGAGCCAGGAGAGTTCCCGTTTGCAGGCTGATGTTGCTCCTGTGTGGAGGGTTCCCATTTGCAGGCTGATGTTGCTCCTGTGTGGAGGGTTCCCATTTGCAGGCTGATGTTGCTCCTGTGTGGAGGGTTCCTGTTTGCAGGCTGATGTTGCTCCTGTGTGGAGGGTTCCTGTTTGCAGGCTGATGTTGCTCCTGTGTAGAAGGCTCCCGTTTGCAGGCTGATGTTGCTCCTGTGTGTGCTCCCCGGGGGTGTGCAGGAGTTACAGCTCCTTTCACTTCCTATCTCAGCCCGCGGAGCAGCGTCCTTAAAGAGCTGCCACATTGCACCCAAGGCAGAATTCAGTGGTGGGTTAAGTGATTTCAGGCTTTGTGCAGAGGAGAGAGAGAGATTACGTGGAGACTGGGCTAATCTCTGGGCCATTCCCCAGCGATTTCTGCTGCCTCTGTGGCACAGAGCTGTTGGGAAACTGGATTATCCCTTTGCAGACAGGTTCCCAGGAGCTGGAGCATCCATCTGCAGGGGCATGAAATTCCTCCTGGAAGCATTGCTGACTCCTGGAATGCTTCTGGGTCCTTCCCATGCTCCCCAGTGGCACCAGTGACAATGGGGCTGCTGCATCAGCTGGAATTTCATCCTGACCCCGTTGATGAAATGCACAAGACCAGTTTTGGCTGGGGTGTGAAATTCTGACAGTCAGGGGCTAAGGACACAAGAGGAATTAATTGTTGGGATAGTTCACACATGTTCCGTGTTCCTCCAGTTCACTTGTAGTGAAAATTTGTTCCAAATACATCCAGGCAGCACTGGATGCTTGGGAAAATGCCACCTAATTGGCATTTATTATTCCTGCTGTAGCTCCAATTAAGGTCTTTGGCTCAGGCCTGTGCAGCCAGTGAAGGATGTTCTCTCCCAGGGCAGTGAGTATCTGGCTGGATCTCTCCTTGGAAGGGAAACAGGGGCCAGTTTCCATCATCCCATGAAGCATTTGTTTAGAGCCTTTGCCTTTCTCCCAGCTCAGCAGCCCAGCCCTGTGCACCCCTGGCTGCCCACTCTCCTCTCAAAGGTATCACTGCCTTGGCTGCACCCCAGCTTTGCTCACACCTCAGGAACTTCAGGCCCGTGGTAAACTCACCGAAAAGGAGGACTTAGGCTTTTTAGCAACCAAACAGCTTGTCTGGAAGCTGCCTCTGTGTGTGGAGTGCAGCACAGTCAGTGCTGCTGCCCTCAGCCGTGCCCCAGGCTGAGGGTGACAGGGCTCAGCTCAGGCCCTTTGTACCCGTGTGACACGGGGTCGTTGGGGCTGCAGCTGGGAGTGGTGTCACTGCTCTGTCACCTGCAGCTCTGGCCTCCTGATCAGCCTGGTTTTGAAACTGCCTTGTCCCAGACTGACCTCCTGTAGCTGCTGCTCCACAAATGCAGGGTCACAGCTCGGCAGTCCCGAATTCCCAGGAGCAAGTTCACTTTTTCTTCTCCCGTCTCGTTGCACTCACATCAATTTTTACAACTTTACAAAGTGAATTTTGCAGGTTAAAACTTTCCAACACCCAGGCTGTTGTGGGCAGTGCTGTCCTGCTGGACTCAGACACACAATGCCATGTTCACAAGCAGTAATATTCAAAGTATAAATATTTCGGTCTTTCTTTCCTTCCTGTCTTTTTTTTCCTTCCTTCCTTCCTTCCTTCCTTCCTTCCTTCCTTCCTTCCTTCCTTCCTTCCTTCCTTCCTTCCTTCCTTTCCTTTCCTTTTCATTTCTTTTCTTCATACTAAGGTAGCACGAGCACACTTTCACCCACAGATCCCCCAAATGTGATATTTCCACAATCAGCCTTGCACAGGCAGACACAGTCTCTCAGGCTGGTTAATTTGTGTGAATCTTAGTGTATAATTCACTACAGACAGGTGAAATTATCCAGGCCACCCCTCTCTGCTTCCCACACCCGCTGCCAGTGCAGAGATCACGGAAAACACGCTTTTATTTTAACTTTACTTGAGGTGCTCTAAATTAATGAGCTGAACTTCACTCCAGGATCAGCCGAGCAGCTGTGGGAATGTTTGGAAATCCTGTTACACTCAAGGTCTGTTATTTTTTAATATCCCCTGTCCCCAGGTGTATTTTCAAATATGATCTCTGGGTGAGAGCCGAGCCAGCTGTAACCCTGACAACAGTGACCCAGATGGCAATCAGCAAAATGGGCTAATTGAATAATGCTGAGCTGGAAGCAGGGCTCTGCAGAACTCTGTTAGACCCGCCAGCAACTCAATTTCAGTTCAAAATGCTGAGTGAATTTCACATTGACCACTGTGATCCCACACCTGGAGATGCTGGAAGGGACTTGCATGTGGACAGTGAAAGAGGAACAGCCCAGTGTGGCACTGTGTGTCTGGGGGATCTCCCTGGGATTAGAGGAATTGGATTTATTTATCCATATAAAACTCTTTGAGGCCCTTGATTAACTTCGAGACATGACTCTTCATTAGCAGTACCTCTCAGCAGAGTTAGAACACGTGGCTGGGTATTTTTAGGGTTTTCCCTTTGGTTGTGAGGCTCCCTGAGGAGGGACAGGTTTGTCTTTGCCTTTTCCCTGCTGGAATGCTCACACAGGCTGAGGATGGGAAACCTCACCTGTAATGCACAGGCTGGGGGTGACCTCAAAATCTCAGAATGGTTTGGGTTGGAAGGGACCTTAAAGCTCATCTGGTTCCAACCCCTGCCATGGGCTGGAGCAAATTCCACCATCCCAGAGTGCTCCAACCTGGCCTGGAACACTTCCAGGGATCCAGGGGCAGCCACAGCTGCTCTGGGCACCCTGTGCCAGGGCCTCACCACCCTCACTGGGAAGAATTTTTTCCTAATATCCAATCTAAACCTGCTCTCTGTCAGGTTGAAACCATCCTCCCTTGTCCTATAACACTCATATAACACTCCATCTTTTCTGTCTGTTCCCTCTCAGGGCATCCCTGCTCCTGGGGACAGGAGTAATGCCTTAAGTTGTAACTTTTCTATTTTTTCAGACTCTGTGCTGTTTTAATGTGCAGTTCTGGGTTTCATATGAAGGGCTGGGAAGCTCTTCACAGAGCAGGGAGACAAAACTATTCCTTTCTAGCTGGGGACCAAGGACAAATTTTAGGCCCAAGAGTGTAAATGATGGTGAAGAAGAGAGAAAGAACAAAGAGGACGGAGCTTCACAACCTGAGGCTGTAATTGCACAATTAACTCCAGTGTGCTGATGGACCAGAGCTGATAAAAGTGTGAGGCCTCGTGCCCGGGATCCATTTTGGGACCATTGCTGGATTGCTTGGGTGCAGCCCCAAGGAGTTCTGGCATGGCCCAAGCGGGATCCTTTCAATAAATCCCTTTTTATTCTTTTACTCTGCCTGGTCTTTGTTTCCAGGTCAGCCTTTATGGGCAACAGTTCAGCTGGCAGGATGGGATCCCCACGGGGCTGGGCTGAGCTGCCCTAAAGGCCACCCCCCCTCTGACAGGACACAAGCAGGAGAGCTTGCAATGAGCCAGCCCACACAGAGAAACAGGACAATTATCTGGAGAGAGACAGGAATTAAAATGATGCCAAAAAAATGGCTGAGGAGCTGTTCAGGCCATCCCACCCATGGAGGCTCTGGTAAAGCACCCAGAGCTCTGTTCCCAGTGCTGCCTGAGAGCTCTGGGTGCTGGGGAGCGTGGGAAGCTGGGATTCAGCCCCCACAAGGGCTTGGATTCCTGCAGGCTCTGACTCAGCCCGGCTGCAGTGAGAGGGGGGAGGTTGGGAGCAGGAAAATAATCATCTGTGAACAGGAGGGGACATGGACATTCTGTCATTAACCTTTGAGTCCCTCTTTGGCACCCGTGGCAAGGGCAAGAATAACGAGCTCTGGATGGGGTTGTTGCTGTTCAGACACCACCTCAGCCACCTGTTTTAGGGAGCAATTAAATAATTCAGCTGCTCCTGCAATCCTGGACTGACTCCTGCTCTCACCAGGGCTGGGCATGGGGACAGGATGGTTGGTTGAAGCTGCTCTTCCTCACTGCACCCAGGACATCAGAGCTGGGACAGCTTTAGGCACTGGAAAGGGACAGCTGGAGCAGCAGCAGGAAGATGCTGCTGGTGGGAAGAGCTCTGAGATAAACAGGGAGCCTGGAGCTGTGTGAGGAAATTGCCAAGGATGAGACCAGGCTGGAGCAAGCCTGGAGCATCCATCAGTTTCTCCCTGGTAATCCCAGCAGACACGCACAGCCTTGTCCCTGTTTGAGAGCAGGGACCCAGGGAATCTCACAGCTGCACAGCTTGGTCCTGCACACCATTGCAGCCATGCTGGATGTTTGTGTGCTGCTGATCACGACTCCAGGGATGCTCTGGGTCTAATCATGGTCGTGGTGATCATTACCCCTCAAAACGAGTTCATTCCTGGGAATTGCAGGGCCCAGTGTGGAAAATGTTTTGAGATTCCACTCCGAGGTCCATCAGTGGAAAGGGTTTTGGGGTGAGAAGTCAGGATGGGGATGAAGACAGCCACCTGGATGTCTGTAGAGGGTGGATGTGGGGTGAGGTTGATGATGTGGTTTTGGCCAGGCACTCTGGGTGACGTGTGACATTTCAGAGAGCTGGAAAAAGGCAGAAAGCAAACAAGGCTCATTAATCCCAACAAAGGGCACTGTATAGAGCTGCCAGCTCCTGCTCTTTCCTTTAGCTTATTGTCTGAGGGCTTCTGTACCATAAACAGCTCCACAAATTGCATAACAAATAGAGCTCTCAAGTATTAAATAGTTGAACAGTAGGTAACAAAGTGTGGGAGCCAAGCTCTGTGACACAGACACTTCCACGTGCTGCTCCTGTCTGATCTGGAGGTGCAGAGCTGTACCCAGGGCTGTGGCCAAGCTGAGCTCAAGCTAAGCCCACCCCAGGCTGTGCCCAGAGTAAAACCAGCCAGGAGGAGCTCCACAGGCAAGGGAGCAGCTTGGGGAAGCAGCTGACATGGAAGAGCACAGGCAGCAGTGACAGGCAGGACTTGCAGAGGTGCCAAATCATCTCTCCAGGCTATTTCAGTCCAGGCACTGTGAGCAAAACCAGGCTCCCTCAAAAAAAACTGGATATGGATGATAATTCATCCAGGGGGGCTCTCCCTCTCTCTTCTCATGGCCAAGATGTTGGCCCACACAGAATATTAGAAGAAGAACATTCAGGCATGAATTTATTTTTAGAAGTTGAACAGTCTGTTCCTGTTTGTGGAAAGATCCTTTTCTGAATGCCTTGAACAAAAAAAGATCCAAAATCACCTGTGGATCCTGGAGACAACTCTCCCACTTGGAAGGGCTTGGTTTCTTTCTTGCTGTGTAATTCAAACTGGGCAAACACAAATATTGCTCAGTCAAGGATGATTTAGTATCTAACAAGCCTGCTCTGAATTGTTACCAAAGTGAAGAGCAACTTGGGAGTTTCTACGAATATCCTGCCCCAGGACTGTGTCACGCTGTGCCTCGAGGTGTGGGTGTGATGCTGGGTGGAGATTTGGGTGCTCCATGTCCCCTGGGGTTTCAGTCCATGCTCGGGATGGTCAGGAGAGGATGTGACTGCCTGTGCACAGAGGGAAGGAGGTGTCAAGCCCAGCTGTTCTCAGTTTGAGCTGATTCAGTGCAGATCTGTGGATGAAGAGGGTGAGCACAGAGGCCCTGACGCCGTCCCAGGAGCTCAGGAGTGCTCTCCTGTGTGGATGTGCCTGCTGCTGTCCTGCCAGCACAGAGACACCCCTGCTGTGGCCCAAGGATCAGCCTGAAAACCATCTCCAATCTTCCTGGTGCTGCTTCAGGAGTTCCCTGCTACACGAGCCCGGAATTCATCCCCTGCTGGTGTTTAAGAGCTCTGCTGGCTCCAGCACCACCGGGATCTTCCCTGAGGCTGGAGAATCTCCATGGAGACCCCTGACATGCCTGTGCACCCTTGGCCCTAGCATGAATCCTGTTGCAATGTACCACAAAGTCAGCTTTAGCTGGGAGGAGAGATCAAATAAATATGAAAACTGCTCCCAGAGGAGGCAAATATTCGCTAGACAAGCAGAAAGAAAAGCAATAATGTACCGTGTAAGCTACTGCCTTTTATTAGCTCAGCTCCCTTTTCTCCCCTTGTAAAGCAGTGTTGTGTTGTTATATTAATCTTTACTGTGAAGCAAATTAAAGCAGGGACAGTTGTCAGAGCATTATTAAGAACATCTGTTTAATTAGGGCTGCCTTTGCATCCGTTTGAGGGGGAAGTGGGACAGCCCTGCCCATCCCCTCCTGCCCCACTCCCCCTGCCCCAGCAAGGACGTGTGGGGAATCCTGGAGCACCTGGGCCCTCCATCCCCTCCCTTTCCCCTGCTCACAGCTCTCCCTGTTCATCCTGGAGAGCAAGGAGGAACAGGCAGCCATGTATGGCTGTCCTGAGGGTTTTTTAGTGATCTCTGCCTTGAGAGCCTCCATACCTACTTCCTTCCCCACAGAAAATAATTTGGAATTCTGTAAAGAGACCGTGAACAGCTATTAATTATCATTAGCAATTTGCCATTCCAGGCCAGGCTTTCATCTGGGAATCTCAGAGCAGTTCTACAAATGCTAATTAATTGAGACTACTTCATGAAGAAGTGTGTTAAACTCATTTTCCAGGGGTAAACCAAGGCTGAGAGATAGGCAGCCACTTGCTGGAGTGGAAGGTGGTGCTGCCAGTGGAACCAAGGCCTTCCCAGGCACAAATTGTGTGTTTCAACCACGTTCTCCACTTTCCCTTCATCCCCTGACACTTCCACAGGGCCACACCAGGAGGTGACAGAAACAGCTGCCAAAGCTTTGGCCTTGCCCATTTCTTTGTCCTCGCGAGATTAGGCTCACTAATAATGATAAAATGCTGGGATTTAGCTGCAGTCACGTCCAGGGTTTGAAGGGAGCTACAGAGCTGCTCTGAACATCTTTTGTTCTCCCTTAAACACTCACTGCTGGTCCCTGTCAGCACTTCTGCTTCATTCAGAGCAGCCCAGACAATCTCATCCTCCCTTTCTGCAGGTATCTGAGTTTCCCTGTCTCTGCAGTGGCTGATTGTCTTGTCGAGGCACCATTTCTCCTGTATTTATGTAGCCATTTGCCCAGGCAGCCAGCAGTGAATTAATCATTGTGTCTCCAGTCTCTGCTGGGAGAGGCATTGACTCACGTTCCAGCCCAGGAGGGCAAGAGCTTGTTTGTCACCTGATAAAACCAAACTTCATTTGGGGCTGCCAGCCTTCATTTGGGGATGTCAGGGGTGCTTTAATGAACGAGCTGCAGGAGTGGGCTCAGCTCTGCTCCAGCAAGCACAGTTTGTGTTTGGGGCTGGGCTCTGGGCAGTTCTTTACCCAATCCAAGCCTGGTTTGGGCTGGGAGGAACCCTAAAGATCAATCCCACCCCCCTGCCATGGGCAGGGACACCTTCCCCTAGCCCAGGGTGCTTAGAGCTCCACTCTGCAGGGAAGTGCCCACACCAGGAACAGCAATAAATCCACCAAGACTGAGAGAAACAGAACTGAATTCTCCCCAGCAAGCATTTCTCCCCTCCGTGCCCTGCCTGTCCCACCATGTGCTTTTGAAAATTAGGAATTTCAACGGAGTCAAGCCTTGCTCTCCATTTAGCAGAGACCATTTTCCCCCGGGAGTACATTCCTTGAAAGGTCTGCCTGTTCAGCCACATAAATTATCCCCAGGCTCAGGCTATCTGGCGAGTTAATCAGGTTTAGAGCTATGTCAGGTCACCCACAAGTTCAAAGCTGTCCAAGCCTACCTGTGAATCCAAATTCCAGTGAGCAGTGGCAGATATTGTAGCAGAAGCTGTTTTACATGGTAGAAATAGTAAAAAAAAACCCACCCAAAACCCCCATAAATCCTCAACTTACAAGTGCTTTGAAATATAAGGAGTTCTGAGATAGTCTAAAAAATCTGGACTCTGAATATTTGAGGCTTTCCCATCATTATGAGTATTAACCATATAATTAGGTATTATCTAAGAATTATCCATAAATGCTCATCACAACATGATATTTGCTAAGTAATAATTAGGCCGTGAAAGGATCTCAAACAATACCTTTGTCTAGAAAATTAAAAGCCCTGCCTTGGGTTTATACAGCACCATGCTGAGGGGGTAATAGGGTTTAAAATTGCAGTAAATTGCAGTTAGACCAAATCTCAGCCCCCTCAAGTGTAAGGAAGCTACAGAGGGAGAGAGAATCAGGGCTCTTTTCCTAAAAAAAAAAAAAA
>VXBQ01009402.1:115197-138974 GCA_013400175.1 Phainopepla nitens
CCTTTCTTTCCCTTTCCTCTCTCCCAGGATCTGTCCCGTGAGCAGGAGCAGCCAGCAGATTTTGTCTGGATTTCACACTGCCCTCTCTCCCTCCCTCTGCCGGCCTTGCAAGGAGATTTTGTCACCGATCAGAGCCGGGGGGTTCTCAATGAAAAACCTCTGCTAAGGCAGAAAAAACATCCTGCAAACACCAGGGGCAGCTGGTGTTGAGGGCAGGATGCTGAGGGATTTCACACTTGGACAGGATAACTCTGGGATCTTCCAGCCTTGTCTTTAGCAGAGGGAGAAATTCCAGGACAGCTGGCCCCAGCTTTGCCACTTCTGCAGCCCCCAGTGCTGAAGGACTGACAGTGCGAATCTCTCCTGGTTATCTGTGGTCTTCTTCTAACTGAGACACCACAAGGAAGAAGCTTTTGGTGTCCTTCCTGAAATGCCCACGTCCTCGTGGATCAGGAATTAAATTCCTACTCCTGATGCCCCAGCACGACACCTGCTGTATTGAAATGAATTTATTTGTGCAGGGAGGGAGGGAAGGAAGTGAAATCCCAACCTGCAGCAGCAGCAGGCTGCTCAAGTGCAGCTCCAGCAGTACAATGCAACATCCCAGCAAGAGATAACATCACCCTACTTTGCATATATTGGGGATGTGGTGATAAGGCAGCATTTAGATAGCCTGGAATGCTCAGTGGGTTAGGGCAGGAAATGCAGCTGAAATGTGGAAATGTGGAAATGGAGTGCACGTTCCCAGCACACAGCACAGCCCTGGGATGATGCAGAGCCCTGGCTCTCCTTCCTTGGCAGTCTGGGCATGTGTTTCCTGCAGAAAGACTCTCCCCCTTTGGAAATATTTTCTCTGATTGTGATTCCTCTCAGCAGTTTCTCGCTGACCTTTGAGTTTAGAAAGCCCTTAAGTACCACGGAGAAGGAAAGCAAAATATTTGTAGTGATAAATTTCCACCCTTTCTGGCAACTCAGTGTTAGTCCTATTTTTGTGGCATTTTTAGGCTCTAATGGATTAAAAATGGACCTTATTTCAGATATGTTTGGCTCCCCTGTGCTTTGGAGAGCCGGGCTGCAGGTCTAGCTTGAGTGGCTGATGGTGGAGAGAGAGATTGTCCCAACAGCTACCAGTGAGGCAGCTGCACAAAGGGACAAGGGACACCCAGGGGACAGCCAGGGGACACCCAGGGGACACCCAGGAGCTCAGAACATCCTGAAGAGCACCGTGGTTTTCCACAGGCAGCTGCTGGAATCCTGGGAATCAAAGGCTGGGCTTGGATAGGCAGCACAGAGCCCAGCTGGGACAAGGCTCACCTGAGTGTCTGCTGTGCTCTGCCCGATTCTCCCCCCTCATTTGAAACCACCTCTGCAGTCCCAGCCAGATGTGGAACATTTTCCCCTGATGGACTGGCAGAGTGCTGCTCTGGGCTCTGCTGCTTGCCACGCCGGTGCTGGCTGGATTTCAGTGACAGATGACATTTTCCCACTGTGGGCAGGGTTTATAACCAGCTTTTATGAAAGCTTTCTCCTTGAGCAAAAGGACATCACTGGCCACCGAGCCGGGATGCTCTGGCGCCGTCCCGGTGATTGACAAAGAACGTTCCAGGTCCTGCTCCACAGAGCACAGCAGGAGCCAAGCCATGCAAAACATCTCCTCTCCTTGCATCTTCAGCTCTGTCTCAGCCAGCACTTGGCCCAAATATTGTCCCTTTGCTGTCATTCAGAGCGGTGCTGCTGGAGCTGCTTCTGCCTCTGCTTAGCTCCTCTCTTGGCTTCCTTCTCGCCGCTCTTTAGCAAACAGAGAAACCAGCACAAAAATAGCCAGCTCCCTGCCTCCTGCTGGGAGCACCTTGCATGGGCGCTCATTTTTGGCAGTAATTTTCCTGTTTTATTGATGAACCACTTAGGTTTCGATTCCCTGACTCCATCTATCTCTGCGTGGTGGGTAGCAAAGGAGGAGTGGCACATGTGCAGTACCTGGGCTCTGGACATAGATTATTTTTGTGTGCATGCACACACCTCTAGATGCCTCTCAGTCTGTGCCAGGAGTATTGTATGACAATACAATGATTTTTTAATACCTGTCTGATGCTTTTCTGTGCAATGCCAATCTAGTTTTTTTTTTCCCTTCAGGTGAATTCCTGCACCCAGCCACCTCCCTTCCCTCCAGCCAGCTGATTGTTTTAAGCTCTGCCACTCTATGTACCATGAAGGAGAGGTAAATAGGCAGCCAGAGAATCGAGGGAGGCAGCTGGGAGATTATTAATGTTGAAAATATCAGCAAGCATCAGCCCTTTGATCACCAGGCGTGTTTACAAAGGGACCTTTCCTCAGCACGCACCCCGCCGAGCTCGTTGGCATTCACTGCATGCCACAGCAGCTGCTCCTGTCTCCTGCTCCCTGCCTGTCCAGAGGGAGGCTGCAAAAACAGTCAACAGGTGGATAAATAAAGAGAGAAAACCGGGCTCCTGTCACAGAGAAATGCAGGTTTGTGGAGATGCAGCCTGACAGGAGGCGGGGAGGGAGAAATCACGTTGGCAGGCTGAGGCTGCTCCTGCTCCAGAGGCCCTGGGGCTGCCTGGGGAGGTGGGGAAGGACAGGGGACAGCTGGGACGGGCACTGAGCTGGGCTTGGTGGCCACTTTCAGCCCTGAGGCTGCCTGGGGAGGTGGGGAAGGACAGGGGACAGCTGGGACGGGCACTGAGCTGGGCTTGGTGGCCACTTTCAGCCCTGCTTCACCCCCCTGCAGCCACGCCTGTGCCCGTCACTGCTGGACAATATTTGTGCTCCCCAGCTCATGGGCTGGCTGGGTTGATGCTGATCAAGGCTCTTTTAGAACAGAAATAACAAAGAGCACCAGTGTGCTCTGGGCTGGGCTGCATCCTCATCTGAACCTTCTTCCAAATAATTGAAATTGAGAGTTTGAACCACTGAAACCCAAAGATTGTCCCAGTCCAATCATCCCCAGCCTGGCCTGCAGATACTGATAAAATTTCCTGGTGGCTGTTTGGGTTTGGTTTTATTTTTCTTTATTTTTTTTTTTTTTAATTTTCCCCCACAGGAAACCACTGTGTGGCTCTGAGGGGGTTTTTTCCCCTTTTTAAAGCAGGAAACAGCCACATCCAGCAAAGCAGTGGCTGCACTTTAACACTTCAGGTGTGTTGCTCCTGGCAGGGCAGCCCTGGAGCAGGGGCTGGCCCAGGGAAGCTGTTCCCTGGCCGAGCCTGCAGGATGCTGATCACTGTGTAAATAATAATTATTAATAACGGCTGAGTGGCTGTCTGCAGCTCTGCCTCGCTCAGTGCCATCCACGCTGGATCTGGGCTGCATCCTCATCTGAATTTTCTTCCAAATAACTGAAATTGAGAGTTTGAACCACTGAAACCCAAAGATTGTCCCAGTCCCACACTCCCAGCCTGGCCTGCAGATATTGATACAATTCTTGGCTGATTGTTTGGGTTTTATTTTTCTGTTTTTTCCCCCATGGGAAACCACTGTTTTTTTTTTTTTTTTCCCTTTTAAAGCAGGAAGCACCCACATCCAGCAAAGCAGTGGCTGCACTTTAACACTTCAGGTCATCCCTGGAGCAGGGGCTGGCCCAGGGGAAGCCGTTCCCTGCCAGATGCTGATCACTATGTAAATAATAATAATTAATAATTATTAATAATAATAATACAGCAGTAGCTGTGTGCAGCCCTGCCATCAGGGCTGGCAGCAGTGGCAGGGGATGGCTCAGTGTTGCCCAAACAGCATTTGCTTTTTGTTGTGCCTGAGTGCAGCTGCTGAGAGCAGCCCTGGGCTGGCTCACACAGGGGTGGATGTGGCTGCCTGGGGGAGGGACATCCCTGGGCTTGCTCTGAGAGCTTCAGGAGGGACCAAAAAAAATCCACAAAATCAACATTCTGATCCAAAAAATAAAAATTCTGATCCACAAAATCAAAATTACAGGAGCAGGAGGCGAGGAGAAGGAACGACTCACCTGTCCCCAGAGCTGCTGATTCTCACCTCTCTGCCGTGACATCATGGGGCTGATTTTTTCTCTGTCTCTCTTTTATTTTTATAAATAAAGGCATTTTCATAGCTTTAATCCCCCTTTCCTTTGCCTTTTTCTCACACACAGAGGCAGTTTTATAGGTTTGGGTTCTCCATTTCATGCATGGAAACACCTGTGCACAGAAATGCACACACAAGGTGTTTTTATGGATTTTTATAACTTTTGTGTGTGTCTGCCTTGTGGTTGAGAAGGCTCCTGTGGCTTTAATTATATTTATTATTATATTGCATATATATTATTATTATATATTATATAGTATTACATTGAATATAAATCTTTATACNATACACATTAATGGTCCTTTTTCTTCTGTCACTCAGAAGCAGGTCCTGCTCCTTTTGAAAGGTAAAAATGGTGGGATTTTCCTACCTTTATGTCACTAAAATCAAAATAAAAGATCTCTTTCTTGTGTTTAGTCCTAGGGGATAGAAAAGCTTTAATTTAAATGAAATTACTGGACTCAGCAGAGATAAATGGATGGATATGATGGCAGATGTAACATTTGTGATATACAAGAGATCACCTAAATAATCAGCTGGCTGCCTCTTACCTTCAAAGAAAGGTTCTGTTCTCTCTTGTAAGTTTGCTTCTGGAAGAAATAAAATGTCAAAGCAACAGAAGAATTTGTGGTTATATCATTTGTTTTTCTGCTTTTCCAAAACCTACTGGAAGCTGAAAATGTGAGTAAACACAGAGAAAAGCCCTTTTTTGTATATCAGATGTTTTGCTTTGCAGCTACTTTGTTCTCTTCAGGTTTTTCAATTTCACTTAGACCCAAACAAACAAAGCAGTAAGAAAACAAATTAAAAAAAAGTATTCAGAGGAAATTGGGGAAGGGAGGGAAGCATTAAAGAGTAATATCCACTTTTTGAACCAGCTTGTCCATAGAATCTTCATCCTGCCCTACATTTTTTTTTTTTTTTACCTCTAGTACTCACCTTCTGTAGAATGAATTATCGTTATACATTGTTATTTATTGTTAAACCTCACAAAGAATTTTAGGGTATTCTTCATAAAACATCACCCCTCATGCCAGCAAAGCTACAGAAAAGGAGCTTTTAGTGGGAGCTGCTTCCTTTGGGAAGGATGCAAAGTGCACTGGAGAGTCTGGACAGGAATTAACTACCATTTCCTCAGGGGTGAATGCTGCTCCAGCAGAATTTTTAGCATCTTTGCCTGGGAGAGGACAGGGAGCTGAATAAGTGGCAATACCCCGACGTCACTCTGAATGTTCTCAGGGCTCTCTCTGGTCACACTGTTTATACAGTTTAAGGTTTGAAATGTAGCAGTTGCTGTTATCCCAAGATAAGACACAAAGAAATGCTGTCTGTAGCCAGCGAGGGTTATTTCTGTAAATCAAATTATTTCATGCTGCTAGGTTTCCAAATGGACTCTAATTAAATTAAACAGCTTTTTTTTTACATTTTTTTTATCACCACAGGCAGATCGAGATTGCATTGCAATTATGGGGGAAGATCTATATTTATAGCGTAGAAAGAATTTGTGCAGCAGCCACTGTTGTCTCTCTGTGCCTGACAGGACATTTCCATTCTGCACTAATGTTGTATAACCTTTTTAAGAGGAGCAGGGACAAAGTATTTACCAGCATTGGCAAGACAAAGCTACAGGTCTTTCTTCTTTTGTGCTTAAAATATCAGAGCAGATGCTAAACTCCTCTCTTGTTAATCTGTTGGTGGTTGGAGGTTGAAAGCTGAATTCCCACTCGCTGACATGAATGCAGCAAAGAAATATCAGATATCCTGGGTGGCAGGAGAAAAATACACAAGAAATCCAATATCTGCTGAGGAATTCCAGTTTGCTATCTGCCAGGGCTGTGTCTGAGCAGCTGATAATCCTTCATGTCCCTGTCCCCAGAACATCCCTGTGAAAAATTGCCAGCAGTTTTCCCAGGAGCCACGAAGGAGATTGGCAAGGGGAGTTCATATCTTTTCCAATATCAGCCCTTCATCAATCCACAGCTGGCAAAGGTTACACTGCAAAATTTTTTCCCCCCTAGCAGGAAAACAAAGCTTTTGGAGGCATTTCAGTGTTGATGGGAGGAGCTGTGTGTGTCACAGGCCTTGGCCAGGGAGCTGTGCGAGCCCAGCTCGGTTTGTCAGAGCTGCTGGGAGAGCTGGGCTCACTCCTGGCTCTGGCAGTGGTGCCTGGAAGGGCTGACCTGGAAACAGAGACTGGGCAGAATAAAAGGATAAAAGGGATTTACTGAAAGGATCCAGCTTGGGCAGTGCAGGAACCCCTTGGGGCTGCACCCAAGTCAAACCCACAAATGGGCACAAAATGGATCCTGGGCATGAGGCCTCACACTTTGATGGGTTTTGGTCCATCAGCAGATTGGAGTGAATTGTCCAATTCCAGCTCCAGCTGATGAAGCTCCATCCTCCTTGTTCCCTCTCTTCCTTCACTGCTGTTTGCACTCTTGGGCCTCAAATTTGTCCTTGGTGCCCAGCTGGAAAGGAATTGTTTTGTCTCCCTGCTCTGTGCAGAGAGCTCACCAACCCTTCAAATGAACCCAGAACTGCACATTAAACCAGCTCAGAATCTGAAAAATGTAAAAGCTAAAACTTAAGGCATCAGCAGAGGCTTCCTGAGTGTCACTCCTTGGGCAGAGCAGGTCTGCCTGTGCTTCTGCAGGTGTGAAATTCACAGCCTGCTCTGATGAAGGAGCCTCGTTAGTGCTCCAGATGCACTGGGATGTTCAGGTCCTGATGCTGTGAATTCCAGCAGTGCTTTGCAGACATTCAGACATTCCCCTGCTGTCCCTGGGCTCATCACCATAATCAATGCAATTTGCACCCAAAATAATCAATGAGTAGCTATCAGAAGCGTTGGGAGCTGTGTATCCAATCTTCTGCTCCAATTCTCACTTCTTTTCTTCACTCCAGCTTGCACTGCTATAAAAATATCTACAAGTTGAGCATAATAAGATTTTAAAAAAAAAAAAATTAAAGTTCAGGGTGCAGCCTCATTTAAAGTTCCCAGAACAGCTCAGAGTATGCAGGCACTTGGAGTCACCTTCTGTGTTGTTGTAACAAAAATATTTTTAATACATTTGAAATGCATAAAAAAAATAAATCTAAATGCAGAACTTGGCTTCCTGGTGATAAGAATTAAGATTAAGGAGATGTGGAAATTGGCCAGCAGATCAGTTGTAATAAATTAGAAAATGTGCCCTTTTTTCCACTGTGTTTGTTTTCCTTTACCAAGCAGTGGCGTTTTTGCCCTTTGTCAGGGCTCCATCACCCCAGCCACCCCTGGAAGCCTTCATCCAGTTCTCTGATTGGATTCAGGGAATTTTTTTTGCAGAAAAAAAAAAGCAGCAGCTGGGGGTGGCTGCTGTGATTTGCTCCTCTAAACAAACCCAGGAGGGGACACTGTGGCTCACCAGGACAGTTCATTCACCTGACACCTGAGGGACCGTTTGGAAGCGGGGACATCAGGAGCAGGCTTTGTGCCCAGAAAATTGTCTCTCTGTGATCTCTGGCTGCAGTTCACAGGCACAGCAGCGCTGCCTCGGGGGGAACAGATTCCTTTGAAGAAGGAAACAAGCTGAGTTTAAAACCATGTTCTTCCTGGCCCACAAACAGGCATTGCACAGCGGGTCCTCAGGCAACTGGTCCTGGTTTAGCTGCCCAAACTCTCACAGCGACTTAAATTCTGCACTGGGCGCAGGAGCTGTGGCCTTGGCAGCTGCTGTGGTTTGGGAAAAACCAGGATTTTATCCTTCTCTGGAGGGACAGCTCTCTGGAGAGATCTCTCTGGTTCTGCCCAGCACCAGGGATCTGTGGGCAGGGACAGGCTGGGGGAGAAGCTGAAGGCACTGGCTCTCCTTTTCCCAAGGAAACTTCCAGATGGCTGCAGGAGCTTTCCAACCAAAGATTCACAGCCATGTTCGAGGGAATATTTGCAGCCAGAGAGGTCTGGGACATCTTTCAAACGCTGCCTAGATAAGCAGTAAATTAAAAACCAATTAAGAGCGAGAAGACAGAGGGAGAGGATGCCAGGTGTGGGGAGCAGTGTCCCAGGCTCTGTTTAAGCTTGCTGCTCTCCCTGTCACACTTGGTGGCACTGCCAGCTGTCACAGCAGGCTGCCCAGGGCCTCAAGGTGACAGCACTGGTGCATGTCTGAAGCAAGTGGGCTCCTTCTGGAAAAACATCTCTGGTGCCTCATGGCATTGATCACAGAGCCAGCTCTGTCCTCCTCCTCAGCATTCCATCCCTTGCTGTGCTTCCCCAGCAGCTCTCCTGGCTCAGGATCCCCTGACCTAGCCAAGTCTCCAGTATTATCTCAGGATTATTATTCAGTGTGACCATTTTGATCACTGAGAAGCCACTGCCAAGTTGCTGGGTTTGTTCCTGAATACACAGTAAATAACAGCACCATTCAAAAAAATAAAAAACAACCAAATATCCCAGGTAACCCTGACGAAGCAGGGCACTACTGCAGCATTTTCCATCCTGTAATACAGTCTGACTTCCCATGTAGAAACCCATTGAAATCAGCAGGAAATTTGACAATGATTCCATCTCTCATGGCCTGAGTGTCACCTGGAGCAGGGCTCACCTTCACTCAGAAAGGCTGAATTTATTTATGTATGGGTTTATTTATTTGGGGTTTTGCTAATGAACAGAGACTCCTGACTCCTCTGTAATGAATTCACTGGCAAACACGTTGCAGATTTTGCTAAGCAGAGTTTACCAAGCTTTTGGAATAAAAACTCCTTAAGATGTCCAAGAGACTGGGCTGCTGATATGCCTCATGTGATCTGTTTTTCAGGACTGGATTATAATTCCAAACACGGCGCTACTTATTCCACTCTGTGGAGTCTAATTAACTGTCAGAAATGCATTGTTGAAGGGATGATGGATTATACCAAGGAAAACATTAATGAAGCTCATTCCAGGCAGCCCATGTGAAGACCAGAGATGATGTCACTGGCTGCATGGGAAGTCCATTCCCTCTGGTTTCCAAAGCCTGGAGCAGGGTCTGAGTGCCAATCCCACCCAATTAAGAGCTCATTAGCTGCACCCTTTTCTCTCACTGTCGTGATCAAGGTGTTTTTTGCCTTTGTGAGTAGCAGAGACTGTGGAAGTGAGCACTGACTGGAGGAGTTCCTCACTCTAAGCTGTCAGTGCTCCCTGAGAGCAGAGCCAGGGTGAGGGAAGAACTCTGCTTGGCCATTCCCACATCCTGGAGAGTCGGGATCTGCCTCCTGTGGAGCTGAGAGCAGCTAAAAGCTCTGAAGAACCAGCAGAGCATCCATCCTGCCCTGCTGCCATCACACCCTCCCAGCTCAGGTGACATCCAGCTCTGGAACTGTCCTGCTCAGCTCATGAGCTTTGTGGCTGTGACCTCGACACAGCCACCTCCAGGCTGACACTGGTGTGTCCCTTTCTCTGTGCAAAAATCCTGCAGGATCAGCTTTTCCCCCTCCCTTCCTGCTGCACCATCCCCAGCAGGGAACAGCCTGGCCGAGGCTGAGCTTCCCCACACAAACTGGGGAGCTTTTTGGTTTGATGCCTTTTGGGGGCCAGACAGAATTAAGGGAATAAAAAGCAGTTCTATTTATTGCAAGGCCTGCAGGTACATTTCAGGCAGATAAAGCCCCCCAAGGGCTACACTCAAAATGGATGACAGGTCAGGGGTTTTCACACTTATAAAAGTTTGGGCCATTTGCATTTTGGGGGTTAATCTTCCAGTTATAGCTTCAGGTAATGAAGGCATTTACCCCAAGTTTGCTCCCCTCAAATCACTTTTTGTTTCCATCTCTGGGGGCCTGAGGCAGTGAGGGGTCCTTGATTGCCAGCTTGGAGAGGAATTGTTGTGTCTGACCGAAATGGGGAAGCAGCAGCTCACACTGTGTGTGGAGTTTAGAATTATGCACTAAAGAACTGCAGGATTGCAAATAGACGGAAAATATAAAATCTAAAATCCTAAGGCACCATTTGGACATCCACCTTGCTGATGGTGACAGCTCCAGTGTCCCCCAGCCTGCACAGCCTGGTCCCCTCGGCAGGAGCCGCTGGGAGCATCCATCAGCACTAGCCACGCCTGGGCTCCTGCTGGCCACGGCTGGGCCGTCTCCTGGGGGCAGCCAGGGCTTCTCTCAGCCTCTGTCCATTCTCTGTGTGCCCCTCCAGGAGGCAGCAGCCAAGGTGACAGCGTGTCATTAAGTGGGAATGGATCCCCACCTGAACCCAGAGAACAGGGGTGAACATAAAAGCCTGGCAGAATTTTTCTCACCTCATCCTGAGCAGATGGCACCAGATTAGTCCTCTCTCCATTTGTTTTGGTTTGGTTTTTTTTAACCTTTTAAATAATGAAGCAGCAACCTGGCTGAAATGGCCCCATCTGGATCATATAAACTGAATCTTCCTCGGAGGTTAAGTGCAGGTTATGTCACCACGGGCTGAGGTGACAGCGTGGGCAGTGGCACACAAATCCAGCCTGTGCAGAGCCTTCATTTCCACCTCTGGTAAAGCTGGGAGTGGGAATGCCCCCTTCTGACCGCAGACCTTTTACCAGAATCCTAAACTAGTGGGTATTCCACTGCTGCCTCTTTTCCCCATTAGCAGTTCTCACCCTACTCATTTCAAACACAACAGGTTGGAAGAACAAACAGAGCCTGACTCTAAATTCAGCTGCAGTCCCGACCCTGGAGCTGCCCTGAGGCTTGTCAGGGTTCAGCTCAGGGTGCAGGTTGTGGTCTGTCCTCTGTTTCTACTCCAATTTCTCACCCAACTATTTAATTTAGTGAGATGCCATGGGGATTAAATCCAAGACTTGACTTGAATTTTCTCCTTCCAGAATGTGCAGGAAAAGTGTGTCAGAGGCTGCGAGCAGCAGGATAGGAAAGGGTTTAAGGGTGACGCAGAAAAGTCTGAAAAAAAAACTAGCAGGATTAAATAAAGCACTCAGAGTTTGACACAATCAGGAATTATATCCTATTAGACTACAGGATAATCCCAAGAGAGGTGGCAGAATGCAGCAGGCAGTTTAAACCAAATTGCTTATACCAGCCTGTGAATACTGAAAGATAAAAGGCAGCAGATAAATTAATTAAAAATCCATAGTTCAGACAGGCCTTGCTTTGCCTCTCAGTGTCCCTGGAATTCATGAGGAGAGAGAGAACAGCACAAAGCCAATGCCACAAGGGCAGGGCTGAGCCTGGCATCTGATTATGTCAGTTAATTTAAGGCAAAGACACTGCAACACAAGAAAAAAAAAAACCAACATTCCAGCAAACAAAAGTCGCATCCGAACGAGCCATTTTTCACTTTTTTTATGACTGCATTTAAAAGGCAATCTCCGAAACAAAGTTCACCCTGCTTATATCTCATCACGAGGACCTGGTGCCTGCTGCAATGAAAGCAATTAATTGAGGTTTTTTACACCACTTTTTCTCATGCATCATTGAGTTAATTATTTAATGACATATAAATCCTAACGGTTCAAAAGGTCTGGAGCTGTGCTGCGGCTACATTGCAAAGCTGTCTTTCATCTCCCTCTTCTCACACAAGAGCAACTTCCCTTCCCTCTGAAGAAGGAGCTCTCTCTTTGAGATATTGTTGTGGCAGCCATCAAAAGGTGTGATATGAAATGTTTATTCACACACAGATAGCAGATATTAAATGAAATGAGACATATGTGGTTGCCTGTTTGTTTGGTGCTCCCTTGCTAAACTCTCAAGACACTTCCCTGCCAGTCTCTCTCCTTGGAATAGGATATGTCTGTTTGATCTGGTGTTTTCACTTCCATTAGATAATGCTTGTCATCAAGGAAACACCACAAATTAATTAATTTGTTAAAAAGACTGAGTATTTTCTTAACAATGCCTCGCATTTGCTTGGAACCTTTTATGTGAGGCTCTTGGAAAGCTCTGCAGAACTGAATTAATTAGTGGTGAGGTGGCATTTTCTGTCATGCCAGTGTGAGCTTGGCACTTTTGGGGCTGCAGCTTTTTGTTTGTGCTTTAAATGGTGTGTTTGTGCCCAGCTGGGTGCCCCCACCCCTGAGTGATGCAGGGACACTCTGCCCCTCTCACAGCCTGGCCCACAGCACCTTTCCACCTCAGGGTAATTGTGCTGACCCTCGTCTTGCAGAATCTTTTTAGAGGTGCTTTCCTTCCATTTTTCTGGGGTTTTCCACCCCTATAAGTATCTTCTTTCAGTGAACAGCCAGCCCCAGGGAGGGTATGGCTGCTGCTAGCATCCCTCCCTGCTCAGGTGAGGCGAGGCTGCTGAGGGAGAGGAGTGGGAGGAGCTAGAATTCACCACTCCAAAATAACAAAAAAATGCCCCGTGCTCAGAGCTGCCCCGTCCCCTCTGCACCCTGGCTCTGAGCGCTGCTGTGGCAGCACTTTGCCCTTCTGGCCTGGCTGGGAGAGGTTTTTGTGAGCAGTTTGGGCTGGACGTTGAGCCGGGTTTGTGTTTGTGAGCGAGTTCTGCAGCCAGCAGCCCACAGGCTGGGATTAGGTCTGACTTTGCTCCCAGCAGCAGGAGATGCTCTGAGCTGGGAGCAGCGTCTGGAACAGCTGGGGGTGGACATTTGGCTCTGTTCTGCCGTGCTTTGCTGAGTCTGGGAGCAAGATCTGCACACAAACCCAGCCCACGGGCTGAGATTAGTCTTGACTTTGCTTCCAGTGACAGGGAGATGCTCCAAGCAGTGTCTCACATCCTGCTGCCAAAACAGAAAAAAGTGGAAAAACACACATGGCCAGTATGAGTTTCAGATCATTTTCTTTCAGCCGATGCTGCCTTCTTCTTATTTGTAGCCATTTTGTGAATGGCTTTGAATGCCTGAGCTTCACAAAAAAAGAAATGGCTGTTTCTCAAACCCCTCCTTATCAGGCTAAAAAACAATCATTCTTCATTGTAAACCGATCTTTATAACGTGTGAATTATCCCGTGTCCATTACAATCAGCTGAAAACCTGGCACGGCTGCATCCACTGTGGCTGGGGGAATTCAAACACATTTGCAAACATCCCTTGTCTGCAGAGGGAACAATGGGTCCGGCACAGCTGCCTGGAAATGCTCAGCACCAGCTGCAGCCTGGGCCTGCTTCTCTGGGAGGTGACAGCTGGGGAGGGACAGGGACAGGCAGTTTGTGACAGGAGAACACCCTGAACTCGGACACGGGGGTGGGACACCGTGGGGAGCTGCTCTGCACCTCCACCAGACAGCTAAATGTGTTTGGTTGGGGTCAAATTGTTGTGCTTCATGGGATCTTGGTACCTCACCTGCCTGGGACGTGCAGAAGGGCTCCAGTGCACAGGTTGTGTGCAGTGGGAATTGCAGCTGAGCTGGGAAATTGGCGAAATCTTGACATGAGAAGGACACAGAGTTTTAAATGCGGTATTTTCAAAAGCTAAGGAAAATAAGGAGTTAAATAAGGAGCCCAAATAAGGAGCCAAGCACATGGCACTCAATGCCCTGCTGTGGTGAAGGTGCTGGTCAGTCACAGGTTGGACTCGAGCATCCTGGAGGTGTTTTCCAGCCTGAACAGTTCTGGGAATGGGGCTTGAGAGAGGCTGATGGGCTCCAGCCCAGTTCCAGCCCCTTGCTGTGGGAAGGGTCACTCTGGCCACGCTGCTCTGCTGTGCCAGGGATCTGGGCCACGTCCCGCAGTGCAGGGACCCCTCAATTCAACACCATTTTTTCAGGAAAAAGCTGTCTCAGCCCAGGGGGGAGCTCTGTAAACCTTCTATTTCAGGACCAGGCTGCAGCCATGTCAGCTGGAATTTCTGTTCCTGGGCTAACCCTGCTGCAGGGCCCTCCATGGAGAGCCAGGGGCTGTGGGGCTTCAGTGCTCATCATTTCTGCTACATCTGCTCCTCCCCAGCTGAAAGGAGGGGTTTGCACAGATGTGGGAATAGCTAAATAATGGAGAATGGTCTGAGTGTCTCACTCAGGTAAAAACATGGAACAGACAATGAGAATCCAGGAAGAAATGTGATTTTTCCAGCTTGTTTACACCTATGCAAGAATGAGAAATCACAGAGTGATGCTGATACAAATTAATGGGGAAAAAGAAAAGGAAAAATCCATCATGGCCAGTGAACTACAAAGATGCCAATGGTGAGTGGAGGAATCTCTGAAATCCCCATATCTGGAGGCTGTGGAATCCTGTTGGGAGAGGAATCCTTGCCCCTCTGGCTGCACCCTTCCCGCCAGGTTTGGTTTCTGAAAGTCCCTCTGGCAGGGTGGGTTTTGAGTGGGATTTGGTGAGATTCTCCAGCCAAATGGAACCTATTGGGATTTTCCAGTGAGAGATGGGACCTCTGAGTGCTGCTAGAAAGCATGATTTATTATTTCTTATCTTTTTACACTCTCAGGGAGGTGGAGTTCATCTTCACAATCTTCACTGCATGGTCAGAGGTCACAAGACCTCCAGCTACACAGCCTTTTAAAGATTTATTAACCAATAAAACCCCACCACAAAGATTATTAATGTTTTTAACCCAGTTGTCAATTATTTCATTTTACATGTTTTGCTGCAAAGTGGACTTCCTTAACTTATCATATTATGACATACAAACCTACAAGCCTACACCTTTATTACCCTTATAGCTACTTCTATATTTTCTATATCTTAAACTTTAAATTTTACCTAGCTTAAGGTCTTTCTATTTAAACTCCAAATCCACATTCTCGCTTCTAGTTTCTAAGCTTGGAAGCCTTTTCCAAGGTCTCAAATCAAAACCTGTATTTAATTCTAAGTTTGGGCTTGCAGGTTTGCAGGTTTTGAAGATTTTCTGTATTTTGGTTTCCAACATGAACCTTTCTCCCTTCTCCACTGAAAATTCCAGCAAACGTCTCCTGGTCTGCACCAGAAGTGTCAGTGTTCAACCTTCACTCAGCAAACTGCCACGCCAGGACTGCTTTGGCAACAGAACACTTTCCAGGGCATGTTTTTTAATAAAAACACATTCCCAAGGACCTTTGCTAATAAAGAGATCAAAGGCAAAGCTTAGCTGCTGCAAAGGCAGCTGGAGACATACATGTCCAAATGAGTGGGAACAGAAATTAGCACGGAGAGTGAGGATTACTCTGAAAATAATTTGTTGGATGGAACAAGAGCTGTGCACTTTCAGTAATTATTCCTACAGCACTTTTTGGGAAATACCCTCCTGCTTTCTGCCTCCTTGTTTCAGGCTCAGCTAACAGGTTCTCTTCGCTTGCCTTTCCTCAGGGGAGGGGATGTAATTGAGAGAACGAGGAGGATGAATTAAACAGATCCACTTTGAATTGTAGCTTTTTCAGGTTGCCCAAACGCAGGCAGACAAGCTGCTCTTGAGATAAAGCTTTTGCATCTGTGGGAGAGAAACAACTGGCCAGGAGAACCATTTGCAATATATTTCAGCAACACTTTCTAAATTAAGTGCCTTAAAGATTCCATTTAGATTCTGTCAGGCAGTTTCTGGGTGTTAATTAAATACTGACTGATTATGGAAAACTTATTTATGGGAATCCTAGACCTGCTGATGCTTCTAGGAGCATTTTATAATACATCCTACTTAGAAATAGTTTTTTTGGATTGGTTTTTCTACACCCTTTCCTTTTTTTTCCCCACTTATTTTGAAAAATAGTGTCAGGAGAAGAAAGAGATTTCTTTCTTAAAAGTTTTCCTGCCATAACTTCTTAATTCTCTGGCTCTTACTGGATGAGTAGGAGACTTGAGATGATAAATCAACTTAGAAATATTTAGACTCTGGAAATGCAGCCACTGGAATTAAAAATGAGACATAGAAAGCTTTTATTCTCTTCATTTGTGGGCACCCATTTAGCTGTGAACAGCCCTATTCTGATGGTGTCAGCACCAGGTTAACCATGACAACCACAGCTAAAAGCTGACAGAATTAGAGATTCAGTGGCTCAGAATATGCACAAGAGCAGGAAAAACTTCATGGAAATGCAACAGGTGGGTGTGGAACTCTGGCACCTTGTTTAGGAACAGAACTGCTAGGATTGGCACTGGGGTTGGCACTGGGGGTTGTCACTGGGGATTGTCATTGGATTGTCACTGGGGTTGTCATTGGGATTGTCACTGCAATTGTCACTGGATTGTCGCTGGGATTGTCATTGGATTGTCACTGGGGTTGTCATTGGGATTGTCACTGCAATTGTCACTGGATTGTCGCTGGGATTGTCATTGGATTGTCACTGGGGTTGTCATTGGGATTGTCACTGGGGTTGTCATTGGGATTGTCACTGCAATTGTCACTGGATTGTCGCTGGGATTGTCATTGGATTGTCACTGGGGATTGTCACTGGATTGTCGCTGGGATTGTCATTGGATTGGCACTGGGCTTGTCACTTTGATTGTCACTGGGGTTTGTACTGGGTTTGTCACTGGGATTGGCACTAGGGTTGTCACTGGATTGTCCCAGGGGTTGGCACTGGGGTTGGCACTGGGATTTGCACTGGGTTTGTCACTGGGATTGGCACTGGCAGGAAGCAGCTGAGGGACCTGGCTGTCCTTTTCTGGATTCCCCTCAATTTATCTGATCCTCCTTACATGCCCAAACCCAGATGTTCCTTTGGGCAGAGATCCCACATGCCTGGGGAGCTGCTGCATCATCTTGTGGGGACAGGAGCATCTCAGTGACCTCCCTGAGCTGCACTGGTGACACGGTGACACAGCTCCTGCTGCAGCTCTTCAGGGTTAATTCAGCCCTGACTAATTAGTGCTGTGTCACACTCCGTGAAAGAGCCTCCAGATGTGACTCATGCAGGGGAGCCCAGCAGAGCACCAACATTTTGCTTGAAACTCTTCAAACTGAGCTTGGCAGCACTTTCCAAAGGGCAGCAATGACAATCAATGTGACCAGAGCAAACACAGCCCTTCCAGGCTGGCACTGGCCCCAGAGAGCCAGATGAGCATCCTGACTCTGTAAAAAGCACCAGGGCTGGCCAGACCCAGGTTCAGTGCTGCACCCAGGGAAGTGGGACCTGCTCCCTGATCCCAGGAGCTTCCTGTGGCTCTGCAGAAGGGCTGGGCCCAGATGAGCAATGAGTCACACACACAGCCTGATCCATCATCATTGCCTTTTATTTAATGCACAATAAGCCTGCCTCTAAGCCTAAATTAATTGCACGGTCTTACATATGAGTCACTTAATTTTAATTGCTATTACCTTAATTTCTACAATTACAGTGGGTAAACAACAGGGCTTCATTTTCCAAGGGATGTGGCTCACGTTTGGAGCACGTTTGCTTCCTGCCTCGCTCATTTCTCGTGGCAGTTCTCTGGAAAACATCATGTACATCCTTCCAAGCAGGGAATTTGAAAATATCCCTATGGTAATGAGAACTTCTCCTTCAGCCCTGGCCAGCTCCTGGGTGGGACATGGTGAGTGAGTGACACCAACCTGTCCCACAAAGGGATCAACAGCTGAGGCCCCAGTGCCAAGAGCTTGCACTTCTTGCCTTCCTTTAGTGGCTGCACCTCACAGAGCGGTTTGTAAACCCAGATGTACAGATTTTCCAGACACTGACCTTTTTTTCATTTGGATTTTAGATAAATGTTTTGTAGACCTGGCCCTGGGCTGGTTGTAGGGGCTGGTTGATGTCTCCTGCTGATGGAATGGGGCAGTGTTTTCCAGCTCCAGAGATCACAGATCTAAAAGAGCAGAGTTCACCAATAACTTTAATTCCTCTCCTCTCCCTTCAAGCTACAACCCCTTTAATTACAGGCCTGTAACATTTTTCAGTTGTTCTCACTTCCCAGCAAATAGTTTGGCTAATAGTGGTTGTATTGATGGACCCATCCAGCAGAGCAGAGAAAGAACCAAAGCTCCTGGATTTAAAATGAATGGAGTGTTTACCTGTACATCATTTTAATGGATGGTGAAATTCATTCTCATGATAGACCCATAAATGTCACTTTCTGTCTGCCACAGCAAAATACTCATGTAACAAATGGCATGCTGCATTAATACCCAACAAGAGGATGTTCAAAGCAGCTTGACTTGCATTACACACGCTAATAAAGGCTCAACCTGGGATTTTTATTTCTTCTGTTGGCTCAGGGAGCAGCAGAAACACATGGGTGGAAGTACAGCAAGAGGGAAGATGAATGATATGAAATTAAATATAAACTAGTCTGGTTCCAAGAAATGAGATCCCTTTGTTGAGCTTGGGTTTATTCCAGGTGCTCCGGTAGAAACTATTTTTATTTGTTGGGTTTTTTTTTTTACCACAATCCTCTGAGTTTGCTCAGCTTTGAGAACACCTGGAGACTGGTCCCAGCTTCTTCCATCCCTCAGTGGAAATGCAGTCACATCCCTGAAATCCCAATGTCCAGGGGCATCAGAGCCCTCCAGGGGTGCACAAAAGAGCAGTCAGGGCCCTTTGTTACATCCTGCTCTGCCCCACTCTCCCAGGACTGCAGCAGGTTTGGGGCACTGGGGGCAAACAGGAATCAGCAAAACATCTCCAGCCTTTTGTTTCCCATTATTTTCTCTCCAGGAAAACGTTTTCTCAGTTTCTCTTTCCTGGATTCCCTTGGGTTGGGGAGCACAAACATTGTCCTCTCCTGGGCCCAGGGATGGGATGGAGCAAACAGCAGGGGACAACCCCAGCCCCTGTGCCAGGAGCCAGCTCTGTGCCTGTCCCTCTGCCTTTGCAGAGCTGCTGCCTCACAAATCCATCCTGTGGGATTTCAGAGGGGGGAAACCAAAGGAGATTTTAGAACTTAAAATTATTTAGCAAAAAGTCAAACCCTCTGTAGTCCTGTAGAAATCAAGAACTTTCTTCACCTCTAAGTCACCCTCCAGGCTTTAACAGAGAATAATGTCTCATATAAAGGATAGTAAAAATAGGTACAAAATGTGGAGGAAAAGGAGGGTTTCTCTCTTTCTCTGATGTTCCCATAAGCAGCTCTTATCTTGGTATTTGGGATGTTCTTATCTCCCTGTGATGGGAAGGGCTGGGTGTTCCATGAGCCCCAAACAGTCCCAGCACCACTCTGGGGCTGAGGGAGACACAAATCCTGTGGGAGCTTTCCTGGCTCAGCCCTTTATCCCTGATTAAAGCTGCCCACCCAAAGAGAGCACTCTCTGTGTGCCATCCCACCTTTCCCTGCTCATAAACTGGGGATGAGGGTGGATGGGAAACCCCTAATTTTGGGTGCTCAAACAAAGGTCAGGGCTTTTGTGTTCCTCAGCAGAGGATTAGAGCCTGGGGGAAGTTTAGCAGGACCTAAGTCGAATAATTTAATTAATAAAAACTCCCCCCTCCCATCCACTGCCAATTTTTTGTTCTACCTTTGGTTTCATCTTTATTCCCTTAGATTTAGCTCCAGCTCCCCTATCCCTAAACTCTCAGAGTGGAGCCCTCCTGCTTTTTTTTTTTTAAAATACTGCAGCTCAATTTCCAAACCCTGCTCAGCTCTGTCAGATCATTTAAATATTTAAATGAGCCTGGATGGACTATTTGTTAATTAGAGCTTTCTGTGTTAGAGAAATGTTCCTTAATTTGCATCTCCCAATATAAATATCCCCTGGACACCAGCACTTAAAGCTGCAAACCCCTCCACAGGAGGAAGCTGTCAGGGACAGAGCAGAATGGGATTCCCCTGCTTCCCAATTCCCAGGATTCGTGGCCTTGTTCCTCAGATTGGAAACATCCCAAAAGGAGTGCTGGGATGGAGCTCAGCTTTTGGATTATCTCAGGTGTTATAAGTGCATATTCTATTATTGGCTTTTTGCAAGTATTAAAATGAATGCTATATAGATAATGTTGGATAAAATGGTAATGTAAAAAAAAAAAAAACGGGTCAAGGGGCTTTTTGTCCACGTAACCAATTTAAGGAATGGTAAGAGATAACAAGAAAATTCCTTGCATTCTTGGATCATCCTAGGAGCTCAGGTGTGGATCACCCTGATCACCAAAGAGCCAGGAAGAGGAATAACAGGAATAACCAATACAAGATTTACAAGGGGGTGGTGCAGGTGGGGTAGGGGGGACCCAAAAGAATGTTTGTGAATAATGCATGAGGGTTTATGAATATACAACATGTGGATGCATTTAAAGCAGTGTTTTCTGAGTTAGAGTGTGCTCCTTGGTATGAACCCAAGGCACCCGGCCGTGTGTAACCCTTTGCTTTATTTCTGTCTCCTGTTGTCTTTTTATTAAACCTTTTAAATTTTACCAGGAGAGTGAACTTCGTTTTTCACATCAGGTCTCCATCACAAGGAGCACCCTGAGCACTGTCACTGCACCAGGCCCTGCTGGAGGTGGAATCTGAGGCTTCACCTGCTCCTGTTTCCTCTCACTGAGCTGTTGTGGGAACATGTTTGAGGCACGGCTCCACTCTGATGGCCTCTCCAGCTTTCTGTGCCAGGAGAGTGGTAATTCCACAGTGATATTTCAAGAAATATCGCTGTCTCTCTGTATTTAAGGGCTCTGAGTCGTGAAGAGAAAGGAGAAGTGTAATCTTCTTACATTATCATTAAAGGCATCAACTAATCCTGCTGCAAAAGGTGTGATTTGCTGATGGAGAGGGGAGCATTGCTGCTGCCCGGGAATGCAGCTAATGAACACTTCTCCCCCGTCCCTCCAAAGCTTATCTGTGCCTGATAAATTCCACATCCCCACCTCCTTAGTGCACAATCCTCACCTGGCAAACGCTGTGCCCCTTTCTATAAATATTTGCTTTTCCACTGCGGAGTACAAACAACAGGGCACTGGTGCTGGGCTGTGGAAGTGCTGCAGATGAGGCAGGAGGTGGCACCGTCAGGTGGGCAATCATCAAACCATCCCGGGTCACACACAGGCTCTTCGTTTTGCTGCTGGCTTCATCTGCTGCCTCAGGCAAAGCACTTCACTGCTTTCTGCTTCCAGTTCCACCCACCAGGAAAATAAATACCCGTATATCCAGCTTTGTCCCACTGCTTTGGAAAACAGAGGAGGTGAGATCTGGGAAGAAGCATTCAGGCATGCATGGGTGGCAGTGATCTCTGCCTCTTTTCCAGGCAGGATCAGGGAAAGTTTAACTGGTCCTTCCTCAATTTGCAGGCGTGGGACTCCTGTGTCAACCCCACAGAGGGGAAGAGGGATGTGAGCAAAGTCTGGGAGTCCCTGGGAACAGGGATTTACAGAGGAGAGAGGCGCCAGCTTGCTGACAGAACATCTTTTTTCCTCCTTTGATAAGTTTTTTTACCATTGCAGGTGCAAATTGGTCAGATTTACCTTGCTCCTGTGTGTTCCCAGCGTTCCATCTACATTCCTCTTCCCTTTCCTTGTGTCCCTACACACATCAACCATTCTCTCCAACACTCATTGGCTTCCAAAAACTGCTCCATGCCTTGGAGAGACTTTGCACAAGCTAAAATCCAAACCAGAATATTGTAGGATGGCTGAAATGGTGTTAACAAAAAGGAGTTTGGGGTTTGGTGCAGGGTGCTGGAGTCCAAGCCAAGAATTCTGTAGAGCTGAGTGGGCTGGGGAAAACAACAACAGGATTTGGTTCCAGGGAATGGAGGTTTCACAGGTAGAAGGTTTGTGCAAGCAAAATGAACCCAAAGAGGGTTTTTCATGAGTATGGAGGAGTTGAAGCATCTAATATATGTATAAGAAATGATCTATGGGGAAACCCCAGGCTGACAGGGAGCAGCAGCTGTGTGACAAGAGCAAGGATTGTCCTGGTGTTGCCTGGAAAGGCTGACCTGGAAACAGAGACCTGGCAGAGTAAAAGAATAAAAAGGGATTTATTGCAAGGATCCAGCTTGGGCAGTGCAGGAACCCCTTGGGGCTGCACCCAAGCAATCCAGCAATGGTCACAAAATGGATCCAGGGCACGAGGCCTCACACTTTGATAGGTTTGGGTCCATCAGCAGATTGGAGTGAATTGTCCAATTCCAGCTCCAGGTGATGCAGCTCCATCCTCCTTGTTCCCTCTCTTTCTTCACTGTTGTTTGCACTCTTGGGCCTCAAATTTGTCCTTGGTGCCCAGCTGGAAAGGAATTGTTTTGTCTCCCTGCCCTGTGAGGAGAGCTCACCAACCCTTCATATGAACCCCAGAACTGCACACTAAACCAGCTCAGAACCCGAAAAAGTATCAAAGCTAAAACTTAAGGCATCACTGGACACATGGCTTGACCATCCCCAAAACCAAGGACAGCCCCAGCTTCTGCCACTGCTGCCAGCACCAGGAGCTCTGCAGCCAGCTGGCAGCACAGGGGAACTCTCTTATTTCCACATTTATTTCCTGCCAGGGTTTCTCAGTGCATCTGACTACAGCACTATTGGAAAACGAACGCAATTATTTTGGATTTCCCATTTCGTATCTCTATTTTTTTAAAATTTATTTGTTCCTTAATGACTTGCTTTTAGTTAATGAAACCTCCTGCTGCTTAGGAAAGGGAAGGATAGGCCGTGATTTCCAGCCAAATGTGTGTGTGTGTGTGCCAGTGCCTGTCAGCACAACACCCTGCTCAAATTTGGGCAGGGATCTGAGTGCAGGAGGCTGATTGAAGGAGCAGGACATGAAATTCCACTTGTCTGGCTTGTTCTGTGTGATCTGGAATTCAAATTTAGGGTTCACTTGTTGATGTAAGACCTGAAAGTGCTTATTACCATCCTGACCTGGGTGGAAATGCCGGGACCTGGAGTCTGGAGAGGAAATCAAACTTTCTGAGCTTGGACTCCACACTGTCATGTCCTGTTGGGTTGGACACAGAGCATTTGTAGAATCCTGGCTGAAAAATGGGCAGCAGTTGTGATTAAAAAGGAAAAGCCTTTGTCAGCTTTCTTAAAAGATATTTTATCCCCCATGAGGGGAGAAAAAGGGAGAAGGATGCCTTTGAATAGCTCCTGTGCCTTGGAAACATTTTTAATATCCCTTTAAGTATAAGCTCCAGCATATTTCTAGCTGTTATGAATTGCTCTTATATTAAAAATGTAGCAGTGGTGTTTTATGAAGGGGAAACATTTTTAATGCCAAAGTAGTGCTATTTTAAAATGAGTTTCTTTTATGAAATGGATGAGGCGGTTTTATTTAAAAAATACCATTTGGGAGGGAAAACTGTGGCTGTATTTCTGTCTTACAGTGAAAGACAAAGCTGCATTTTTTACACCACCTCTTTTTTGAAAAGAAGGGGCTAGACTTGAATTTATTGGGGTTTCCATGGAGTCTGTTTAGGCTCTGCCTGCACACAAAAATGTAGTTTTGCATGAAGGGTGTGGTATTAGAAATAGTCAAAGGTGTTTCTTTGGCCCAAATACACAGTGACCTTGTGGAAAACTCCTTTGGAGTTAAATTTGCATTTGTAATTATAAATAATAATTATGAATCCTTCCCCTCTTGCTGTGTGGAGATTGCTGTGATAGCAAATACAGATTTTTAGCCACAGCCTCATCCTTCCTGCCAAAGGTGTGAGGAGAGGACAGCACCAGCCCTGCTCTGCCTCCAGTTTTGGGCACCTCCAGGGGAGGACTGGCACCATAAACCCTGTGTAACTCAGCCAAGTGGGAAGGGAAGGCAAACTCTGAATAACAAACCCCAAACCAACAACCACCCTGAAAACAACAAATCACAGCTGCTTTTTCCACAGGAGCATCCAGGGCAAACTTTCCCTGTGCTGAAGGAGAGCAGGGATCTTTTTCCAGGTCTTTTTCTCCAGGGATGTTTTTCTGGGATGTTTCTCCAGGGATGTTTCTCTGGGATGTTTCTCCAGGATGTTTCTCCAGGATGTTTCTCT
>VXBQ01009402.1:139197-156876 GCA_013400175.1 Phainopepla nitens
GGATGTTTCTCCAGGGCTGTTTCTCCAGGGCTGTTTCTCCAGGGCTATTTCTCTGGGATGTTTCTCCAGGATGTTTCTCTAGGATGTTTCTCAGGGCTGTTTCTCTGGGATGTTTCACCAGGGCTGTTTCTCCAGGTCTGTCTCTTTGGTATGTTTCTCCAGGGCTGTTTCTCCAGGGCTGTTTCTCCGAGGGTGCTGCAGCTGCAGCAGTTCTCCCAGCACAGCTCACACCGAGTTTCCAGGACAATGTGGGACATTGTGTCTGCACAATCAAAGGGGTGCAGGATCCTGAGCCAGCCCAGCTGCTCACAGGCGAGAAAAACACCAAAACCTTCACCTCATAACCCACTGATCCTTTACCTCTACATTTATACAGGTGCACTGCTCTGGATGTGCTTGAGGATGTTCAATTGCATTTGTGCACCCGAGAGGCAGGGCTGGAGCTGTTCTAGCTAAAGTGAGACCCTCCTGCCACCTGGGAGCACCCACACTATTCTCAGTTTGCTCAGCTTTCCATGATCCTGGCTTCTTCATTTTAATTTCTTCACCAAAAGCTCTGGTTCTGGTCCCTGATCCTGGTTTCTCACCTCTGTTTCCTCATTAAAAGCTCTTGCTCCTGGAATTACGTTGTTTTCATTCTGTGATCCGTTTCTCAGCATGCTGCTTTCTCTGTCCCACCCGCCATCTCTCACTTCTTCGTGCTTGTGGGCAGAGGAAAAAACCTCGGGAATGCACCCTCCAAAGCTCAAAAAAACCCAGTTAAAAGCCAGGAAAACACTTTTTTTGAGTGTGGTCGTTTGCACGAAGTTGAGAGCGGCCATGGCTGTTGTGAAGAAGAGTGAGGCTGATCTGTGCTCACACAGAATGATTCTGAAAACAGACTGTGGGTGGCACAGGACCAAAGGCAAATTTAAACACTTTTCAGAGGTGAAATTCCTCTTTTCCTAAATTACTGTCCTGGCTCATTTCAGGGTCTGAGTGGCTTGGTGTGTGTCCTGGAGAGAGGCTGCCACAGGCTGGTAATGCTTGGGCAGTCCTGACCGACCTCAGGTGCTGCTTCCACAGCTCTGCCATTCATCCCAGGAAATTTGTGTTCTGGAGCAGAGGAGAAACCATGGGTTCTGTCACCCAACAACACATTCCATGCAGGAATCACCCTCCCTGAACATCTGGGTTGGAAATCAAGAGCTCACACAGCTCTGCAGATCAACTGGTTGCACACAGAGTGTGCTTCAGGTTAAGTTTCTGTAATTGCTGGAGCTGGAAGGCAAAAGGGGAAAAACTCAGCGGTGTTTGTTTTTCCTTTAATCATTCCTGTACAAAGGCAGTTCTCTGGCTCCCTGGGGTCTGGCTGGGTGGTTTTGCATATCTGAGAGGTGCAGTGCTGGCTTCCCCCTTCCCTCTCCATTATTTATCTATTCCTTTGTGTCGGGTCCAGCTTAAGTTGTGAGCATTCTCTGGGCTGTGGTGATAATTATATTTATTCCTCTGAGATGGTTTTCCTTGGGTTTTCAAACAAGACAGGGGCCTTTGAGATCTCACTGTCTTTGGCTCTCTGATAGCTTTTGAACCATTTGTGAGTTTCCAACTAATTTCTCCAGCATGTGTCAGTCTCAAAGAGAACTCAATGAGGTTGTTATTTTTATTACCCAAAGGGACTGGTAGAATCCTATATTTCTGTAAGTTTTATAAACACAGGTGGGAGAGAAAGGGGTGTTAATTCTGTATTTCCATAGGCTTTGTTAACACAGCTGGGAGAGAAAAGGGTGTCAATCCCACTGCTGGGGGCTGAGGGTAAGGTCACCCTTCCAAGAAACCAGGATCCATGTGGGAGACATCCCAAATGTCCCAGGAACAGTAAAAACTGCTTTGTGCCTAAAGTTCCACCCATTTCCATGGGAAATTCAGGGTTTTGTGGTTCCACCACCCACAGAGCAACCTGAGTGTTAAGCCTCATATATTCAGAATTTATTTTGTCATACTGCTCCTTCTGCTGTTTCAGCAATCTGGCTGACATCTATCTCAGCATTTGTTCTTCCCTTCCCTGAGAAAGGAGCATGTAGGGACTGGGAGCAGAGTGAGGTGCCCGTGTTTGGTGTCATAAAATTTCAATAGCCATGCCAATTTTCAAATATATATATTTTATTTTAAAGAAAGCAAGCAAGCAGCGCTGGGTGGCTGAGGGAGTCTCCTGCTCCACTACGGTCCACGCCACTTACAAATTTTTTAGGGTATGTATACTGTTTTTAAGCATACAAAGCATTTTCCAATGTCTGTGTTAGTCTAAATCAGCAGATATCAATAAGCTGGGGTCAGCAATTTCATCATCTTTCCAGGTGGTCTTGGGCCTCTTTTCTTAGAGTCTTCTGGAGGGAGGCTGGCCTGTTAGATAATTTTAGTTTTCTTACAAGTGCATTTTAACTATACATTAATATCTTTGGCTTTACCACAGCTTCCTCTATTTCACCCTGAGCACCTGCCATTTTTGCTGTCACATCTGTTAGCCATACCACAACTTCTGCTATTTTCTTATTCAATGCTTTAATTTGGCTACTTGGTCAGAAAGTTTCAAAACTGTTCTTTAGGGTACGCGCTCACTTGCCAGACAGCAGCTATCAGCACCCTCTGATTTCATATCCATCCGACACGAATCACAGAAACATTCCTCACATTTGGGATGGAGAAGGTGGAGTGTGAGAAGCACACCCCTCGTGTCTGGATTTTGGGAAGGGCAGAACGCCCTGGTCCCTTCCCTTCCTGCAGACAGAGATGCTTTTTGGGCGCATGACTCAAGTGAACTCGGTGATTTTGTCTCCCTGCCATCCTCGGGGGCTGGCACAGATGACCTCATGTCTGGGAGAGCACAGGGCACCCTGTCCTCTGCTTCCTGCACGAACAAATCCGCTCCCTGCGTGTTCTGAGACCTGATTTTCAGTGCTGCTCCCTACTGAGCATCCCCACTCAGCAAAAAGCTGTGCAAAGCCTTCTCTGTCCACTTTTCAAGGGAATTCCTCCATGAGAAAAAGGTATGTTCTGGGCATAGAACATCTACATTGAAATACTGTACTCTTTTTTAAAATAACTGTTCATTCCTTTCCTCCCTTAAGAGCTCCTTTAGTGATCTGACTCCTTCAGCACCCATCAGCAAATCCTGAGGGACAAAAAGGCTCTTTGGTGGGAGCTGGGAAGGGACCTGCAGCCTTCCTACCTTGTGACACGAGGACAGCCATTGCTCCTCTCTGTCAAAAGCTCTAATTCCTAATTTAGGAGGCAATTCTAGTGCAAATTAGTGCGCCTTGCAGATAGAATTAGAGTCTGTGTGATGATTTGGAAAATACAATCAATTTACTCCAATTGTTTGTACATGTCAGATCTCTCTCCAATAATGAAGAATTTACTCCTCGTGTGTGAATGCAAACAATGAGCCATTAGCCACGGAAAGGGAGACAGAAACAGCAATTTCGGGGTGTGATGGGCTCATTTGGAAGCTTGGGGAGGATGTTTCAAGAGCCAGGGAGGGTGTTCCAGGGCCAGGTAGGGTATTTCCAGGTCAGGGAGGGTGATCCAGGGCCAGGGAGAGTGTTCCAGGGCCAGGGAGGGTATTTCCATTGTCAGGGAGGATATTTCCAGGTCAGGGAGGATGTTCCAGGGCCAGGGAGAGTGTTCCAGGGCCAGGGAGGGTATTTCCAGACCATGGAGGATGTTCCAGGGCCAGGGATGGTATTCCAGGGTCAGGGAGGGTATTCAGGGTCAGGGATGGTATTTCCAGGCCTGGGAGGGTGTAGCCAGGTTGAAATCCCAAACCCTGTGCTGTGGAAGGCTGCAGGGAGAGGAGGGTGACTCCTCCTAGTCAGGGATGTCCCTCTCCTGTCCAAAATGTGGGAGGAGGATGAAGGACAGCCAGTTCTGCTGCTACAGCCGGGGAAGAGAGTCCAGTGCTGGGCTCAGGGTGGCTCTGCCCCTGCAGGGGACACCACATCCTCCCCCTGTCCCCAAGCTTGGCTCTCCCAGCATGGCTGCAGTGGCCCTGGTCCCCAGCCAGGAGCTTTTCCACAGTGCCTGGGCTCCCCAAAGACCTGCTCTGCCTCTGGAGCCCCTAAAAAGTGCCTTTATTGAGCTGTCCCCCTGGGGACTCTGCTGTGACCATCGTTAACAGTGCAGGTGGGATTTCTGTGCTGCAGCAATTCATCCTTTGAGACTTTGCCCTGTGAGGAAGCTGGGCTGGACCTACAGCTGCTGCCAAGAGCTCAGGAGCATTTCTCAACACCAGCAGAGTGTGTCCAGTGCATCCCTTGCAGAGCTCCATCCACCCAGAGCTCATTAGAGGGTACTTGGGGAGTGACTGCTGCTCTAATTCTCAATTTCTGGTCTTTTCACGGCCTGATCTAAACAGCTTTTTAGAAGGCAAACAATATGCATATTTCATGAAATTCAGCTCAATATCTGTTTAATTGTGAACGCCCTCGGTGAGGTTTTCAGGAGTTGCTTCAGTTAATCACTTGAGCTGACAAACAGGAAACTGGGAATGAATTTCTGAGCACCAAGCCTTCATCAGTCTCCTCCCCCTCTCCCTCTTCCCTCAGAAATCAGCTCCTTTGCCTTGCTCTGGCAGCCTGATTTTTTCCCAGCAGGGTTTCACCTCTGGTTTTGGACTTTGAGCAGTCCCTAGGGAGAGGCCATTCCCAGGAAAAGTTCCCTTTAATCCCCAGGATGGCTGGGAAGGGCTGTGCTGTCAGGGGCCTGGTGCGGCTGGAGGCCAGCATGGCTTGCAGTGGATCCAGGTAGGAGAATCCTGTGGCTGTAAATTCCTGGAGCATGCAGATGTTCCAGCATATGTATCCTATCTCTGGGGCCAGCCTTAATGCTGGGGGAAGTGCACGAGATGGTAAAACCTACATTATCTGGGATTTAGGATGTTTGCTTGGCAGAACAAGGGATTAGAGAGTAGAAAGCTGAAATGACCATCTGTCTGCAGAAAAAGGATCCCGTGAATTCAAATTTCCATGGTCGTTTTCCCTGATCTGCTTGACTTCATTTGATATCTTCTATCAGAGCTGGTGTCTTCGTGCCCCAAACAGTGACAGAGTTCATTTCCCACACATGGAAATTCTCTGCTACTTGTCTTTCTACAAGGAGCTCTAGAAACCCTTTATCTGTCACTCTTGAGTTCCCCATTGTTTGCAGCCCATCATTTTAGGGCTTCCAGCGCCTTCTATCCCCAAAGAATGAGAGCTGGGTTTGTATTTCTTCTACATCTAGAACTGAAATGTGTTTTCCTCTGGGGTGGGATGATTCACACAGTTCGACTCTATCACTGCACAAGAGTTTAGTCACCAGTTCCAGGTGTTCATACACCAGTGCTGTCAATTTTTGCCATGTGCTTGTGAATCTGATGGTATTTGATGCTTCCCTGTAGAGCCTCTGCTCCTGGAAATGTGGGAACCTTGAAGTTTTGGGTTTAAAAAAGCTTTGAGGCCTTGTGGCTGTCGAGGAGAAATCTGGAAGCTTGTTAAAAGTGCTGCCAGTGGATTCACAACCCAGAGAGCTTAAAGCCCTACATTTATTAATTTTAAATCTCATTATCTTTAATAGCAAATTGCAATTTCCTTAAAATAGCAGAGACATAGCACCTGCAAAGAGGCAGCAGATCCCTGGTTCTGTGCTGGGGCTGTGCACTGGGAGGTGCAGAAGCCTCTCCTGACTGACGAGATACTCAGAGCCTGAAGGAAATAAAGTTCTCTGCTTTGTTTTTAAACCTTGCCTTGCTCCCATTCTTTAGGATTCAGTTCTGAAGGCAGAGAGCCTGCCTGGGAGACCTTGATTCGGGGTATCTTCAGCAAGACAAAGAGGTTGCTGGGCACTAATCAGCTCTGCTGGAATGGTTTGTAGCTGTGCTGGCATTAGCATGTGCTCCCCAGGGGCTCCCAGGTGCCTTTGGAGTGAAACACCAAATAGATTGGGGTCCTCACCCCTGTGCAGGCTGCCTTGAAGCATAGAAGCTTGAGATTTATTTTCTTTTTTTTTTCTGTTCTCTGCGTCCTGCCTTTTCTGCTTTCCTTCTCTTTTAGCATTTCCTTGTTTACAGCAAGGTGAGTCGTATTTACAGCGCCGGGGAATTTGTCAGGAGCTGCATTCTGCTCCTCATCTGTTCCTTGCCCATTTCAGAAAGCAATTAGCAGGCGGAGCATGTGAATAACAAACTGTGCTGGAAGGGGCTGCTCACCCAAGTGTGCCGAGCAGAGCTGCTCCTGTCAGAGCTGGGAGCTGACAGCTCCAGCACGGCCACAGCCAGGGCCAGCACACACAGCTGCAGGGACAGCCCAGAGATCCACAGCTCTGGGTCCTTGGGGACACTGCTTGGGGCAGGCAGTGGCATTTAGGGGCAGGGAGTGGCATTTAGGGGCAGGTGTCAGCTGCAGGGAGAGATCCACAGCTTTGGGATCCTTTTGGGGCAGGGACTGGCAATTAGGGACGAGTATCAGCTGCAGGGAGAGGAGATCCACAGCTTTGGGGTCCCTGGGGACACTGCTTGGGGCAGGGAGTGGCATTTAGGGGCAGGTGTCAGCTGCAGGGACAGCACAGAGATCCACAGCTTTGAGGGGACACTGCTGTGGGAGAGAGAGTGGCATTTAGGGGCAGGTATCAGCTGCAGGGACAGCACAGAGATCCACAGCTTTGGGGTCCTTTTGGGGCAGGTATCACTTATTTGGTCTTTCCTTTTTCTGCAGAAGCTGATGAGTTGTGCATCGAACTCTTAGAGGTGTCCTGAGCTGTTTTAGTCTTAGAATCAAAGAAATAAAACTTTTGTGCTCAGTTCTGCTGCTCAAGATGCAGCCTGGGAGTGTGTGACTGGGGCAGAGCTAAAAGATGTGGGATAGCAGAGCAGTATTTCATAGACACTTAAAAAAGTCATCTACAAATATAAGTTAATATTTCACTTTGTTTGCATGGGATGTTTCCCTGCCCTCAGTACTGCACCAAGTACTGCTGGAATCAATCAGGGAAGGGTGAAGCAGCGGGATTTGAGTCTGCTTCAAGTGCAAATGTCTGTGCTAACTCAAACGTGGAGCTGCTACAGACTTTTCCATTATTCATATATTGGGTGCTTTGCTCTGAGGTTGAACTTGGTATCTCCAAAACTCAGCTTTTCCTTTATCCCTGTTCTAAACCAGAAGATGTTTTGTGACCCCCCAAGGTGAGGGACCAGGAGGGGAGCAGAGGAAACACCATCCTCTATCCCAGGCTTTTGGATACTTCCCAGTATTTTCCTTCCCTCCCAGGTTTAATGTGCTGCCCTCCAAGCGAGCAGTTTGCCCGAAGAGCAGCCCCACTTCACCCAGCCTCGCCTCCAGCTGGCTTCCCATGAAATAATAATCACAGCATTTAGGAAATGAAACCCTGAGTGCTGCCCGAGGGCAGGCGGGCCTGCAGAGGGAGAGTGGGGAGTGTTTGTTGGGAGTGGGAAGCAGCAGCAGGATGGAGCTGAGTGCAGGACACAGCCCCTGAGCCTGATGCTTCCTGACGGGCTCTGGCTGCTCCCTCCATTCCCTGTGCCCCAGGGAATCCATCCCACCTGAGGCTGGGGTGCAAAGGTGAGGGAAGGCTGGGCACAGCCCCGTGTGTGTGGGGATGCAGAGCCTGCTCTCAGGAAGGATTACCAGCAGTGGCTGTGGGCACAAAGCCGCCTGTGGTTGATCCAGATGTGTTTCTGGAGGTGGTTTGCCTGGTGGGAATGACTCTGTGTTTCACACAGATGAGAAATAGTTGCCATTTCCGAGCTGTTCCTTGCCCTTGCTCCTTTCATCTCAAGGGAAAAACGTTACTCCTGTCCTGCCTGTTTGTTCCTCAAGCTTCTGGCTTGTGTGTATCAGAACTAATCAGGGCAATATTTAATTTACCTGAATGGACATGAGCTGCTGGACTGTCACAAAAACAGAGCCTGGTGTCCTGGTGCTGCAGTTCAGAGCCTGAAGGGAAGCGCTGTGACCAGCCAGGCTCCGAGTGAGCCCTGATGACTTGATTCCCTCAAAAGCTGCATTTCTGGGAGCAGAGAGAGTAGGAGAAACTGGGTCAGCATCCAACACGACGTTAAACTGGGCATTTGCAAGTTTATTTAGTTCTAGGCACACTTTGGGCCAGTTTGAGGATGTCCCTGTGGCCCGAGCAAGAGCTCGGCTCCGTTGCTGTGTGTGCCTGTGTCAGAGGCACTGCAGCAGCTGTGCAGAAGGGCTTTGAGACCCAGCAACAAAACAGTTATTTAGGAGTTTGTCGTTTTTATAATTGTGTGGTGCTTTGAGATGCTGGGCTGAGCTCCCTGGCAGAGGCTGCTGCAGGCTGGGAGTGCCCCCAGCCCTCACGTCCCTGCTGAGAAATGCTCTGGGAGCTCAGGGCTGTGCTCCTGCAGGGACAGAGCACCTTGGTGTGCCTGGGCCATGTCCAGGGGCTGAGCCCTCTCCTGCCTGGGCCTGATGCCTTAGGATTTTAGATTTTATATTTTCCATCTATTTGTAATCCTGCAGTTCTTTAGTGTAGAACTCTAAACTCCACACACAGTGTGAGCTGCTGCTTCCCCACTTTGGTCAGACACAACAATTCCTCTCCAGGCTGGCAATCAAGGACATCTCACTGCCTCAGGCCCCCAGAGATGGAAACAAAAGGGATTTGGGGGGAGTAAACTTGGGGAAAATGTCTTCATTAGCTGAAGCTGGGATTGGAAGATTAACCCCCAAAATGCAAATGGCCCAAACTTATAAAAGTGTGAAAACCCCTGACCCATCATCCATTTTGGGTGCAGCCCCTGGGGGGCTTTGTCTGCCCTAAATGTACCTGAAGGCCCTTCAATAAATAGAACTGCTTTTTATTCCCTCAATTCTGTCTGGCCTCTGTTTTTAGGTAGTCCCAACAAGGCATCAGAGTCATCAGTGAGGATGGGGATGAGGTTGCTGTCCCTGCTCCTGCAGCACTGCAGTGCTCCAGGCTGCAGCCAGGCTTTGGGGGTTTCTTCCTGCAAGGACTTGGGCAGTGCCTCCCCTGGAGTGTGCTCTGTTCTCTGAGGGAGCACGACATTATCTCACTTTTGGCTGGAGATTTGTCTCTCTCTTTCTAGACAGGAATGAGTAGCTGGGAGACCGGGGAAGAAAGAGGAAAGGATTGTCAATAATTAGAAATTCAGCCAATTATAGAATGGTTTGGGTTGGAAAGCTCCTTACAGATCAACTGGTTCCACTCCCTGCCACAGGCAGGGACACTTTCCACTATTCCATATTTCTCAAAGCCCTGTCCAGCCTGGCCTGGAACACTTCCAGGGATGGGGCAGCCACAACAGCTTAACAAATGTTGTATTTCTGTTTATGAAAAGGCTCTTTGGTGAGCTGGTAGCCATTTAAACAGCTCCCTTAATATAGTGCAGTCTCTCAGAAAGGCCAGCAGTGGATTTGCAGCACCTGAGATGGATGAGATGGCTCCTGTGCTTTCACCAGGAACAATTTATTTACTGGGTGAGGCTGTCAACCCTGCATGAACGCTGCCAAAGCTGGCAGGTCTGCAGGATGAGCTTTTGTTGGTTTATATTTCCAGCTTCTTCAGCCAAAGCAGCCCTGCTCGGGCCATGGCTTTGTTCTGAGAAGAATGAGATGGTCAAAAGACAGCCCCTGTTCTCTCTTGCCAGCTCGTCCTGCCTGGTGCCTCGTGTGTTTGGCATCATGCTGTGTGGGATGGCTTGGAGCAGAAATGAGAACTGCAAAGGTGTTGTTGCTCATACCTCCATGGAGAATCAAAGGCTGATTTTTCTCTTTAGCTGGGAATTAGTTGGGGGAGTGACTCACTCTGCTGTTGAAGCAGCTAATGCTGCCTGCAGAATTATCCTGGCCACTGCAGCTTGGGCTCCCCACTCACTCTGTTCCAGTTGCTCTTGGCCGTATTTAAGATTTGTAATTGTGGTTGCTTTTGCTTTGCTGCTTGCTAAGCTGATGAGGGGATCAGCAAGAGAGGTGGGAGGAATTGTTGGGAAAAATCAGGGATTTCATGGCATCACCAGAATGCCAGAGCTCGACCTGGCCTAGCTTGTGGCCTCCTTTTTTCACCAGGAGAGATCAAATACCATGAGTTTTGGATCTGCTGTCTGGAGCAGATTAATGTTTCTGTTCCGCTGGAGCCTATGGCTCAGAAGTAATGACCTGGTGAAAGGCACATCAAAATAGTCCATAGAAAGGTCATGATAACAATTACAGGAGTGTAATAAAAGCAATTAAGTATTCACAGCAGCTTATTCCTTGGTAAGGGTGGAGATATCCCATTTCAGAAAGGAGCAGAGGTCAGGCAGCAGAAAGGTGAGGAGCATATTTGATGTGGCAGGTAACGAATTCCCTGACTTGAGCAGGGTGAGCGTCCTTCTCATCTGTGCTCAGGGCTGGGCAGGAGCAGGGATCAGCACAGATTATGGGGAATCCTTCTTTTACACCTGCTCTGAAGGCTGTGAGGCAAAAATCTGCAGGACTTTATGCTGTGGAGAGGCAGCGAGAATGTTCACCAAACCCTGATGATGGTAAAAATCCTTCAGGGAGAGGGAGCAGCAGCGGGATGCTGGAGCCTCCTCCAGCAGAGAGGGGAAGGTGCACACTCTCTGTGGCTTCAGCATCTCATTCCTGGGATGAATGGAGTGGGAAAGGAGCATTCCTGGGCTGAATGGAGCAGGAAGGCAGTATTCCTCACACCACATGCTTTATCTGCCACTCTGCAGGCCCATTCTTTCAGCCCTGCCAGAGGGTTTGTAGCCTGCATCCTCTGCTGTGCAAAGGCACCATTTTGCTGCCAAGGTGATGGTGTAACTGAGATTGAAGGCCTGTATGTGTGCAAAACCCTGCAGTGTTTGCAATGGAAGTAGGAGCAGTCGTCCTCAATCTGCTCTTTTTTTGTTGTGGTATGATTCACAAGGGGCAGTTCTGCGCCTTGAAAAGAAAACGCCTTTCCCGTGCCAAAGGTAAATGTTGCAACACTTCTGGGGGCAGTAAGGGTGTTTGCAGGGCAGGATTGATCCCCCAGAGCTGGCTGAGTGGGTGTGTGCACAGCCCATCACCTCCATCAATGCCAAGGCTCAGGGGGGTGAGGAAGCAGGCTCGGATTTAAGGGCCTGGCGTTTGAATCCACAGCAGAGCTGGAAACAGGACCCGGTGCCTGGGTGCTCAATCTGCTGCTAATCACAGCGCCCGAGGTGAATGGAGCTTTTCTGCAATCTTCTGGTGATGGTGCCCGGGGCCAGGAGGCACAGCTTGGAGTGGAGATAGGGAAGGAAGGAGAGCTGTCAGTGCTGTCTGAGCTGGAATCTCCTGGCGCTGCTGCGCTGGGATGCTGTGGGATGTCGGTGCTGGAGGCACTGGAGTTCCACTCCCTGCTATTAACCCCGGGTTGCTCTGTCTGCTCCTCTCCTCAAGCAGCCTGCTGGCTCCCTGCTCGTTTCACTGGAGGTGGGAGTTTTGTTCAGCAGCAATTTCACCTTTGTTGCCGGAGCCAGGAGCGGGGCTGTGCGACAGGCAGTGTAATTAAAGTTTGTTCAGACAAAGGCGCTCAGTGACGAGATGCAGTGTTGCTGAATCCACAAGGGGCACAATTAACTGATAAGAGTAAACTAATTGTTATTCATATTAAATTAGGGCACAGGTGATTTGGAAAATCTATAGACACTCCCATATGCTTTGCAATTTTGCATTGCAGATTATGGTTTTATAAGGCCCTTCTGGGATTCGGATTAGAGAGGCAAAGTGTGGAGCTGTATCTAAACTGAACATACTCCTTCCTGATTAACTACATGATAAAAACATAAATGTGATCATCAGAGGATTTATCATTGTTTGCATACTAATTTTTCTTTTCCGGGCACGAACACAACAGTTTTGGTTGGTTTTTTTTAATATATCCCAGTGATTTTGTTTAGTGGCAGCTTGGTAAACCCAGACAAGGTGACGTGATTCCTGTGCTGTCACATAATAGTTTGGAGCTGGAGGTTAATAGCAGGGAATGGGGACATGGCAGGGACACGACTGCCACAGGAGCTGCTTCTTTTGTGCTGTGCCCTCATGGTCTGTGGATATTTGCAGGGCTGTGCTCACCCTGCCAGGATGAGATGAGGCTGCAAAGAGATGCAGTCTCTCCACACTGCATGGAAATACCAGGCTGGAGCTTTTGGAGCAATTCTGTATCAGGCTTTGTTGGTTTAAAACATCTCTAAAATGAATATTTATAAACGGGACACGAAAAAAGAATCTAAATTGCTTGTGTGATCTTGGGACGTGAGATATTATGATTATTTATGCGCTTCTATGTCTCGCTTTATCAGTTCATTGTGTTGCAATCCCAGAGTGTCACAAGCTGCTCTTGAAGAAGGTTCTCTCTCAGTAAGAGCCAAAACTGCCTGGAGAAGCAGTGGTGGGAAATGTGGGGACAGCAGAGCAGGAAATGGGGCAGAGGATGTGCCAACAGCACAGCTGGAGTGTTGAGGAAGAGAGAGATGCAGGCTTGGACTGTCTGCTGAGCCTCCTGATCCCCAAAAACAAAGGGTCTGTGACTTTTGTCATCCTGAAGTCCCCATCTGAAGTTGTCTCACACCCAGAGACCCACCAATAATTCCAGCAGTGCCTGCATGAGTTGGCTTCCTCTCCTCCCTTCTCAAGCTGTGGCATCCAGCAAAGACCAGAGTTCCTGACCTGTGTGAGGAGTGCGAGGAGGGTTTGGAAATGGAGCTTAATCACAGAGCCACGAGGAGAGAGCTGTGGTGTTTGTTTGCTAAGAGGGTGCTTCCCAATAAATTAAAGCCCCTCAGAGAACAGTTTGGTGTATGATTTAGCACCGGCTGCCCCGTTCTGCTCTCTGAGCCATCTCTGCCTTGGATCCCGGCCAGGATAACGATCAGGAAAAGGCTGGAGCTGGACAAGGAGTCTGGGGGTTATTGGAGCACTCCTGCCAGCTCCCAGCAGCGTTAAACCATTTCCTCCTGGATGTTCCCCTGAGTTCAGCTCACCTGTGGTGTGTCTTTAGCCCACAAAGAGCTTCTTCCAGGAGGTTAAGGAGCTGTCCATGGGGAGCTCCATGCAAAGCTCTCATCTCCCGGGCTCTGAACTGATGCAGGCTCAGTCTCTCAGCAGAGCAGAGAAGAGGGGGCTTGTGTGAGGCTGAGGTGTCTTTGCTGGAGGAAATCCCGGTGGAAAAACGCCGGGCTGGGGCTTAATTGAAGGGGAGAGCACCACCTGCTGATACAGCACCGCGGCTCCTCGGGGCCCCTCTGCCTCTGACCTGCTGCTGAGCACAGCGTCCTGAGGGCTGCACCCTCAGATCAGGGAATAGAAACGCCCTCCATCCACTTCCAGAGACTTGAAGAGTGGACAGCTCCTCTCTGCTGCTGGGGAAGAAAGTGTCTCCCTGTCTTCGAGGAGGGAAGGGAAGCCTGTTGGTCTCTGGCCCTTGGGGAGTATTGGCCAGGACAGAAGGTGCTTGTTGGAGGATATTTTTGCCCAATGTGCAAATGACAACTGAATTGGGAGCAAGGATCTGTTCCAGAGAGTGGGATGGACTGAGATTGAAGGGAGCACCATAAACAGTGGGTTGGGGGGTTTGGTCAGATGGAGGGTGAACACAATTTGTTAGTTTGGTTTCTGGTATGAGCAGCTACAGCCACTGTGGGAAGAAGTGGAGTGGTGTTAGTTTGGCAAGGTGGTCCTACTTCGGCATTTTTTTCCTCCATAGCATCTCCCACAGCCTCTGGTCCCTCTCATCTGCATGCCAAGGTGACATAGAGACACACAGAGGCATTGCTCCATCCCTCTGGATGAGAATTACACACCCAGAGCTGCTTGTGGTGATCAGAGCAGCAGAACAGCCATGCAAAGACACTGCCCTGACATTTCCCAAGGCTGTCCCTTTGAACCTTCAGGGTCCAGCCCTGAACCAAGGTCAGGGTTGGGTCTGAGCAGCTCAGGCCTGGCATTTCAGCACCTGGCCCATCTCACTTCTCTCCCTGTTTCTGCAGGCAGTCGTGCCTCCAGTCTGGCACCACAAGGTGATGCTAGCCTGGGGAAGCTCTCTGAGGGGAGGTAATTCCCGTGTTGAGGCAGGAACACGAGGCAGTGCTGCTGGAGGTGTGAAGCTGTGGCTGGGGCAGCAGCAGAGGCTGACAGCCAGGTTAGATGGGAGCAGGGATCTCTCCAGCTGCTCCCAGCAGCCCAGCAGCGTGTCTGTGTGTGCTCTGCTGGAACACACCCTGCTATTTACTGAGGATTTGCCCTCGTGCTGCTCCCTTTGCCCCTCACAGCCCTGGCTAACGAGCTGGTTGTTCACCCAGAGAGGGGCACCGCTCGTGTTCGTGCCTGGCTCCGACGCTCCCGGCACTGCCAGATGGCAAACACGGGGCAGAGAAGAAAAGGGAGCTGCAGCTCTGCTTCCTCACAGGAAAAAAGCCTGGTGGGAGCATGCCTGCCCCGGCTCTGCTGCTGCCTGTGGAGATGGGAAGGGCAAGGCAGAGCAGGGCCAAGGACTGAGCCCCAGGGTGGCTGGGGCAGGCAGGGGGTGTGGGGCTGGGAGCATCTCCTTTGGGTTTCCACGTGCCCCCAGCCCCGTGGTAACAAACCTTACATAAACCTAGCTGGAAGCACAGCATTAATATTTAAAAACATGACATTTAAGGTATTGGATCCATGCTGTATTCTCCAGCAGAGTGTCTCTGTGTTTGCGTGTGCGTGCTCACGCTCTGGGCTTTGTTTTCCTTTCCTGGTGGATTGTTGTGTGTATGTATTTTACTCGGGGTGTTTTGTGCTATAATAAGAAGGGGGAGGGAGCAGGGAAATGCTGCTCTGTTTATACACACTGCTGTCAACAGCGAGGCTGCCTCTTCCAGATTCACATCGTCTGTGAAGCTCCCTGGATCCAGGCAAAGAGCACATTTCCCCCTTTATCCCAGGATCCTGCTGGGCCTCTCCTCCCGCTCCCCTCTTGCTGGCCCTCTCCTGGAATGTGGCCCTGGGGAGCGTGGCACAGCTCCCCAGACAAGTGGATGTGTAAAGGTTCAAAGGGACAACCTTGAGAAATGTCAGAGCAGTGTCTTTGCATGGTTTTCCTGCTGCTCTGATCACAAAAAGCAGCTCTGGGTGCGTCACACTGCAATTTTTGTCCACAGGGATGAAGCAATGCCTCTCTATGTTCATCCTGGGCTTTCTAGATACTTTCCCAACGCTTTCCACCTTTCTGAGTCTCATTTTGAGGCACTGGTGCAGGGCTCAGCCTGAAATGTTGCTGCTCACCCATTGTTTTTATAAACCTCAGGTGTAGCACATCTCCCTCCCCTCCCCCCTGAATTTTTATGTGTTTAGGTTTTGTGGCAGAAGCATTTTTATGCCTCTTCTCATATTTTTTTTTCCCCTGAAATATTCAATGAATGTGCCCTTTTCTCATTCTGATATGGGCCTCAAGGGACAGATCCTTCCTATCCATCTCCAGCCTGCCATAACAGCCTGGGACACGCTGGAAAAGCACTGGGTCTGAATCCACCCTTTTGATATAAGTGGACATTATGCAATTTTAATAGACATGGAGCTCAGTGAAACCCTTAGTACTAGCTGAGCTGGCACAAAATTCCCAGGCAAGGAGTTTTTGGAGCTGATCTCTCCCTAGGTACCTTGCAGAAAATGAGACCAAGGACAAAAAAAGGCCACGTTCCCTTTGATTGCAGGAGCTGCTGTGTTTTGCAGAGGAGGTGGCTGAGCAGGAGCTGCCTGGCTGTGCATGAAGGACTCTGGGCTGGCAATCCTTGTTCATCCTGTTCTTCCACAGAGTAGGTGCTGCTCGCAGGGAGAGGCTGTCTAAAGCTCCTTCCTCCCAGCAGCACCCTGGACAGTGCTTCAGCGCGGCCCGGAGGCATCACCTCCCTGCTTCGTGCAGCACGGGCTCAGCAAAGCTCATTTCCCCCTGAGGCAGTGGTGTGGAGCCCTCCAGCTCGCTCCTCTTCGGGAATGAGGAGTGTGGGAATCCCCGTCCCTCTGATGGTGCAGCTGGGATTTGTCAGTGGGCCTCGATGGGCGAGCATTTGTGGGTAATGTTTGGACTTCCAAACTTCCCAGCAACAATCTCTGCATCCCCTGGAGATGCACAAGTTAAAACTGGAGTCTGAATGCTGTAGGTTCAAACCCAAAATGTCCAGTGAAATGGTGAAGATCACTGAGGTTGCTCCACGTTATGGATCTCAGACCCCTGCGCACTCGAGCTGTCACCAGAATGTTGGGTGGGTTTTATTTTTATTTTTTTACTTTATTCTTCCTTTTTTGGTAAAGCATAAGTAAATCTGTCTATACCTACAGGTTTCCATGGCACTGTAACCTTAGAGAGAGGGAACAGCAGGGGAGTATCTGTGGATCTGGGCACATCCACTGTGGAACAGGAGGAGATGGTGGCACTGGGAGAGGGCTGACGTGGTTGGAGGGGGCTCAGGACAGGTGAAAGGTGCCTCGCCCCCAAGCTCAGCAGTGACTTTTGGCTCAGGTTAAACTGCCCAGCTATGGCATTTGGAGACACACTCACCGTGGTGTTCAGGCAGCTGGGAGAGATCTGCTGCTGAGCCTGAGCCAGCCCTGCTGGGTCAGCTACTAAAGGGCAGGATCAGGAGATGAGACCTTTGCTCTCCCTGTCCCTCAAGCTCTGCCTCCTCCAAGTGGTCTCTAGGGAGGAAGGGAGTGGTTCTGTGCGTGGTTAGAGGTCACACACGGCTCCTGTGTGCCTGCTGGGCTGGGGCAGATGTCACATAAGGGCAGCTAGGGTCACACCCAGAGCCCCCCTCCCACGGGAAATCACACTCCTGCTGCCCTCTGTCCAGTGCCAGGAGCCTTGGCCAGCCCCCAGGAGGGACACGGGGGTACTCAGTGTTTGGGTGGGGCTGGCTGAGGGGGCCATGGCGAGGCTGGTGCTGCAGGGAAGGGGAGTGGGATGAGAGGTAAGGATCGCTGCCACAGCTCCCACAGCCCGGGTGAGCTCAGCTGGGAGCCATCAGCGCGGCCCCGGGCAGAGAGGAGCCGAGGCTGCTCCTCCGAAGAGCTGCCAGTGGAGCCGAGCTCTGCCTGCCCGCGGGGGCTGGAGGGGAGCCGAGCCTGGCACCCAGCACATGGCCACCTTCCGAGCTTCCTCCGAGCCCTGCTGAGCCCCCTCGCCAGCCAGAGCCGCCCCAAACCTTTCCCCGTCCCTATCCCTATCCCTATCCCTATCCCTATCCCTATCCCTATCCCTATCCCTATCCCTATCCCTATCCCTATCCCTATCCCTATCCCTATCCCTATCCCTATCCCTATCCCTATCCCTATCCCTATCCCTATCCCTATCCCTATCCCTATCCCTATCCCTATCCCTATCCCTATCCCTATCCCTATCCCTATCCCTATCCCTATCCCTATCCCTATCCCTATCCCTATCCCTATCCCTATCCCTATCCCTATCCCTATCCCTATCCCTATCCCTATCCCCATCCCTATCCCTATCCCTTTCTCTATCCCCATCCCTGTCCCCATCCTCGTCCCTGTCCCCATCCCCGTCCCCATCTCCATCCCCATCCTCATGCCCATCTCCATCCTCATCCCCGTCCCCATCCTCATCCCGATCTCCATCCCCGTCCTCATGCCCATCCCCGTTCCCGTCCCCGTCCCCACGCTCCGT
>VXBQ01009402.1:156883-168018 GCA_013400175.1 Phainopepla nitens
ATCCGGGAGCCTTGCCCGGCTTTTCCTCCTCGCCGTGGCGGGGAGCGGTGCCCCTGCCCGGGCGGGAGGAATTGGTACCGACCATGAGCAGCGCAGATCCTCCTCGGGCAGGGAGAGGCTGTCGGCGCTGCTCTGGATACAAAGCAGCCACGCTCTGGTTCCTTCCTCCTGCATCCCGCTGGCCTCCTCCTCCTCCTCTTCCTCCTCCTCCTCCTCCTCCTCCTCCCTGTTCGCTCGCTCCCTCCCTCTCTCCTCTCTTTCTTTCCCGGAACGCCACGCTGCAGAAGGCAGAGCTGCGAGCCGGGGCTGCACGGAGGCACAGCAGGAGCCAGGAGCTCTCCGAGGCTGTCTGCGAGTGAAACACAGGCAGGGATGCGATGAAGCAGCGTCGTGGTGGCTGCCTGGATAAAGAAAGAAAACATTAAAAAAATAATAATAAAAAAACCACAACAACAGAAAAACCACCACAAAGCCGGACGCAACAAACGAGGAGAAAAAGGAGGAGAGAAGGAGGCGGAGGTTGCTGGGGGAGCCCGCTCGGATGGGCGAAGAGCCGCTTTGAATCGTGCCTCTGTTCCCAGGGATTAAAGCATGAATGGGAGCAGCTTCCCGGCCGCGATGGAGAGAGAAGGCGGCTCCGGCTGTGGCGATAAGGTAACTCTTGCCTCCTGTCGCTGCATGGCTGAGCCGAGCAGGACACAGATCCTTTCTGCACAGGGTGTGTGGATGCGTGCATGCAGCGGGCAGGCGATGGGAGGAAGCCGGAGACGCTCCGAGCGATTTTTTTCCTACCCCTCCCAGCGCATTCAAAGGACGCAGAGCGGGTCCCGGGGGCTGCAGTGCCGGAGATCACTTTGCCCCCGCTTTGCCTGAGGACACCGAGCTGCTTTCCCAGGGGAACGCTGCCTGGGTGAGGGGAGATGCGCCCGTGTCTCGCCTCCAGGAGCTCCCAGCGTCGCCCTCCCAGCCCTGCGCCTGCCCCGGGGCTCCCCTCGGGGACCTCAGTGGCCCTGCACCCTTCTGTGCATCCGTGCAGAATCAGGGGAGGGAAGTGAGAGGCCACCCGGAGTTGCTTTTCTCTTCCCTTGGTCATCCTGTGCCTTTTCTTCACACCAGAAAGGGATGGGGTTGAGGAGGAGGGGGAACTGAAATCGCTTTCATTTGTGCCAGCAGTGCTGAGAGCCAACTTTGAGGCTGCTTAAAGGGAAAAGCTTCCCAAGTGCTGTGTTTTGGGGGAACAGGAGATGGCTGAGCAGGGCTTTGCCATCTGAGGAGGGATCTGTGTGTTGTGCTACGGAGTGGGAGTGGGAGGGGATGAGAAACAGTGATTGTGAGGGAGAAAGTCAGTGCTGATCAATGAAGCTGCCCACAAATGATGCTTTCCTCTCCCTGCTGGGCCTCTCTCTGACTCAGTTCCTGGGTGAAACTCCGAATTTCTCTCAGTCAGAGCAGAAATCACAACTTCAAACAGTACTGGGAGGTGCCTTAACCCAGATGTTTGGGAAAGCCCCGAGGAGAGCCCGATGTTTCCAGCTGTGGAGCCCCCATGCAGTTATCCCCAGCCAGCAGAGCTCTTGCCTGGCCATCCCTCATGACCTCGGGCAGGATCCTGCTGCTGCAACATCCATTTGCTCCGTGCTGTCTTCCCCCTCCTCCCCTTGCCTTCAGGGGCTTCTCGATGGCTCTTGGCATGGGGTTAGGAAGCATTTGCTTTGATTACTGAGATAATGACGTGTCCCAGAACACATCCTGAGCTCTGGAGTGCCATCAGTCACTGTAAGAGCCTGCACAAGCATTGAGGGAGTTTGTGGCCCGGTGTGAGGGACGGGCAGAGACTCTGGAGTCTCTTGCACTGCTCTGCACACACCTGGATTTTTGGTGTCCCTGAACAGTGAATGGATTCACCAAGATCTGCCTGGAAGGTTACAAGGGCTGGGGTTTCTTGGCTTACCTGGCAGAGATGGGACTGAAAGGGTGTGGAAAGGAAGATGGAGGCACTGGGGGAAAGATGGGGAAAAGATCTTCTTTCTGTGTGAAACTCCAAACTCTGGTTTCTGTGCCAGCCTTGAGGAATATAGAAGGTGTTCTGGTGAAGGAGTTCAATGATCAGGAAGAATATTTCTCCCAGGAGGGTTAATTCTGTGGTGGGAGCTTTGGAAATGCCCAAAGCCAGCAGGACAAGGGGTGTTGCTATAATGGAAAGGCAGCTGATCAATAATTTTATTTTCCTGTTTGAATATTTATGGGTGTGGGGAAGGCAGAGGAAGAAACACACAATCAGTGATATTGGCTCTGAGTATGTTCCCATTCCAGCTGGATTACAAATCCCTTCCTGCACCCCTCCACAGGCATTCCTGGGGAAATGCTGTGGGGTTCCCAGAAATGCTCTGACAGCTTCAGGGGAGCTGGCTGACCCCTCAGGGTGCAGAACAGGGGGCACAAGCCTCACGTTTTGGTTCTCTGGGACAGAAAAGCCACAGGGTCTCCATAAGGGTCTCCCTCAGTGCAAGTGTCCACAAGAGGAGAGGGGGAGAGCTTTCCCACCTGGCTTCCCAAAGTTTCCTGACCCTTTGGGGTGGCTCAGAGTGGACAGTGAACACAGTGCCCCAAGCCTGGCAGGGGCTGCCACCCTGTCTGTGTCCCAGCTGGCACAGTGCCACCAGGGCCAGCGAGTCTGTGCCTTTGTCCTCATCAGGGCAGTGCCTCCAGAGCCCAGCCAAGCTGAGGGGTGCTGGATTCCCTCTTCCCTGCCTGGTTGTCGTGCACCTCTCTGGGGTTTCTCTGCAGTTGTGCACCCCCTGAGGCAAGGAGAGCTGTGAGTGCCTCCAGAGTGCAGGGCTGCTTGGGTCTGAGCATCCTCAGTCCTGCTGCATCCTCCTGGCAACCCCCTGGGAGATCTGGCCTAAGCTCGCCAAGAAACCTTCCAGGACCCAAGTGTGAGCACACGGTCTCCCCTTGGCCAAAGCTGGCTGCTCCCTGCCAAAATGATGCTTTCTGAACCCAAAACAGGGCATCTGCCCTTTCAATCTCTTCCAGCACCCTCCTGTTGGCACAGCATAAGCCTTGGGAAGTGACAAGAACTGTCTTAAAAGGAGCACTGGGGCAAATGTTGCGTTTCATTCTTAAGTGGTTTTTGCAGACTTGCCTTTTGAGATGATTTTGCTCTCTCCTGCCCTTGTTCTATTTCTACTGGCTCAAAAAAAAAAAAAAAAAAAGTTGTGCAAAAAAGCAATTTTTAGTTCCTCCAACAAAACCCAGTGGACAGATCTGAATCCAGAGGAGGACAGGACGTGGTCCTTTCTTGCATTTCTGTGCATTTTCTCTGGCAGGGATGAGCAGTGCCAGAGGCTTCCCAGACTCCAGGACTGCTTTTCAGCACGATCCCTGACTTCTGGGGATGCAGCAAGCCTTGGTCAGCATCTTCCTCTGTGGCCATGCCCTCAGAGGCTTCCTCACCCTCCACTTTTCCTGCAGGCCTTGGTTTCCTGCCTTGAAAAGTGAAGTGGGCTGCAGGTCTCAGTTGTGTTTAGCTGGAGGAGCCTTTGGTGTAGCTTCAACCCACCCCAAGGCAAAGCCTCTTCTGGAATCAGTGTCCTCAGAAGGTGCTTCTGCAGCAGCTGCTCTGTGGGTCTTTTTTCTCTGTGCTGTGTTGCCTGCTCATGTTTTGCCTGTGGAGATCCTGGATCAGTCACCTGCCCATGTTTTGCTGCTGTGGTGGCAGGAGAAGTGACCCGTGCCAGGCACGAGGACAAACTCTCCCTTTTCCCCCTGCATTCCTTGGCTTTTTGTGTTTGGGCTGGCAAGTTGACATCAGGGACTCACCTCCAGGAGCTGACGAGGAATTTGCTGAGCAGAGATCATGGGGTGGGGCCCAAAATTAATCTCCATCTCCTGCTGGAGACACAAAGACCACCCCCAAGTGTGTGAGTCACTGTGGAACACGTCCTCTTCCAGTGTAATGGGAGCTCCACATCCCCAGGGAATGGCAGAGTGGGCAAAGAATTCACAGTGCTGGGGAGCAGATCCTGATCTCTCAGTGCTCTGTCCCAAAAATTCAGCCAGTTTAGCCCTCCTCCTACCTTATCCCTCTCCCTCTGTGGGTTTTTTGGTTGTACCAAGTGACACTTCCCAAAGGACATTTTTCACAGGCTCAGAAAATGATTCCTGGGCAGAAAAACACCTTGGAGCACACTTCCACACCCATTTTTTACCATCCTGGAAGTGAGTTCCTTCCCTCTGCACAGTTCTGGGCAATAAACCACCTTGGAGCACACTTCCATACCCATTTTTTCTGTCCTGGAAGTGAGTTCCTTCCCCCTGTGCAGTTGTTCTCACTCTGTTCCTGCCCTGCCCGGGTACCACAGAGCCTTGGAGCAATTTCCCAGCTGCAGTGGTGCCTCTGAAATCCCTCCAGCTCTGCTCTCCCTGTGAGCCATGGGCAGCACAAGGCGATATGCCTGGCTGTGACAGCAGAATAAATAGGAAATGCTCGAGATCCCCCTCCTGCCTGGATCCGAGCTGTTTTCCTAAAGCCAGGACAAGAGCTAAGCTTCTGTGCCAGGATTTTTGTGCTGTTCTTGAAGAGCAGTGGAGAGGGAATTGAAAGCTGTGGCTCAGAGGGAGAACTCTGCTCACCCCCAGACGGTGGGGAACCCTTTGCTTTAGTGTTCTAGTGCTGGGGTGTCGCCTCAGGTAGGTTCAGCTGTAAAGAAAAACAGGAATTTCCAGGGTGAAGCTCATCTGATCTAAAGGAATTCCCCTAAAATAGACCAAATAAACTCTCCCTGCTGTTTGCAAAAAGAATAAAGACAGCCAGCTCTGCTGAGGGGACCTCCCTGCTCCTATGGCTCCGCAGGGAGCAGGAGAACGAGACACACTTCACTCTCTGACAGGAGAAAGAGCCATGGGATTTGTCTCAATTGCCTTGCTGGACAACATTCCTAAATGCCCTGCAGCTTCCTCTGCAGATTTGGCACCTGAAAGGCAAAAAAATAAAGAGGCTAATCCAGGAGAAATACCCCGAGTGTTCCTCACCTTCCATTCAGCTGGAAAGAGCCCCGGAGCAGAAGGAGGAATGCTGAGGCTCTGCTCTGGATTTCATGAATGGATGAATGTAGAGACGCAAGAGGGGATTTTGAGAGGATTTGGAAGCCTGCTCCAGGATTTGTCTGGCACACAGAGCATTTATAATACTTCCAGCATTATCATAACATAATGCCAGCGTGATTTGGGGCCCACTCGGGCTCTCGGTGAATAAAAAGCAGCACTCCTGTCACCATCAGGGGGACAGGGATCTCATTTTGGGTAAGCTGGAGTTTGCACGGTCCAGACTCTTGTCCTGGTGGCACCAAGCAAGGGCTGAGATGCTCTCGTGTGGTGCTGTGAGGGAGTGGGGGTGTTATTGTGACAGTGGGGTGGGTGCCTGGGCCGCCTCCCCTTGGACCTGGCTATAAAATTCCACCTTGGAGTTCTGGCTGAACTCCTTGGATTTCACCCTTTGTGTTTTCCACCTGTTCAACAGCTCCTAGAGCTAAAGAAGAAACGTGCCCCAGTGAATTTCCCTTCACAGAGGTGGCTCTGTGAGGGGCAGGGCTGTTCTCACTCAAGGAAATGTCCTTGGGGGAGTCCTGCTTTTTGGGGAACGAGCAAAAGCAAAGGCTGGGGGGTGACACTGCCCTGGCCCCACAGGCTGGGTGATCCCTTATGGCTTTTCCATCTCAATCCCAGGGACTGTGACACAGAAAGTAAAACTGGAACTGTGCTGGGACCAATGCATCCAAGTGAGATTTTTCCACCTTCAACTCATGTCAGCCTCATCCATCCATACAAAAAGCAAAAAAAAAAATTAAAGCCACCCTACAGTGCTGTGGTAGGAGTTAGTCCTGTGGAATCACTTCCCCAAAGCCTTCCTTGCACAGCAGAAACACATCAGAGTGCTGCAGCATTTCTGGGTGCTCCAGTGCAGGATTTGGGGCTTTTTTTGTCTGCACTGGAGTGTTCTGCTCTTTTTAGGAGGGCTGTGGGTGCTCCCAGTGCAAGGAGGCACACAGGGAGCTTGCATGTTCCATCCTGCTCCTGCTGCCCTGCCCAGGCTGTGCCACCAGCAAGGGAGCAGCGCTCCTGGAGGATTCCTGAGTGTGTGGATGAGGGGCAAAGCAGAGAGAAATCATCCCTGGTGTTTCACTGGGGGCAGGAGCCGTGGTCCAACCCAGAGCAGGGATTAGCTGGGTTAGATCCTCACCACCCCAGCTGGACTCGGGCTGGATGGAAGGAGGGAAGCAGGAGCTGGTTTGGGGAGCTGGGGCTGGATGTCTGCCTGCTCTGTGATAAAGTCACTGCCCTCGCTGTCCTGGCAGCCCTCTGTGCTTGTGGGGAGCTGGCACTCCAGCCCACGGGCAAGGCTGGAGCTGGGGGTGTGCAGGAGGTGAGGTGAGGGACCCGGAGCCGAGGCCAGGACCGAGGGACATGGGGCAGATGATGAGGGAGAGGCTGGCAGCGCTGCTCCTCCTGTCCCTCACAATCCCTGGGGAGGGATCCAAGCCAGAGCAGATCCCTCAGTTCAGGCTGGGAACAGAGCCACAAACAGAAGGGATTTTGTCAGGCTGGGCGCAGTACCTGGAGCTATTTTGGCTCATGAATAACTTGATATTTCTCCTGAATAATAGATGCACGTGATGGTTGCTGAGAGGCAGAGCTGGGAGGGGGCTGGGTGTCTGAAGGAGGGAGGGAGGCACAGGGACTGGGGCAGTCCTGGGCTGAGCTGGGAGCTGGCTGGGGGCTGGAAAACTGGCAGAGGTGATGTTTGCAGGTAAATGTGTGTGACTGGGGCAGAGAGGGGGCCTGGCTGGGCTTTTCATGTCTCCCGTGGTCAGCAGGAGTATATAAATGTATATTTATATAAAAATATATTATATATTAGTGCAATACAGCACTGCCCAGCTTGGGGTCTGGGGCTGAGGAAGGTGAATATTTGTAATGCTGCCATTTCTCTGCCTCCAAGAGGGGCTTCCTGTGGCTGTGTCCATGGCAGGAGAGCCATGTTTAAATCACAGGCACTGTGAATAAATCCCAGCACAGTTTATGCTGCAGGTCAGCAACCCAGGACGTGCCTGCAGGGCAGGTTTGGGACAGCCTTGAGAACTGTGGGGATTTTTGGGAGGCACTGGCTGTGCTCAGATCAGCAGGATGCTTTGAGAGGCAGCCTCTCTCTTCCTTGAGAGACAGCTTTCACCTGACTTTCTAGTGGCACGTTCTGCTTCTAATTTGGGAGAGAGAGAAGAATAATCTGGCACAAGCCTGCCACCTTTGAAAGGCTGCCAGCCAGTTTATGGCACTCTCTGTCTGCCTGCTCCCTACAGCCTTGGAGATGCAGGAATGTTCCCTCCTGCCACCCCTGGCTCCCATGGAGGCTGCAGGGATGGAGAGCTCCAGGAGAGGCAGCTCTGGCTGTGTGATGTGGGCTTGTAGGGACAGCCAGGGGTTTATTCAGGTGGGCTGTGATCCTCTCGGATGAACAGCAGCTGGTTATGGAGATTGGAGCCACAGAAGTCGCTGCTGATGAATAATTCTTTCAGTGTCTTATAGTGTCACATTCACCAGGCATGACTCGGACATATTCATCTTCCCAGAGCGTGCAGCTCCTGGAATGACCTTCTGTGAGGCTTTGGAAGTGTTTCCTCCTGTTTGTCAGATCCAGGAGCATCGTTCCTGACATGATTTTTAGCGGGGACAAAAAATTACAAGGGCTAAAATGGGGAGTATTGAAAAGAAAGGCTGGAATCTGTGTGGAAAAGAGCTCAGACTGTTTCTCAGCTCTGCCTGAGACTGGGAAGCAGCATGGTGAGAGCTCAGCTCACTCTTGGGTGGCCCAGTTTGAAGCCTCATTTCCCTTGGAGTTAGTTACTCTAAGTTATTAGCTCCTTTAACTCTGAAATTCTCCCAGGTGCAAGCAGCCAGGGTTCAGAGAGGAGCATTGAGAAGGGGCCTGGCAGGCAAAACTTTGAATAAAACCACTCTGAGATAATTCCCCTGGCAGCAAGGGGGATCTGGCTGGATCCTGCAGGTGTAGACACTCTCTCTGCCTCCAGCCTGGCAGGCTGACCTCAGGAAAGAGGAAAAATGGCAAGAAAAGGTGCCTTTCCATAAATAAAGCCCAAAGGAGGAGAGGAGGGGGAGCTGCCAATTTCTGCCCTTTGTGGAGGAGTAGCTGGCTGTGGCATTGAGAGGATGCAGGAGTTACTGTCAGCTGCTCAGGGACATGCTGCACACATCCACCTGTGGCTGCTGAACGTTTTGGGGGCTTTGCACTAGCAGGACACGTGGGGAAGGGGAGCAGGGGGACCTGAGCTCTGTCCCTGTCCCTTGGCTTTGGGAAATCTGACAGCTGTGCTGGTGGCACAGGGTTTGTTGCAATCCCCTGGAGCTGTCACCCCACAGGTGCACCTCCTTCCTTCCACCCATTTGTCTTCTGGAAATGCAGCCAGCCCTGTTTCTGCCTTGCCTGAAGGCAGCCCTTTTTGTCTCATTCCAGAAGGCTCTAAGGGCAAGAGGCTCAGGGTTCATGACTCACCCCAGAGCCTGAGTTATCCTGGTACAGAGCAGTGGGAGCTCTGCAGGACCCAGGCTGGGGACAGGGCCTGGGGAGTGGGGGAGAATCCACATTTGGGCTTGGATCAGCATGTGCCCCCTCTGCTGCTCGTGCTGTGGCACACTTTCAGCTTGAAAAGCTTGGGTGCTTCCCAAAGCTGTGCTACACTGGGTGGGTGTGGGAAAAGAGAGGGTCAGGGAGGGCAGGGAATCCTGCCCCAAAGGGGGCAGAGGGGAGCAATGGCTTCGCTCTGCGCTGAGAACCAGCACACTCAGAGGGGCTGAGACACAAAATCCTCTTTTTTGTCAGCATGACAGCGACTGGGAGGACCAGGAGTGCTCAGATGTCCTCACTGATGTGCCACCTCCCCATTTTCATAGCCTGCACTCAGCATTTCCCAGGAAGCCCCAGCCCCTCAAGCTGCAGAGTGGCCCCATGCAGCACCTTCAGAGCCCAGGCAGCTCTGGTTCCTCCCTCTCTGTCTCAACCATCATTTCTGCTCTGGCTCATTATCAACTGAGTCAATGAGTTTAGTAACTCATGTTTTTAAAGATTAGTCATCTATAGGAATGACATTTGAAAGACTGACAGTTCCAATCAAATCACAAGGGCTGTTCTTGTGCTTGAAAATAGTTGTTTAATTTAAAAAAAAAAAAANACTAATGAAGTGTGGTACCTTGAGATGCAGCTGAGGGAAGCACAGATGTGGTCCTAGGAAGGAGGAAGCTGCCAGGCTGGTGGGCTGTGGGCTGGGCAGGCCTGAAGGGAGTGTGGTGGAGCTCTGTGATGTTCCCTTTGCCCTGCTCCCTCCTCGGGCAGGGCAGGGCCTGATCTCTGCCAGGCAGGGCTGGTGACAGCCGTGATAATAACGCTGTGATTTGCCGGGTTGATTGGAGATGTGCCATAATTACTGCGTGATTACAATATTCTTAGAGCAGCCATTACAAACCCCTCCAGTTCCCCAGAGCTCCCCAAGGGCTCATCTGGCACCTCACCTTGCAAGTTAAAGCCTGCAGGGGAGTCTGGGTGCCCCTCAGGCACGTCTGCAGCTCTGGCTGTGTCAGATGAGGGCTGTGTGCCCTCAGCCACCTGTAGATCAGAGTTCCCTGCTGCTCAGACACTCTGTGGAGCACAGGGAGTATTTGGCAGCAGGATGGGGCTTGGCCAAGCAGGACAAGCTTTTCCAAGGGCTGAGGATGCTCCTAGGAAGGGCAGGGGCTGGGGAGAGATGCTGGCAGGGGGACAGCACCTGGGGGTGCTTTTCTTCCTGTAAGCACAACCTCGTGCTCACTGGGTTATGAGCTGTGAAACTGTCAACTTCATTCCATCTCCAGCTTCTGTTTTGATGCCTTTTTGGGGCTACCTAAAACAGAGTCCAGACAAAATTAGGAGAATAAAAAGCAGTTCTGTTCATTGCAGGGCCTTCAGGTACATTTAGGGCAGACAAAGCCCCCCAGGGGCTGCACCCAAAATGGATGATGGGTCAGGGGTTTTCACACTTTTATAAGTTTGGGCCATTTGCATTTTGGGGGTTAATCTTCCAATCCCAGCTTCAGCTAATGAAGACATTTACCCCAAGTTTGCTCCCCCCAAATCCCTTTTGTTTCCATCTCTGGGGGCCTGAGGCAGTGAGGTGTCCTTGACTGCCAGGCCTGGAGAGGAATTGTTGTGTCTGACCAAACTGGGGAAGAAGCAGCTCACACTGTGTGTGGAGTTTAGAGTTCTACACTAAAGAACTGCAGGATTACAAATAGATGGAAAATATAAAAGCTCAAATCCTAAGGCACCCGTTTGGCTCCTGCATTTCTCATTCAGAAGATCTGGATGGGCTTGGACCTTAAGTGATTCTAGAATTAGGAGAAATGACCTCCTCCAGGCCATGGGACTGGTGAGAGCTGGGCTCTGCCAGCCCCTCAGGCGTCGGTGCCATCGCTGTGCTCAGCCTCTGAGCTCCCTGAGCCTCCTGATTCCTGGCCAGAAGTGGGCAGCTATTTCCATCTCACCTCCAGAGCAGGCTGAGGTGAGGTGAGCCAAAATAACTCAGCCACAGGGAAGGCAGAGTGAGGACCAGGCTGGGCTGGAAGCTGGACAAACCTGTACATTCATCCTGTGCCTTTCCCTCCACGAGCCAAATGCCATTTCCTCAGGCAGGGCTGGATGAGCTGCAGGTTTATTGGATTGGCATACAGGGTTTTATGCTGGTAGAAGAGAAGGAATGGTTCCCTGCCAAATACCTCTCAAATGGAAGATGGGCCAGGTTATCCTGACATGTAAATGTTCCCAGGCAGGCAAGAGTTCATGTTCCCAGGGGAGAGAGCTGGTGAGGAAAGGAAGATGGGAGCACCTCGGGAAGCCCTGTGTGCTCCTTTGAGCAGGGTCAGAATTTGGGCAGGGACCAGAAATCCACAAGGGAGGGAATTTAGAAATGACCTTCCAAGCAGGGTGTGTAGGTTTGTGGCTGCACTAATGGACTGCAGGACTGTGAGCACCAATTGACTGCTGAATTATAGTTAGGCATCTGCTCAATCATGCCAAATTCCCCCCCCCC
>VXBQ01009402.1:168031-219624 GCA_013400175.1 Phainopepla nitens
CCCCCGCTTCCCTTTCCACGCTATGGCATCAAAGAATCAATGTTAATTCCTCAGTCCCTTTAGTGGCTCCTGCAGGGGTCACAGGCTGTCGGACTCTGTGCCCTGTTTGGGTACAAAGCACTGAGCAGGGATCAGGATTTGAGCCTCATCCCTTTAAAGGAGCCATCTAATGGGGATGGGAGCTGGGAGTTTACTCTCCAGGCTGATGTAGTGGCTGATTTCTGCTAAGCAGAGAGCTGGGAGCTCTGAGTGCCATGCTGAGCTCTGCTGGAGCTGTCCTGAAAGGCCACAGGAGTGAAAACCTGCTGGGAATATTCCTGCTGATGATCAGGGCTACCTAAAAACAGAGGCCAGATAAAATTAAGGGAATAAAAAGCTGTTCTGTTTATTGAAGGGCCTTCAGGTACATTTAGGGCAGACAAAGCCCCCCAGGGGCTACACCTAAAATATGGATGATGGGTCAGGGATTTTCACACTTTTATAAGTTTGGGCCATTTGCATTTTGGGGGTTAATCTTCCAATCCCAGCTTCAGCTAATGAAGGCATTTACCCCAAGTTTGCTCCCCCCAGATCACTTTTGTTTCCATCTCTGGGGGCCTGAGGCAGTGAGGGGTCCTTGACTGCCAGGCCTGGAGAGGAATTGTTGTGTCTGACCAAAGTGGGGAAGCAGCAGCTCACACTGTGTGTGGAGTTGAGAGTTACACACTAAAGAACTGCAGGATTGCAAATAGATGGAAAATATGAAAGCTCAGATCTTAAGGCATCACTGTGACTGGCACTGCTGTGCCATAAACCTGTTCCTGCAGTGCTGGGATGTGCTGGGCTGCTGCTGGGACAGAAGGGAGCAAGGTCTCTGGCTCAGGGTGCAGCAGTTGGAGCCTTGGCAGCTCCTCTGCAGTGAAAGGTGGTTTGGAATGAGGCAGAAATCTAAAGGTGAATTTGCACTGACGGTGAGGCTGCTCTGGGTGCTTTGACGATCAGAGCAGCTCCTGGCAGGGCTCGTGTGAGGAGGAGCCGCCGGGTGGGAGCTCACAGCGCTGCCGGGAGCGCTCTGCCTCCCCCGGCAGGAACAGCCCCGCTCCGCTCCCGGGACACGGATCGCTCCTGGCTGCAGGGCTGGAGCATTTCCCAGCCTGGGCACTGCACGATGGCCAGCAGCTCCTGCAAAGCAGTTTCTGCTTCACCTCTGTCTTCAGGGACCTGTCCCTGCAGCAGCTGCTGCTGTTTCCAAAAGTGATGGAAAATTTGGATTCCTTCTTTTTTTCTTTTTTTTTAAACACCTTTAAGATATTTGATGTTTGCTATTGAAAAGAGAATAAGCATCTTTTTAAAAACTAAATTCCATTCTAAGGTGTTTCGAGAGCCCAGTGGTGGCTTTCTGCAGTTGGAGAGGGCGAACTTGCTCACAGCTCTGCGAGCTTCTTTCTCCCCTTTTCTTTTATACATTAGAATCAGGTTATTAATAACTCTTTTTAAATAGAGCAGGATTTATTTTCTTCCAGGGGTAGGGAAGAACTCTTTAATTAAAAGTGAGTGCTGGTGGCTGTAGGGCTGCTGAGCTGCTGCCAGGTGATGCCAAAGGTGTGTCCCACCCTGCTGTGCCCCCCTGGCACTGGGTATGGGAGGAGAGCAGTCTCATCTCCAGGTCTGCAACTGAGAACTTTGGGAATTGGCAGATAAAATGAGGCCCTGTGGCTTGCTGGGCACAGCTCTTCCTGTTTGAGGGTTTGTGATCTTTCCCAGGTGCCAGCATGAGAGGAGGCAGCTCCCAGAGTATCCCACCAGCTCCAGATGCACCCACAGAATCCTCCACAATTAATTCACCCAGGGTGTAAAAGCCTGGGGCTTCTCTCAACCATCACCAGCACAAGCTGTGGGGTGGTGGAGGCGGTGGAATCCTTGCTCCAGCATCAGGGAGCACCAGTCTGTCTCCTTTTATTGCTCTGTTGTGTTGTACTGGTTTGGCTTGCCAGGCTTCCTTGGGTAGAGGGAGAAAAGAAAGTCCAGAGGAAGCCTTGGCACGTTTGGCTCAATGATTCAGCCTTGCACTGCTCCAGAATCCCAAAATTCCAGGCTGGTTTGGGTTGAAGGGAGCTTAAATCTCATCCTGGAAAAACGCAGTTTTCTGGCCTGCAGGTGAGGCTTTTCCTCTGGAAAAGTGAGGTTTGGTCATTGTGACCTGCCACCTGTTCCCATGAGGTGTCACATGGCAGCTCGTGGAACAAAGCATATGCAAAGCCTATTATGGAGCTGAGGAATTGAGCCCGATCACGTTGAAATTGGGTCACCCTTTGTTAATGTCACTTTCTCAGATCCACAGGAGCCAGCGGTGCACGAAATGTTCAGTGCAGTGCAGACCACAGAGGTGGAAACAGAGAGCCTGGGAATGTGGGAATGTGTCTGATGCTGGCAGTGCTGATGTGGTCTGAGCTGAGCAGAGGGGACAACTCGAGGTGTGTTGTGTCACCAGATGAGGAGACCTGGATGGAGAAACCCTTCTGTGAGCTGACTGTTGGAGCATTTCCCCAGCACTCACCCACAAGCAACCTTAACGAAAATCCACCAGCTCTCCCCAAAGAAAAACAACTCCCAGTTGCCTTTCTATTTTGGAAGTGGGCTGTAAGTCAAACAGCTTTTCATCTCGGGAGAGATGCTTTTTAAAAACCAAGTGTGAAGTGCAGCAGGGAGGATTGGGTGCTGCAGAGGCTTCCTCATCCCAGACCTGAGTCAAGCCTCAGCTTTCCTGGCTGGAGAGAGTGTTGCCAACTCCAGAGCACCCTCTGGAAGCAGAAAGGGTCCCTAAAGCTGCTGCCATTCCCCGGTGAGGCTGTCCCAGCATCCAGGACCCACAGCAGCCTCACCACTGCTGGTGCCGAGTGTGTGACACATATTTTTGCTCCTGCTGTGCTAAGCACAAGAAGGTTGCAAAGCCCAGGTTCAGCCCTTTCCAAAATCACTTAATAAAAGGATTCCTGCCTTTTCCAGCCTTGGGAAAGATCCTTTTGGAGCAACAAGGAGAGGAAGTGCAGTGCCTGTAGTTAAGGAGAAATCCAGCCAGCACTTGGGTACTGTGGTGAGGACTGCAGTGTGAGAGCCTGCACAGGAAAACAAACACATTTAGACAATAAATCCAATGTTTTCAAGCTTTCCCAGGAGATAGACTTTGCTGTTGGAAGCAGTGGAACCTTGGGGCTGTGTCACAGCATAGGAGCAGGGCCACCACACCTTCTGTCCTGATTCTACCATGGAGGGGGGATTAATCTGGAGAAGACAAAGTTTCTGATGCTTGTTAAAATTTGGCTGAAGCTCCGAAACTCAAGGGTTTATATGTTTTCCAGATTGGGTGGGTGGTTCATTCTAATTCTGGATATGCAGTTTATTCACATACACAACTAATCCTTTTTCGAATCCTGTTAAATTCTTGTTCTTCTCAGTATCCTGTGGCAATAAGTTCCAGCAGCTAATTGTGCTTGTGTTGAGCTCCCTTGATCCACTTTACTCATGCTTGCTTTAAAATTTAAGTGTTCTTCTGAGAAGCTTGGTTAATATATTTTCTTTTAATTTTTTTTTCCCCTGGGAGGTAATCTGTGTTTTTGATCCCATTTGTGGCAACAGGGCTCAGCCTGGAAGGGAAGAGTGGTTGGGTTTTGCCTCAGTTGTTGCAAGGTCAGGGAAATTTTGTGCCTCAGTTTCTGTGGCAGCTTGGAAAACACGAGGAATGGCTCTGTAACAAAGGCAAGTGCAGGGACTGGGGTTTGTAGGTGAAGCTGGAGAAAATATTGAGTGAAAAAACAGCCTCTAGAAACTGAGCTTCCTTACCAGGCTCTTCCAGTATATCTGTGTTTCTGAAATCTAAAATAAATAAATAAATAAAAAGAAGAATACATTACTTATGTATTTCTGAAATACTGCATTTTAATTATTATTAGTTATTATTTTAATTATTATTAGTTATTTTAATTTTTAAAAGAAAGAAACAAATGCTGGGTGAAGAGATAATGCAAACCTTCACCCTTCATTGCAGCTTTGGCTCCAAAATTTGGATCCTCATGGATGAATCCGGGTCTCCTCTAGCTGGAAGGATTCTCTTGGAGAGCTGAAACATTTCTGATCATTTTCCCTCCCTTTGTTGATTTGCAGTCCGAGGTTTGTGCTGCACAGATCAGCTCAGGGATGGCAGTTCCCCCTCACACCTGCCCTGAAAAACCTCTGTCCTTTTGTCCCCTGGATGGGGAGGATCTGAGCTTGAAAACACCACCCCTGATTAAATCCTCCAAGAAGCAGCAATTCTGTGTGCTCATTACTCAGTTCTGGCTATGTTCTGCTTAATAACTAAACACTAATTAGCTCCACAGTTTTGCTACTATACTTATAATAGCCCCCATTAAAGTTATGGGGTTTTTAGGCAGTAATGGCTTACAGAGTAATTAACGAGCAAGAGGCTTTTATTACTACCTTTATTTTTAGCCTGTGCTTTACAAGCCTGTTCTGCCAAATACCAAAAATCTTAGACAGAGGCTTGGAGTGCCCATGCCCTGCCAAGCAGCGTGGAAAGGAGCAGGGATGAGTGTGGAGCAGCTGGAGCTCAGAACTGCTCCAGAATCCCAAAATTCCCGACTGCTTTGGGTTGAAGGGAACTTAAATCTCATCCAGCTCCACTCCCTTCCACGGGCAGGGACACCTCCCACTACCCCAGGTTGTTCCCAGCCCCATCCAGCCTGGCCCCTTGTCCTGGCCCAGCCTTGTCCCCGGTGTCTGCTGTGCTGTGCCCACCCCGTGCCTCAGTTTCCCCTGCTGGGAGGAGGGCAGGCCATCCCTGCACTCACATCCCGGGGTTGATTTCTGTGCCAGACGCCTGCCTGAGCTTGGCTGTGAATTCAGAAGGGTTTTGGGGTCACAGGGGGTGTGGGTTGAGGTCGGCAGAGCAGAGGGACCAGCTCTAGCCTGTGCCATTCCAGCATCGTTTTTCAGCAGGGATCAGACCCAGCTGCTGTTGCAAAAGTGAAAGGAACTCCGTGTTTAGATTCTAGGAGGGAAAAGCTTTTGGTGAGAATATCCTGAAGTGTGAGTGTTTATTTTCTTTGCAAAGCTTTTGTTGCAGGTTTTGGCAGCGTTTGTTTGTTATTTCCTGGCTTTTTTGGAGCACAACAAAGCGATTGCTACGTTTGTTTCGGGATTTTTTGGGTGTGTTTTTTTTCACATCTAGACAATGTTTTTGCTCCAGTAAGATGTATGGGTGCAAATTCAAATCAAGCCATTCTTTAGTTTAACATTTTCTCAATCACTTCTCTTCAGTGTGGGCAAACCAGGGATTAATGACATTGGGGCTGAGCAGCCCCAGAGGAGGAATGAAGGTAAAACTGACTATAAAGGCTGCAGATCAAATCACTCCTTCCTATGGCAAGTGTCAGAGCTGATGCCAATTAACTTGATTTAAAAAAAGAACCTTCAGTGTTTAATAATCCAGCATGTTACTAACACGTGGCTCCAGGATTTATTAAAGCTTTTTTTATTAGATCAGTGCCCTTTCCATATTGTCATTCCTCGACACCATTGCCCTCTGCCGGAGGATGGGGATCTCTTTCATCATGTGGCACCCAATTCTTCCCAAAACCATGCAAAACTCCTTTGTTTTAGGAGTACTTTAACCCCAAAATCACTTACATTTGGGCCAGTGATTTGTGGCTTTTGCCTCACTTTCCAAAAGTGGGAAAAAAAAAAAAAAAGGCAGGATACTTTCTGTAGTGGAAAATAGAGTTTGATTGTTTTAATTGGTGTTTAAATTTGTTCCTCCTTCTTCATTTCCCTGGGGAAGAGGAGGTAGGAGAATTTTAAAAGTGACAATCTGAACGAAGCAGGTTTTGTTTTGAACAATTCCAGTGGGGAAAGGAGAGTGGTGTTATGATGGGGAAGGGGTGGAGTGAATGCCTTGAAGAGGAGCATCATTTTTCCCAGACCAATTTTTGTCCCGTGCCACAAACAGGAACAAAAATCATCGCAGCAAGGGAATTTTGGGATTTAGGGCAAGCTGTGACTCCTCTCACCAGCAGTGTAAAACCACAGGCTCCCATGTAATTCCTGGCTGATGCTGTTCACAGGAGGAGATGGATTTTACCCTTGGCAGCTTTGGCACGTGATGAGATGAGAGGGGGAGTGTGGCTTTGTGACACGGAGAGCCAGCGTCACCTCGCATCGAGGCCCTCAAGGTGTTGAGAGGGAAGCTGGCAAAGCTCTGGATGGAGATTTCACAGTGCTCACAGCTGCCCCAAAGGAATTCTCACCACGTCCTTTATCCAGGACCATAATAAAAGCAAATCCCTTCAGGAATTAGCAATGAGGGAGCGCTGCAGAGCAGAGCCTGTGGTGCTCCCAGAGCAGAGCCTGTGGTGCTCCCTGGATGTTGCTGGGCAGCTCGGGGTGCAGAGCGTGGCCAGAACTGGGCTCAGGCTCTGGCTCTATGTCCTTGCCAGCCACCCATCACCACCTGGGAGCCACCCTGGGCTCCTGTCCCTTTGGGGACATTCACTGCAGCCACTGCAGCTGCAGCCCAGGAGCGCCGATGGTGCAAAGGGAGCTCAGCCAGCTCCAGGGGGACAGGGGAGGAAGCACTGAGACATTCCCTGTGACTGGCAGCTCTCCCTGCTGGGCCACAAGTGGGCTGTGCTGGCCCTGGGCAGCTGGAGCTCTGCAGGGACGCCTGAGTGACCAGGGAGCTGCTGGGTGCTGGGGACAGAGCAAGGTACAAATCACTGGAGGCTGCTCGTTCTCCCTGGTGCTGAGGGCTTGGAAAGCAGAGCAGCACCCCAGCACAAAGGGGCCCATTTGCCATCATGGCAAGCTCAGCCTGTCCCATGGGATGAGGCTGAAAGGAGCCTGGATCAGCAGGAGGCAGGGAAAAGGCAGCTTTAAGGTCAGGGCACTGTGTCTGGAGGAAGCTGCCCACGACAAACAGGGCATTTGGTGATGCCAGCTCACTGTGGCAGCTTGCCAGGGGCTGTGAATGGGCTCTGAGTGGCTTTTTTAGCTGTTATTTCCTCCCAGCCCCTCTCCAGCAGCAGAATCCTGTCCTCCCTGCATTTCTGGGGAAGGCACTTTACAGGGTAAGGTATTGAGCCTTTCCAGCTGCCCCTTAGAGACCTGCCCTGCAGCTCAAGGGACCTGTTCCAGCTTTATCAGAGGATTCCAAGGCTGCCAACACCTCTTGTTCTCTGCTCAGGCACAGTCAGCAACCTCAGGGACAGCAGGGAAGAGGCTAGGTGCTCTATCCTCAGGGCACTGTGCTTGGCAGATCGAGGCCAGCAGGAATTCTCTGGCTCCAAGAGCTGGGCAGGGATGCAGCAGAAGGCTGATGCTTGCTGGAATAATTCCTCCTCTTTCTCCCTGGTTTATTTTGTCTGAATTAGGCTGCTTTCACCAATTCTGAAAACAAATGAGAGAGCTCTGACTGGGGAACTGAGTGTTTGCTAGAGTTGGCTGGAAATTTTCCTACGAGTTGGGGTTTTGTATGCATGACATAAAAAAGAGGCACTGCAACTTTAGTTGAGGGACATTTACATGACACTTTTAAGGACAAACCCCAACCTATGACCTCCTTTCCTCTTGTTTCCCCTGGTAAATTAATACCTTTGTGATTGAATGCTAATTTGGAAGAAGCAGGTTCTGTCCAGCCACTTGAATATTGCTTGATTGCAAGATGCCTTTGGAGGAAAAACCTGTCAGTTCTTGGAGCCGTTTCTCTCCAAGTGGGCTCAGTGCTGGGGGCTGGCTGTACAGGGATCTGTCTGTACAGGGGCTGGCTAATCAGGGATCTGAATCTTGTCCATGCCTACCCCATGAAACCAAGAAAAAGCCAGAAAATATTTACACAAGTATCATGGCACCAAGAGCTCATGCTCAAGGGGGTTTAAGGAGGGCATCTGATAACTCCCAGATGGCTGTCAGTGGGAGAGCAGTGCTTTTCCCAGAGCATCCTGCTCCCTCTGCAGCATCCCTGGGCTCTGCCTGCCTGCACTGCAGCCCTTTTGGCAGCCTCTGAAGCGCTGCCCCACATGGGAGCAGCAGCACTAAACTGCTACCCGTGTTTGCAAACTGCCCACCGCGCCTGGCAGCCCCGCTAAGTGCTGCGCTTTGCTCGCCGAGGCGCCGGCATGAAATACAGTCTGCTTAAATCTTGTATGTGCTCGTGGTGCATCAAACTAAGCCATTGTGGCACTTTAATATACTCCAGGCACAGCACCTCCGGGAGGGAACCAACCTGAGCAGGCTGCTGGAAGCCTGAGCTAAAACTGGCGGTGCTGGAGCTGCCTGCAGGATGGGCTGAGCTGAGGGAATACTGATGGCAGTGATGCCTTTTTCTGGGGCTACCTAAAAACAGAGGCCAGACAGAATTAAGAGAATAAAAAGCAGTTCTATTTATTGCAGGGCCTTCAGGTACATTTGGGGCAGACAAAGCCCCCCAGGGGCTACACCTAAAATATGGATGATGGGTCAGGGATTGTCACACTTTTATAAGTTTGGGCCATTTGCATTTTGGGGGTTAATCTTCCAATCCCAGCTTCAGCTAATGAAGGCATTTACCCCAAGTTTGCTCCCCCCAAATCACTTTTGTTTCCATCTCTGGGGGCCTGAGGTAGTGAGGGGTCCTTGACTGCCAGGCCTGGGGAGGAATTGTTGTGTCTGACCAAAGTGGGGAAGCAGCAGCTCACACTGTGTGAGGAGTTTAGAGGTCTACACTAAAGAACTGCAGGATTACAAATAGATGGAAAATATAATATCTAAAATCCTAAGGCATCTGGAAAAACATGAGATCGTGTTCCTGTGCCCCAGGAGCAGGGGTGCAGCCACCCTGAGAGCTCTGCCTGGCCAAGGGGGAGGATCTGGGGGGTCACAGCATGTTCTGATGTGTCAGGCAGTGCTGTAGCTGTGGAATCTCTGCTCCTTCTGTGGGCTTGGCTGCCTTGAGGGGGAGGTTCTGCTCTGCTGGGATGGCTCAGACACTCCAGCACCAAGCAGCTTTCCCTCAGCTAACAAGAGGGACTTGCTTGACAAGGGGATGCAAAGGGAAGGCAAGGCCCTGGACACCCAGGAGGCATCTCCCTGCAGAGTGAGGCTCTGCTGCTGCTCACTGCCTCAGTGGGGTTTGTTCTTCTCCAGAACTCGGGTACTTTCTCTGCCTACTGGCCTTTGCTCTATGTTGCAGGTTTCCTTCCACATGAGTCCCTGAGGTTCCTGCTGGCAGCTCCAGCAGTGCCCTGCAGAAGTGCCCTCCTGCTCCTGGGCTCAGCAGCCGAGGCCCCTCCAAACCTGCTTCTGCAATGGGTGGGTTGTAAGCACTGGTAAGACCCACGAGTCGTGTCGCCTTGGCTGCTCTCTCCCTCTCTCGTGCTCTCTCTCTCTCTCTGTCCTTGCTCCTTCCTGCCCATTTATTTCTGTTCTCCATGTGCTCTGCTGTTCTGTCTCTGGGGTTTTCACTGTCAGGTAATGAGGAGCTGTGGGCCCAGTCAGTCTTGGAGATGCCGAAGAGACGAGACATCCTGGCTATCGTGCTGATAGTTCTGCCCTGGACACTGCTAATCACCGTCTGGCACCAGAGCACCATTGCTCCACTGCTTGCAGTGCACAAGGGTGAGAGAAACCAAACCAGCCCATGCCGAGCCCGTGCATCCCCCCTTCGTCCTCATCTCCTCTCTCATTTCATTTCTCCATGGCAGCCATGCTCATCTCAGCTCCCAGACCATGCCCATGCAGGAGCCTCCCCTCCTCTGCTCTAGGAACAGCCCAGTGCTCGTAGGGGCTCTTCAGAGGCATCAAACTCCACGCCATGGGATGTGCTTGCTGCACCTGGAGAGCTCTTTATGGCCTAAATCCAGAGTGCTGCTTCTCTTTGTTCCCTGAGAGGATTCCCTCCCTGCTGGCCTTTGTGGCGCTCTGCACACAGAGTTATTCCAGCAGGAAAGCTGCGAAAGAGAGAGCAGAGGAAACAAAGCTGCCACTCCAGGCAGCTGCTCTGGGAGAGGGGAGGCTGAGAGCACTTTTTAAGGAAAGCAGAAAAGCAGCACTCTTGCACTTGAAGGAGAAAGCAAGAGCCACGTCTCACCTGCCTGAGGGAGTTAAAGTGTTCTGAGAAGTGGACTCCACGCTGCCTGTCACACACTGCAGTAAATACAGCCTGGCCTAAATCGGGGGGCTCCAGGAAGTTCTGAGGGAACCCTTTTGGCCAGAAGCCTCCCAGTCTGGTCCTGTTCTTGGCACAGCAGCAATATCTAAGAGCTGTGAGGGCTCTTGGGGGCTGGAAGAAGCCACGCTGCCTTCTGCCACCTTCCTTCTTGGTTCTGCCCTTCTGCTGTGGGCAGGCTGGTTTGGGGGAAGAAGTCCAGCTCATTTTCAGGACCTTTTCATCCTCCCTGGTCCCTTTCTCTGAGGGATTCTCTCCCCTTTCAGTGTTTGTCCCCATTCATAGCTGCTCATCCCTTTGCTGGACACTGATGTGCAGTTGGAGTTGCAGGAAGTTCAGTCTGTCCTGAGCAGTTTTCCCTTTCAGTTTTTCAGTTTTCTCCTGGCAGCCACCTCTGAGGCTTTGGGCAGGGAAAAATGACTCTGATCCCTTCTGGAAGGTGGACAGTGTTTCAGAGGATGAGAGATCTACTGGGCTCTGAAAGAGGACTTCAAAGATGACTAAAAACACGCAGCCTGTCTGCACAGCAGTTTGATCACTGCCCTAAAAGCTGTTTTCTGTGAACGGCTTCTGCAGTTACAGCACAGAGACTGCTCCAATGGCTCGGTCAAGAACTCACCAATGACCTTGATGAAACACTTTTCTGCTTCTCAGAGCCCCCAGTGGAAAGTGAGTGGTGGTAGAGACCAACCTGAAAGCTCTTGAGAGGAATCATTTTGTTCTTGTGAAGCCTTTCTGAGATGCTCTGCTCACAGGTGCATATCTCAGAGAGAGATGTGCACCTGGAGATGCCCAGAACAGCAGCACTTCCTTGTGCCAGGGCTCACAGCTGAGGCTCCAACCTGCAGGGCTTTGCAAACTGCCTCGGGCACCATCCTGGCTAATTACATTTGTGTCTGTGTCCAATGCATTTCACAGATTTATTTCTGAATTGATTCCAGCGTTCTCTGCTTTCAGAGAGTTCTGCTGTGATGCTGAGGTGCTTTGCAGTACACAGGGCCTGATGGCAACATGTACCCTGCTCCCTCCCCCAAATATCCTCCCCCCTCTGTCAATGCCATGGAGTACAAAGCTTTCATTTGGTTCAGGTATCAAAGTCTGTGCTGCTGGAAGAATAACATGCTATGAAAAAGCCATGGGTAGTCTCCTGCTGGGTCAGATCTAATGGCTCTCTGTTCCTGTTCTTTCTCATCTCAAGTTCCTGGTAGTTACCTGATTTTGAAAAATCTATGGCTCAAAGTGTTCTGTGCCCACTGGAGAGGCAGCCTTACATCCTGAGTGGGGGTCCCCCTTCATCTCTGCAGACTGTGGCATTCCTGCTGCCCTGCAGTGGAAAATGTGGAAGTTGCACCCTGGAAAAGCAGCAAGTGCGTCAACACTGGTTTTCCTTGAGCTGATTGTCAACAGTTTGCAGGGATTTTATATGTTTGGATCAGAGTATCCCATCTTTAGGCTGTTCATTGCTCACATCTGCACTCCTGAGGGGGCTGCTATGTTCAGAGGCTGGAGGGGCCTTTTTGAGGCAGGTTAGTTAGAGGCAGGGGAAAGTCTCTGCACGAAAAAAACCTGCAGTTACAGGCTTTAATTTCCACTCTCCATTTCTGGATTTGAAGTGTGTCTTTCCCCACTTCTCTGTGCCTGTCAGAGAGCAGTGGGGTACTGTGGTGTCCTGCCCAGACTGTGCTGCTGGGGATCTTCACTGGCCTGATGTTTTCCACCAGTTTTTTCCCTGCCTCCCAGTCCAGATGCTCCAGTTCCTGAGTGCAGACCTGTGAGTCCTGCCCCCTGAGTGCTGCCCAGAGCACTGGAGCTCTTCAGGGATGATGGATCATCCATCCACGTGGCTATTTCGTTCATCTAGAGCTCCCTCCTCTACAATACTGTCTCTTCTGGGTGCTTTTTGAAGCTGCTTGTTGTGAGCCCTCAGCCCAGTTGTCCTGAGCTCTCAGGCCTCTTATTTTTTTTTTTTTTTTGATGCTGGTTTTCTAGCAGCAGAATCTTCTTTTCTCACGTGTGTTTGTCCCTGATTCCTTTATTTATCCGTGCCCTTATCTGTGAAAGCCTCCACCCGAGCCTGTTTCCTCTCCTGGCACCCACGAGGGTGACGCGCTGGTGGCCGCAGCCCGCTGGCTCAGCCGGGGGGTGCCGGACGCCCGAGTCCATGCGGCTCTCTCTTCTCTCCATGCCCTTGCCCAGATGATGGTGGTGACTCCCAGCGTGATCTCGCTGCAGGCTTGGACTCCAAGGAATACTGCCTGTCGGACCGGGACATTGTGGAGGTGGTGAGGACAGAGTACGTTTACACGCGCCCACCCCCGTGGTCAGACACGCTGCCCACCATCCATGTGGTCACCCCCACCTACAGCCGGCCGGTGCAGAAGGCAGAGCTGACCAGGCTGGCCAACACCCTCCTGCACGTGCCCAACCTGCACTGGATCCTGGTGGAGGATTCCCAGCGCCGCACGCCGCTCATCACCCGCCTGCTGCGGGACACGGGGCTCAACTACACCCACCTCAACGTGGAGACGCCGCGCAACTACAAACTGCGCGGGGACACGAGGGACCCGCGCATCCCCCGCGGCACCATGCAGAGGAACCTGGCCCTCCGCTGGCTGAGAGAGACCTTTAACAAAAACAACAGCCAGCCCGGGATTGTTTACTTTGCTGATGATGATAACACCTACAGCCTGGAGCTCTTCGAGGAGGTAAGAGCCTGCTGGGGGGGATGAGTGTGGCTGATTAGCCTGGGGAGGGGGTGAGAGATGCTGTGAGTGAGCTGAGGGGATGCTGGGCATGTCCTCTCCTGAGCTCTGGATTGGGCTTGGCTGTAGTCACTGCAGCTGTGCTCTGGTTTTCTCTGGGGCTCCGTTACCCTGAGTGTTTCCAGAGCCAAAGCATCCTGTGGGAAGCCACGGGAACCCCAGTTTATCTGAGCCGTGTGATCAGGAGGCAGCTCCCATGGCAAGGGAGCTAATGAGGAGCTGCCTTCCCCAGTGGGGAGCCTTGTTAGGGTTGGAACATCCCCAGAACCTCAGCTATCCTCCTTCCTCACCTCATCTTGGAGATTTCCAGCTGATCTGGTGTTATCCATCTTCCTCCACCACTGTTAATTCCTGTCTGCTTTTATTTGAGGGGTCCTTTTCCTTCCCTGCCGTTTTTCTTTGCCTGCTGCCACCCAGAGATAAATTCCCTGGCTGTCGAGCCCAGCCCCTGCTCTGCACAGACCCCAGCTGAGGCCCTGTCAGAGCCATCCCTGAGCTGTGTCAGCACAGCCACAGCCCTTCCAGGACATCTTGTTCAGAGATGTTCTCTGCTTGTCTCTGCCTTGCTGCACGCACGAGGAGCAGGAGTTTGTCAGAGATTTTGCTTCCCCTCCTGGAAAAGCAGAGCCCTCCACGCACTGCCTGGGGGAGGAATGTCTCTGTGCCAGGAGGCATGTGCAGCTTTTCCCCCCTGGAACAATTCCTATTCCAGCCCTCGGGCCTGGATGTCTCCCAGGCTGCTATCAGCAGGCAGAGGGGCTGAGAAGGGGCTTCCCCCTGGAAGTTTGCAGCTCCAGGGCTGAATTTCAGCATGTCCTGACAATCTGCTTGGGCTTGAGCAGGAGAAGCTTTTCCACGGGCTTTCCCACCTTTGCTCTTTGTCACAGTCCAGCTGGGGCTCTAAATGAGCTCCTGTCTCAGGTTGGAATGGTCTTACAGTGCCAGGTACTTCACCTGGCTTGCAGCTCAGAAATTACTGGTTCCCTTGCTCTCTTGAGGCTAAACTCTTACAGCAAGGGACAAGAAAGGAGCATTGCTTCCTTCCCCACCAGCTGCCAATTTTCATACCAGGGATCTCCTATTTATTTCCTCATACATGTCTCTTTCCTTTCCCCTATGGGTCTCACTTTAGCTTGCACAGCCACAGAAATACACACACCTTGAAAGCTGAAAGTGAATTCAGACCGAATTTCTTTCTTCCCCTGTCTCCTTTGAGGCTGGGGCTGGCGGCATCTTGAGACAGACTCCTCACATGAATAAAGCAGAAAGAGTTCCTTCATTCACTCGTGTGCTGTGCTGGTAGAGGCTTATCCTCTCAGATATGCCTCTGCAGTTAAGGTCACTGAGCCAAGGAAATGTGCTGTGAAATGCAGGAGACACACATTATTGTTCCCTGTGGACAGGGGCTGCCGTTAGCAGCTGTATAATGCAGAAGGGCAAGTGCCACAGCTCTTCTGCTCTCGTTTGCAGTAATTAGCAGTGATGAGATTAGCTCTGGGAGATCCCTGATCTAAGAGAGCGAGCTGGCAGTGGAACCGGAGGCTGAGCCTGCCAGGGAGCAGGGCAGGGTGCTGGGGGTGAGTGGCATTCAAAGCATCTGCCTTGGCAAGTGCAGGCGGCCAAAGCAGCCCCTGGTGGCCCTGCTCCATATCTGGTGGCCACAGGGAGCAGAGGCACCTGAGCAGAGTTTCACAGGGCAGGAGCAGTGAGACAGGACTGTCTTGAGGCTGGGAATGTCTGGAGAGGCTGTGCTTCCCAGGGAGCTGCAGTGCCTCGCTCTAGAGGTGCCCTTAGCCTTACATACCTGAGACTGCAGCTTAAATACCTTTGTAGAGACCACCTTTCTTCCTAGATGTACCATTCCTGCATTTCCAGGTGGCCTTGGACAAAGTGCTTCCCTCCTGTGTCTTGGTTTGCCCATGTGGAGCCCAACAGCTGGACAGAAACCCCACTGATAAATCAGAGATGTTCCTTACTGGCAGCTTTGTTTTCAGTGCTGAGTCCAGCTGGGTTCTGTGGCCACTGTTGTTGTTAGCTGCCACTTTCCAAAGCACTTCACTTCTCCAGCTGTGGGATGGACAGCCTTTTACAGCTGAGTGTAAGATCTGAGCCACAGAGGTGCTGCCTGGGGTGGAACTGCTTGGGGGTGGATGTTACAAAGAGAGGGGAGAGAGCTTGCACAAGTCCCTGCCTCTGCCCAGGTCTCTGGCAGTAGCCAGCAGTTTTATTGAGGTGGCAGCACCCCAAAACTCACTCTCACTCACAAATTCTTAATAATGACTGACCAGGCCTACTACAACATGAATTATTTCTCTAATAGGCCAAGGAAAACAGCCATAAGGCTTAAACAGATTACTTACTGCACAGGAGAAACAAAGAAACACTACTAGTAGATAAACAATGATAATAAGGTACCCATATTACAGCTAGTGAAGAAATAGTATAGATTAGGATCCAGTTTCTGATGGGACACACACAGGATCTCAGTTTCTGGAAGAGTAACCACAAAGATGCATCCAAGCTTTGAGGAGGAGCCCTACACATTTCCAGGGAGTGTGTAGGAGACTGCTGCCTCTGTGAAAATTTGTGTAGCTTTTACATTTGTAAGAGTAGTGTCTTTCCAGTCAGGATTTCCTAGCTTATCTCTCTACATCTCACTCTCAAGGGGAGATGTTTATTGTCAGCTGGTGATCTGGCCTCCCTGGCACCAGAGAACACAGAATCACAGAATGAACTCAGTTGGAAAAGACCTTTAAGATCATCTAGTCCAGCCTATGACCTGACACCTCCTCATCAACCAAACCCTGGTGCTCAGTGCCACGTCCAGTCCTGTTTTAAACACCTCCAGGGATGGTGACTCTACCACCTCTCTGAGCAGGTGATTCCGGTGCACAATCCCTCTTTCAGTGAAGAATTTCTTTCTAACATCTGACCTAAACTTCCCTTGGTGCAGCTTAAGACTTTGTCCTCTCATTTAGTTGCTGCCTGGGAGAAGAGACTGACCACCACCTGACTACAACAACCTTTCAGGAAGTTGTGGAGAGTGCTGAGGTCACCCCTGAGTTTCCTTTTCTCCAGGCTGAACAGCCCCAGCTCCCTCAGTGGTTCCTCACAGGGTTTGTGTTCCCAGCCCCTCTCCAGCCTCATTGCCTCCTGTGGACGTCCTCAAGGCTCTCAAAGTCCTTCCCAAACTGAGGGGCCAGAACTGGACACAGCACTTGTTGCTGGACATCTCTCCAGCCTGGGGTATCCCCCCAATTCCTGTGAGGGGGACAATGTCTGGAGCTGTGCACCAGCTGATGGACAGAGTAAAAAGCTTTTTAGCTTTCTGTGGTGAAGGGGGACATCCTGCCACAGTGGAGTACAGGTTGCTGGCTCCAGCTGCAGCTCAGGACATTGGATCCCAGCTTGGTGCCTTTTTTGGGCTTACCTGAAAACAGAGGCCAGACAAGATTAAGGGAATAAAAGCAGTTCTATTTATTGAAGGGCCTTCAGGTACATTAAGGGCAGACATTTTGGGCTACGCTCAAAAATGGACGATGGTCACAGGGTTTTCATACAGATCCAAGTTTGCTCCATTTACATATCAAGGGTTAATCCTCCAGTTACAGCTTTAGGCAATGAAGTCATTTATGCCCAGTTTGTTCTCCTCAAGTCACTTTTTGTTTATACTGAGACACTGAGGTGTTCCTTGAGTTTCAGGCCTAGTGGAACTGTTTTGTCTGACCAAAATGTGAAGACACCAGCCAACACGCCAAATGGAGTTCAGACCTAAAGCAGGACAGTGAAGTGGGTCCTGGAATCGAGGAGCTAGGCTTGAGTAACGGCACTCTCACTCATACAGTTTCATGGTGTACTCTGCTTTATTCGTCACGTTCATATCTTTTATACTGATAAAATAGTTTACACTCTTTATTGCAGAATGCTCTCCCTAACTGGCTTCAGTTTCTCAACTTGTGTCTAATCTGTTATACTATTGGCATGGATCACAAATGGGCAGGACAGAGTTCAGGCGTCTTCTATCTCCATGGCTCCATCCTTTCAAGGTGACTTCAAGGTTACAAGCCCTTGCAGGTCCTTGCAGGTCATTGCAGGTCCTTGCAGGCCTTTGCTAGGCAAAGCTAGGCCAAGCCTGAGTTGTCCAAACCCCATGTCAATAAAACGTCTCCCTACAGTCCAGGGCTCGAAAACCAAAAAAGCTGAAACCCTAAGCTGAAGAAGTGAGGGGGTTGTGCCGGGGGAAGGCCGGGCTGGGGTCAGCGTGTCGCCCTGTGTGCTCCCCAGATGCGCAGCACCAGGAAGGTGTCGGTGTGGCCCGTGGCCTTCGTGGGCGGCCTGCGCTACGAGTCGCCCAAGGTGAACGCGGCGGGGAAGGTGTACGGCTGGAAAACCGTGTTCGACCCGCACCGGCCCTTCGCCATCGACATGGCCGGCTTCGCCGTCAACCTCAGGCTCATCCTGCAGCGCTCCCAGGCCTACTTCAAACTACGCGGGGTCAAGGGCGGCTACCAGGAGAGCAGCCTGCTCCGCGAGCTGGTCACCCTCAACGACCTCGAGCCCAAGGCTGCCAACTGCACTAAGGTACGCTCTCGTCCTTACGTGGGGGTGCCGAGGAGCCACAGCGGGGAGAAACCCCCCATGTCCCCATCACTGATCGCTTCACGGAATCGCTGAACGTCCTGGGTTAAAAGGAACCCACAAGGATCACCCAGCCCAGCTCCTGGCCCAACAGTCCCACCCTTTGCATCCCTAGGAGCGCTGCCCAAAGGCTCCTGGAGCTCTGGGACCCACAGGGATCATCAGTTCAACTCCTAGTCCTGTACAGGACACTCCAGATCCCACCCTGAGCATACCTGGAGTGGTGTCCAAACCCTCCTGGAGCTCTGGGATCCACAGGAATCGTCAATTCAACTCATGTTCCTGTACAGGACACTCCAGATCCCACCCTGAGCATACCTGGAGTGGTGTCCAAACCCTCCTGGAGCTCTGGGAACCACAGGAATTGTCAATTCAACTCCTGGTCCTGTACAGGACATCCCAAAATCCCACCCTGGGCATCCTTGGGGTGTCCAGCCCCTCCTTGAGTTCTGGCAGCCTCGGGGCCATGCCCATTCCCTGGGCAGCCTGGGCAGTGCCCAGCACCCTCTGGAGTAAAAACCTTTCCCTATATCCAACCTAACCCTGTCCTGGCCCAGCTCCAGCCATTCCCTGGGTCCTCAACAGAAAGCAGAGGGATCAGTGTCTGTCCATCCAGTGCCCCTCACGAAGAAATTGCAGATGGCTGTGAGCCTCCCCTCAGTCTCCTCTTCTCCAGGCTGCTCCTCTGTGTTTGGAGGGAGCACACCCCCATTTCATGGAAGCTGGGAGTGGAGGATTATGCACTAAAATGTGTGGAGGGCACTTAATCTCTTTTGGTTGCAGGCTGCTAGTGGTTGCATAAGCCTTGAAATACAGTCTTCTCCCCCCACCCCGTAACTGTTCTTCTTTACATTACCCCTAAAAAACATTCTTTTCAAGGTGGTCTTTCCTGTGGCCTTGCTGATCCCCTGGAGCAGGGAATTCCGTGGGTGAAATGTCAGTTATTTAATGTGAATTCCCGAGTGGGGGTTTGAGTGCTGTGACACTCTGAGGTTTGGCTCTGGGGGAGCCAAACCCGTGTGAGCTGTAACCCAGGAGCAGCAGCCACAGCTTTTCCTGGCTGCAGGGAAGGGTTGCTCACACATCCTCTACCTTGCTGCCAAATTGTCTTCTCCCTCCTGATATCTGTGCAATGTCTGTGCTGTAGGTGCCCACGAAACCCTGGATCTTTCTGTGTCAGAGATAATCCAGAAATGTTTTGGTGCCTGGGATATTGCTCTGAGCTCCAGGAGATCTCCAGGAAGCTCCATTTGGGGAGGATTTTACTGCTGTCAGCTGACTGATCAATGCTGCCTGTACACATTGCTGGGTCAGGGAGCAGGACCCCGTGTGCTAAATAACACAGAAACCACTGATGCTTCTTCTCCTGAAGACTTCCCAGTCTGAGATGAGAGATGAATCTGTCTGGGCTGACAGGGAGCGTGGGAGGCTTCCTGAGACAAAGCTGGTTAGAGTGACAGGCATCAATCATAGCCCATCAGCCACAGAGGTGCTGTCAAGGGCTTTGAAGCTTTCCCTAAATACTGGAGGTATTTAATTAATTAATATTGGAGGTGTGGTGGGGGATCTCTCTGAGATCACAGACCCCTGTGTAGCACTCTCACATCTTTGTTATAAACATCAACCAGTCTGATTTAGAGAGTCTATATTGCTTAATTACCCCAACAAAACTGTTGTTATTGCAAACAGCCTCAGTGTTGGATCCAGGTCTTCATCCTTTTTGGGACCCTTTGCCTGATTTCCATGTGCACTGCTCCAAAGCCATGGAAAAAAAACAGGAATCTGAATGTTCAGCAGTGCTCTCACAAGGAAACCAGGAATAAGGAGGAGGAGGCAAGGGGAAGGGGCAAGTCTGGGTTTTATCTGATACCTGCTGTGCCTCTCTGAATCCACATTTCTGTGGTTATGGCTGTCCAGTGCTGGGACAAATAACCCAACCAGCCTCCCAAGAATGGGGAAAGGGATTGGATTAAAATCAGATCCCTGTTCCTGGGCACTGTGTGGAAACATTTGTTTCCAACAGGCAGGAGAGATGGACAGGCTGCTTTTACGCTGTGTACAGAAGATTAGGGAGGTTTACTCTGCGGCCAGTTATTCAGTCTTTGCTCCATTGTCCCTGCTGTAAATAAATACCTGTTGGAAGGAAGCTGTGCTAAAAGGCTGGGGGTGGGAAATGACAGCCCTGGAGGAACACGTGGAGGAGGGAAAGGAAGGAAAATGTTGTTTCCAGGCAGGAGGAAACAAATGGTGCTGGAGGCAGGCAGAGCTGTGACAGGGGTCAGGGATGGGAGGGAGCAGGGATTGCTGCCCAGCATCGGAAGCAGACTGAGTTTCTTTTCTTGGCTGGGCTGGGGAGGGCTCACAAGGGTCCTTGTTGGGAGCTGAATGCTGTCTGCTCCTGGCAGGCTCTGAGTGCAGCTTTGCAGCTTGGGCTCTGCCTTTCTGCTTCAGCCGGCGCCAGCAGCCTCCATTTCCCTGGAAATCTCCATTTCTGCTTTTACTCACCCGTTTTACCAGCAGAAGAGTCTGGGCCAGCAGCAGAGAAGGACCAAAGCCAGCTGTGGTCTGGGGTCCTGTGACCCCGAGATCAAAGCACAGGCTCCTCTCTCTTTCCTCGGCTCCCAGCACTTGTCATGCTTTGCTTGTGTTAAACATAACCACACACCTGCTTTGCAGGGAGATTTACATTAAAAATTATGATGTGCTTAGACAGAGTCATTAAGGAGGGATCAGAGGAATGTGTAAGATAAGCACAGACATCTGTTCTCCAAAAATGCTGCCTTCCCTGTGTGCACTGCTGGTAATATTGATCAGAATTCAGCCCACAAACGCACACTCCTGCAAGAAGCTGAAGTTTAGGCCAAAGATCACAAATCCTGTTTATTTTCTTGGATTTGGGAGCTCCCTAAAATGAAGGAAAAAGTAAAGAAAGTCAGTATTAATTGCTGAGGAGAAAGTTATCTCTCCTTATGAGGAGGGAAGGATTGGTTTATCCTGGAGCTGCAAGGAAACAGGGCTTTGCAAGTGTTCTCTGTATCTGGAGTTCTGCTGTTTCTGCATTTCCCCACGCCCCCAAATCAAACCATCCCCTCTTCGATCCCTTGGCACAGGAGGGAGGTCTGAGATTTGGCATTCCTGTGAAGAGGGGGACGTTCTGCTCCCCATTTTCTGTGAACACCCAGGGGAACAAATCTGCAGTGAGCTCAGCCGGGAGGACTAAAGCAGAGACAGGGGCCCATGGGCACCATTGATGCCACAGCTGGGGGAATATTTTATTGTCAGGCTGGAGAACAGGGAGCAGAGCTGCCCTTTCAGCCTGGTGTCTCCTTTGTTTCCCATTCTGTGGTTTCCATTTCAAACAACAATTCCTGAATCCCTCCTGGGAGAGTCTGTGTGCGGGAAACCCTGTGATCCCCTCCCGCTGCAGGTCGAACTCTTCTGTTTGCTTTTTAATCTCCTGTTGGGAGACAATGAATTGTTCTGCTCTGGAGATGAAGCCTTGTGGTCTCCTAGATCTGTTTTGAGTCCTGTAACTCCAAATGGCAGGGTGTAAATGAGTGGAAGGGTTTTGCAGTAGTATTTTTAAAGGGGAATCCCTCGGGTGATCTGTATGAAACCACTGCTCAGGAAAAGTCAGATATTTGGTCTCTCTCACAGTTTGGTCTCCTGTGAGAGAGTCAAGCCTTCTCTGAGGCATAAAACATGCTGCTTGTTGAAAAAAAAACAAGCACTGGCTGAAAGGAAAAGCAAATGTTTCTGTACTAAATGGTGATCTACCTCCCACGTTAAAGAGTGCAGCATGAAAAATGGTGAAAGCTGCTGTATCAAGCTGCAAACGCTGAAAATGGGTCCGTTTTAGCTCGTTTCATCTGCCTTCTTTGGCATTTGGCTTTAACAGTGCAGAAGTGGGATCCAACTGAAGGAGAGCACTGCTGATGTGTAGTTGTGCTCCTCTGCTCGTGGAGTGTGTGGTCGGAGCTGCTGGAGTGTGAGTGAGTCCCTGGGCCACGAGCAGGGCTGAGTGTGGAGTGCCAGGAGTGCAAAGGGCTCTCACCAGCTCTCTCTGAAGAGGAAAATTGGCTAGAGGATTTCTCCAGCACCTGGTTTATCCTTCCACCATCACTGCAGAGCCCTGAGAGCCACTCGTGAGCCCTGTTGGGTTTGGCCTTTTCCCGGGCAAGCAGCGCAGTAATTACAGCAGCGTGGGGAGAGCAGGGCTGGAATCAAGGGTGACTTTGATGAGCAGGCTCTGAAGTGCTTGTGGGGGATGATGAAATGGATTTTTGGACCCACTCCAGCCAGCAGTTGGTCTCTACTGCTTCAGTATTAGCAGAGATTTAAGCTCCACACAGGAGGTGACTGCTCACATCAGAGACAAATTTGGTCAAACAAGCTCCTTGGGAAGGTGGGGGAAGGTGCTCTGCTTGAACCAGGAGGGTTTGAAAGCTGCTTTGTTCATCCTTCAGAAGCAGAACGTGGCCTGTTTCTTCAGGAAGGCAGGTGCTGCGTGGAAGAGGTTTGCAGGATTTGGTGTGCAGGGCATTGTCATGGCAACCAGAGGGAAACCCCACGAGGTGGGAAACAGCCAGGCACAGGTGAGGGAAGCAGGAAACCTGTTTGGAGAGGATAAAGCTGCTCCCAGCAATCCCAGTTCTAAGGGGAAGCAATGAGTATAATTGAGTATTTTAAGCAGCTTCCAGAACCGTCTGAGCACAGCAAGTAGAAACAATTTCCTACAACAGCCCCCCTGAAATACTCAACCACCTCAGATTTTGCCAGTTCTCCTCCACAGATGTTGATCTTTGTGCAACTTTGCTGCCAAGACCGAGGGAAGCTCTTAGGAGAAGCTTCAGTTCTGTTTTAAGCAAGCTGGAGAGGGGTTTTAATACCTGGTACAGAATAGGGGGTGGCTGTACGGGGCCAGCATTCCAAAGGGATTGGGGAGGGGGCTTTTGGGGGGATCCAGAGGGTAATGCTGGGTTATGAGAGGGTGTGTGAGCTCGTGGGAAGAAGGGAGGATTTTGGAACCAGCTCCTGCCTCAGCAGCTCTGAGGCAGCAGAGGCTGCAACAGCACTGCAGCAGCAGTGAGTGTTTCCCAGCTCAGTGACACTCTCGTGGCTTTTTAGGGTCTGGAAGGGATTTAAAAGTGCAAAGAGAAGTGATTCCGAAGTTTGGGGGCAGACTGATGCCTGCTTCCCAGTGATGGATTTTCGGGGATGTGCTGAAGAATTCAGGTTTTATTTTCCCCAGCCAAAGGCTGGGGTGGTGCCTCTTCCCTCAGAACGTGACCTAAATGTCAGGAATTTGCATTTTCCCTCCGAGTGCCTCCCCAGGCAGAGGGTGTGATAACCCAGGAGCGCCGTGAGGAGCTGTGGGGGAGCAGGGATGTGATTCCTGGCTGGGAGGGAGGGAGCTGCCTTAGCCCATTGCAAGGCTGATGAGCCTTTGGAGGGAGCTGCTCGATAACTACATGGAAGGAGCAGGGTAATGTCCCACGACAGCACACTGTAAAATGGGTAATTTCTGTGCACTGTGCATTCTGCAGAGCAGCAGCTCTGCCTAAATGAAGGTTTATGCAAAGCCCCTCTCAGCGGTGGATGCACCATTAGGCTCCAGGGTGGCTGGTTAAATTGCACTATTGATTTAATGTGCAGGAATATTTGTTAGTGCACTGGAGAGGTGCAGCTAATGACTTCTGCTGGCTTCTTCAGATTTTAGTCTGGCACACAAGGACAGAGAAGCCTGTGCTGGTGAACGAGGGCAAGAAAGGATTCACAGATCCCAATGTGGAAATCTGACTGTGCTTGGCTGAATGGAGACCAACACCAGGTAAGAGCTCGTGTTTCTAACAGCAGTGAGAAGCTACACAAGGGCAGGAGAAAGAAAAAAACTCTTTAAAATGTGCTTTTTTGTTTCCATTTTTCACAACCCTGACCTTCCCTTACTGCTGAACTTCTCAAGACCATTCATTAATCTCTCTTTTTTAAAGTTAATCTATTTTTAAGACAAAATACCTGCTGACAGGTTGAGGGGAAGAAAAATGTAGTGAATAGGAGTTTAGGCAGAAGTTGCACCATTAAGAAAAATCCTTGTCTAAACAAGGTTGCCTTATTAACTTTAATATAGCTAAAGCACAGGGGTGAAGGGATTCATCCACCTGCAAACACTTGAGGAAAGCTAAAGCAGTACCAGCAAAAAGATTTTTGGTCACACTGAAGCTTTCACTGAGGGAAATATTTAATTTAGACCCACGCTGAAGCCACAGAGAGGCAGTGATGGGTGTGAGAAGGTGTGGATTAAACCCCACCTGAGGTGTTTATTCACCTGAGGAGAGTGTGGGGTGTCTTTTCCAGTGGAAAGGAGGAAAGAGCACACACATTGATGGCTGACTTGTATTTGGTCATGCCCTGCTTGTTTCTGCAGCTGGTTTGCAGGAGTGAAGGACGAGACTATTCACTTTGTATCTGCACCCAGCCTGTGAAGCTGTCCTTCATTATTATGGGCAAAAAAATAAATGCACAACTTTCACTGGAGTTTAGAACTAGGCCTGGAGGGAGAGGGAGTTGCTGCTCTTGAGTCCTGAGAAGCAGGAGCAGGAAGGGGGTAGATTTGCTCAGCAGTGGTGAATTTTTACCTCCCATGAGCTCTCTTATGTCCCATCCCCTGGGGGAGCAGGATGGAGCCCTGCCTGCTGCTCTGTGGCCTTGGCAGGGATGCCTGGAAAGGCTGACCTGGAACAGAGGCTGGAGAGAGCAAAAGGAATAAAAAGGTATTTATTGAAAGGATCCAGCTTGGGCAGTGCAACAGCCTGGGGCTGCACCCAAGTCAAACCCACAAAGGGTCACAAAATGGATCGTGAGGTCTCACACTTTTATAGGTTTTGGTTCGTTAGCACACTGGAGTTAATTGTCCAATTACAGCTTCAGGTTATGAAGCTCCATCCTCCCTGTTTTTTCTCTCTTCTCTTCACCACTGTTTTTACTCTTGGGCTTAAAATTCGTATCAGTTGTCCTTGGTCCCAAGCTGGAAAGGAATTGTTTTGTCTCCTTATTCTGTGCAGAGAGCTTCCCAACCCTTAACATGAAGCCCAGAACTGCACACTAAACCAGCAAAAAATCTGAAAAATAGAAAAGCTAAAATTAAGGCATCAGCAGAGCAGCAGAGCCTGCACCAGGCTCTGTGTGCCAGGGAGAGGCTTTGCAGAGGGGCTGGAGCTCTCCAGCATCACCGCGGTGCTGCTCCCCCAGCCCAGCTGCCCAGGCAGCACAGCTCTGCGATCTGCAGTGGGACAAGGCTTTGGGATGGCTCTGCAGCGAGGCACGGGGGTGATATCCACGCTGCTTGTGTCTCTGTTGCAGAAGATTTCTTCACGCACAGCCTGCAAGGTTCCTCTCCGCAGCATCCCCCCAGCCAGCCAGGCGGGAGCCAGGACCTCTGCCGCCTCCCGACAAACCAAGCCACACTGCATCCATGAACTGCCCGGATCCCCCGCCCTTCCTCCTGGACTCGGAGCACAGGCAGACGCTCCGGAGGCGGAGAATAAAGCACAGAAAGCCAGGACTGCCAGCTCCCGGCGCGGGGGCTCCGTCTGGGATGTGGCCGCACCGAGCAGGGGCTGTTTGCCAGCTGAGAGCCGCGGCACCGGCCCCCGGGGACTGGCTGTGCTGAGAAACACCAACCTTGTGGCCGCGTGTGCGACAGCCCGAGCAGCTCTCTGGCCGTGGAGGGGACAGCTGCCTTCCGAGATGGCACCTTAGCCCTTAATTTTAAACCTTTAATCAGTGTTTGTTACGCTGCACAAGACTGGGAAGGGTTTGGGGGAGGGGGAAAAGCAAGGCAGGTTAGAACAAACCCTTTAAGCATCACTGTTCTCTGATTTCCCTCTCCTTTTCCTTCCTCAGTTTCACCGTTTGGGGGGCACCCTGACATTCCTCTGTGGTCGTGGAATCGTGGAAGGGTTGGGGGTGGAAGGGACTTTAAAGGTCCTCTGGTCCAACCCCCTGCCATGGGCAGGGACACCTTTACTTGCACCAGGTTGCTCCTGGCCTTGAATATTCCCAGGGATGGGGCATCCCCCACCTCTCTGGGCAACCTGTGCCAGTGTGACACCACCCTCAATGTAAAAAAATGTCCCCACATCTAGTATATCCCCTTTGAGTTTAAAACCATCAACCCCTGTCCTATCCCTAAAAGGTTTGTCCCCATTTTTCTTACAAGACCTCAGAGAGGGATGGAGGGACAGGATCAGGGAGCTGCTGAGCATCACCAGTTCACCACTGATCCTAGATGGAGCCATGTCTCCAGCCTGTGGTTCTCTAAAAATGCTAAGATAATTGGAAGTGGGGTTTAATGAGATTGTTGAGGCCATGCACCCTAATATTCCTCCAGATCTTGGTCCTGTTCAGCCCTAATTTGGTTCTGTGAGCATTAGGTGTGGGATTCTCTGAAGGGTGCTCCTATACACAGGCAAATTTCCACTCTTAAAAAAATAAAACTGCTTCAAACTAGGGATTGGATGCTAAGAGGGGATTTTAGTGCATTTCCCATTTGACTGGAGTGTATCCTTCAGCCCCAGCCCCTTTTTCTGCTGCTGCAGAGCTGGTGTGAAGAGCCACCCTGGAGGAGTTCCCAGTCCCCTCTGATGGGGAGAGCAGCACCCTTGGGAAGGGGATCCTGGGCTCAGGGCTCTGTTTATTCAGCATCTGGTGGTGCTGCCACCGTGGGTGACTCTGTTTGAGACTGCCAAACTTGCTGAGGTAAAAACTGAGGTACAACACGCCCCTTCTCCCAGCCAAAATCCCTGAATTCCCTCTCCCTTCATAACTATGGTCAAACCTTTCATCACCCCCCACCGCTGTCCCGATTCCTTCAAAAATTTTGAAGCACAATTTTACCTTTGGACTGAGGGAAAAATGTAATCCTGCAATAGACTTGGTTATTTTTAGCCCTAACACACAGAACTATTAAAATGCTCTGGGTTTGATTGTTGGCTGCACGGTGCAGAAGTCTCCCCTTGGACTAATGACATTGTGTATTTCCTGATATTTCAAAGGAAAATATTTTTTGTAAGTTATTTTCTCCCACTGTCTATCAGAACCATTGGGGAAAAGTCGCATTCTTTAGTTCCCAGCCACAGAAGCCTTTACAAAAATGTTCCTTTTAGATGCAATGGCTGAAGCACTACTTGGAAAGAAAGTGTTGGATGCTGCTGGCTGCTCTATGGGAACAAGGTATTGTTACCTTGGATTAAAACTCTGCACTCAAGTAGATTCATTCTGTTATTGTACTGGCCTTCCAAGTTCCCTTCACTCTGCAAACCCTGCAGTGGAAAGAGACATTTTTTTCAAGGACTACCAAGTTTTCATAGCATTGAAATAGTTTCCAACTGATGTCCTCTCTGAGCTGCATGTTTTGGTTCACTAATCTGAATTCCAGTCCCTGCTGGGTTCCAACCTTCCCTCCTTGGAAGGAAATAACTTTCAGAAAAATGCAAAGGATGGAGTCCTGGACAGAGCCCTGCACATTTGCCCTGGCCACAGGAGCCTGGGCCCTTCCAGCTGTCCCAGAGCTGCTGTGGCCCTGGGGAGCAGAGATAGGTGTGCCCAGGCCTGGCCAGGATGGAGTGTGTTCCAGTCTCAGTTTTAAACAAACTGTATTTCAATTTGTTAAATAAAATGATGGTTTCTAAGAGCCAGAATACCCTGCACCTCCGTTACAGACACAGTCTGGTGTTTCTCTCAGAGCCTGGATCCTGGTGCTGGCACAGAAAGCAGCGACTCCTTGGAGGTTCTGAAGGATTCCCAGCTCGGGTTTGATCTCTCCCTCTCCCTAAGGAGGCTGCAGCTCCTCTGTGCCTGGAGCTGCTGAGTTAAAATAATGCCATGTTTACCCAAATCCCGAGTTTCTGTTTAGAGAGACAAAAAGAAAAAAAGAAACCAGGGCCCAAGATCCCACTGCAGCTTTAAGGAGAAAGCAGGGATGAGTTTTCCCACTTGCAGTCCCTTTGCTTCTACCCCAGCCAAAATCTGATCCCTGCTCATTTTCCAAGGGGAATTTCATCTTCAGGTGCTTCACACTCTGGAGCACTGGTGGAGAGGGGACTGCAGGACCCACTTCTTTTCTCCTCCTTGGAAATTCTCATTCCTGCCTGGCCTGAAACATAATGATACATTTGACAGAAGACAAAACACATCTCACTTTTTAATTTTTTTTTTTCCTTTTGAGAGAGAGACGACCTCCATAGTAAAACTTAGTGGAAAAAAAAAGCTGAAATTAAAATTCATTTGACAACCACCTTGCCTTCCAACAAGGCAACACATAATGGCCTTTTTGCAGAGAGATTTGCTAAAATCTGCCTCAAAATGGTTTTCCATACCTGATTACTCACATGTTCCCCAACTCTTTTTCTCCCTACCTAATTATAAAAACGAGGAGGCCAAGGATAGCACATTTTTGGAAGTCCCTGGGAAGCTGAGCTCAACTTTCGGTTCAGATGGCTTCAGTTCATTCTCTCTCTGTCTCTCTCTCTCTCACCTGCCTCCAGCACCTTTTTACTCCCCCACATCCAGCAGATGGTCCAGAACATGCTCAGCCATGCGGGCTGGGGGCCTCAGCAGTCCAGGGAGACGAGCTGCTGCATCCATCCATCCATCCATGGAACAGAGCCCTGCTTCCTCTGGCTGTTCTCTCCTCTCAGCTCGCTGCCAGAGGGCAAATCCTTCCCCTGGCTCTGGTGGAGATTAGCATGCCCAAGTGCTGAGCCATCACGTCCCCAGACATGCAGCCAGGAATACTCAGATGAGCCAGACTGGGAAAGCAGCTCTCAATCCACGTACTGGGTCCGTCCCAAGTAAGGGATGTCCACGGACTGGATGATCCGGCCCGCCGTGCGCTCCTCAAAGATGACAATCTGCACAGAGAGACAAAACCCCTTCTGACAAAACCTGGGGGGCTTCAGATATTCCTAGGAGGAGGGGAGGCAAGCACCATTCAAAGAGATCAGTCAGGGTGGGTCTGAAGAGTGACTGAGGCTCTGATGAAGCAGCATCACATCAGGTTTGTACTGATTTCCAGCTTCAGGCAGAGCTGTGAGGTTCAGCTGCTGTCCTTGTCACCCCTCCATGGCTGTCAGAGCCAGCCTTAGAGCAGCACCTTCCCTAATTTTCAGAGATCTCAGGAGACAGCACTGTCCTTCCCCTCTACTGCCCCTGGCTTTCAGCTAAAGGATAATGATGTCCTGTGCATGTCTGGCTCTTTGGGACAAAGATTGTGAACAAACCCAACAAAAAGCAATCCCAGAGCCTCTCACCTCATTGCCCCCTCTCTGTAGCCAGGGCCCAGGAAGGTAAAGTGTTTCCTGAGGTCCAATCTTCCAGTATCTTCCCAGGTTCTGACCATTGACAAACACCACTCCTTTCTCCCAGCCCTGGAATCAAGGCAGAACATGGAATTATTGATGCAGCTCTGCTGCCTCGTTAGCATCCCCACAGGAAACCAAATCTGCCTTCACACTTGCATTCTTTCCAGCCACTTTCTGCAGGTTTTCTGCTTGCTTTCCCTGTGCAAATCCCTGCAGCCAGGAACATTTAAACAAGCCCTGTTGAACAGGAGTTATCCTTAATGTGCTCATTAAAAGGATAAAGCTTTCAAAAATGTGCAGTTTGTGATTCGTGCTCGTACAGGAAATTTCTTCCCTTTGAGCAGACAGGCCTTTATTCCTTCCCAAGCATGGAATATCTGCCCTCACCTCTTTCCCAGGTGACAGAAAAAATGAATTGCTGCTGGCTGGCCTGATTTACAACAAATATAATTTTCCCAATAAATGGGAAAGTGAGCAAGACAGTAAGGCACAAGGTTGGCTCTAAGGGAGAGAAATCAGAGGAGGAAGTTTAATAATATCTAAAGATCTGATCTGAAGTTCTGCGCAGTCTCCCACAGAAGGATGACAGGAATGCAAAGTCCCATGCCATGGCCACAAAGAAGTGACTCTTTCCATGTCATACTGAGGAGACAGGAATAAAACAAGGCCCTCCTTTATCTTCTGTGCCCATTACTCCTCTGCAACTAGAAAACAGCATTTGTATGCCATTATAAAAAGACTGAAGTGGTCACTGGCAGCTCTGCAGGGTCAGTACTGCACATGTTTTCTCACAGGACCTCTCCAGACTGAACAGAAGTACCTGGAGGAGACACTCAGACCCTCAGAATAATTCTCTAAGAGAGAGGGGAAGGCTACAGGCACAGAGATCAGTCAGAGCTGTTGCACAAGTGTCTCTCTAACCAGCTTTTTAATAATCTTGAGTAAGAAGAACCAGGACTTGCCTGCAGCTTCAAGAAGGTGTCCTGTGGCTGCTGCTCTATCCACAGCCTCCCGCGGAAAAACGCCGGCCCCACGAAATAATCCGGGACCGTGCTCCAGCCAGACACGTGCTGCAGGCTGCAAGAGAGGGACAACTCACACAGGGCCCTGGGGCCACCTGTCCCCACCATCCACAGCCCTGGCAGGCCCAGCTGGGGTACAAGAGGAGGACAGAAAATTCTTTCCTGTGAGGGGGTGCTTCACAGCAATGGGAAATGCTTTTTACAGGAGTGTGTGGTGACAGTGATGCCTGGGGAGGCTGAGCTGGAAACAGAGACTGGGTAGAATAAAAGGATAAAAGGGGTTTATTGAAAGGATCCAGCTTGGGCAGTGCAGGAACCCCTTGGGGCTGCACCCAAGTCAAACCCACACATGGGCACAAAATGGATCNCAGGACAAGAAGAAAAGGATTCAGACTGGAAGAGAGACTGGAATATGGTTTAGATTGGATATTAGGAAAAAATTCTTTCCTGTGAGGGTGGGCAGGCCCTGGCACAGGGTGCCCAGAGCAGCTGTGGCTGCCCCTGGATCCCTGCAAGTGTCCAAGGCCAGGCTGGAGCACCCTGGGATGGTGGAAGGTGTCCCTGGCCCATGGCAGGGGTGGGATGAGAGGATCTTTAAGGTCCCTTCCACCCAAACCATTCTGGGATAAAAGCTCTGCTTCACTTTGGTTGTTGAGGATCCTTCAGATCTGGCAGGGTGCTTTAAATGTCTGTGGCTTGCTAAAGGGGACTGCAGAACTGACAGGACTCAAACCAGACATTCCTGCCACGGCTCCTGTGAGGAACACAAACACACCCTTGCAAGTGTGCAGTAATTAGGGGAAATCTGACATTATTTCCTACCTATGGCAACAATTTGGGAGCTGGGCACAAGCAGAAGAGGAAATAAGGAGAGCAGAATCCCACAGAAGCCTTGAGCTTCTGTCAGAACATGTTTCCCCCAACCCTTACAAACTGCATCTCTTGGACTCAGGGAAGTTATTGATCCAGTGCAGCCTGGCTGCTACTGAATTATTCAGCTAAAAGCCTGTGACAGTTCCTTTCACAACACTCCTCTCCCTCCTCCCCCGAGGAGACTGTGAGCTGATTGTGTTTCTGTGCTGCTGGTCAGCAGCCAGGAGCTGAGGGCAGTGGTGACTAATCTTGCTTTTGTTTGGCCATGGCAGCTCACTTGCTTTAATGCTCCTCACTGGAAATATTCCTCTAACACCCTGCAGTCCAAAAGGCTGTGAGTTACCCCATCAATAAAATCCTTCAGGTAGCCCCTCAGCACCTGGTAAAACTGCCCTCAGGCATTTCAGAATGTGGATTTTTTTTTCCTTTTAAAAGCCATTTCGCTTAACGTGGCCTCTCTCTCTCTCCTACACAAAATGGGGCAGCTGTGATATCTTGGGGGATGCACATAAGTTGCTTTCTGGTATTAAAAACATCACTGAAAAGAGTGTCTCTGGATTGTGGCCAGAGTCCATAGGGCATCTGCTGCCTGAAACATTTGCTGAGGTTTTCTGTATGTGCTGACAGAGGCTCTTCAACATCCCCCTGCTAAATTTCCTTCCCTGAATTAAAGCAAAACAACATAAAAGAGAGGGAGCCATCTGGATTGTTAATGCACTATCAGTAGCTTTCTAGAATTGATCCATCCCTTGCCAGGCTGCATTACTAAACAGATCAGCCAAATTGGTAATTTCCAGAAAGACCCAAAATTTCCAACATGTGGGTGTGAGGGGATCCTTCCCTCGGGGTAAGCCTGGCTTTTACCTACCTGATCTAACCCTGCTGCAAGGAAACCTTTAAATCCTGCACAGTGGGATTAGATTTCTCCCTAAATGATGCTATGGATCAGCTGGCACCAGTTCCTGCACTATTTCAGGCAAAAGTATCAGCAAGGAACTTATCAGTGCAAAAATCCCACTGTTACCTCAGGCTGCCTCATTTAGCTACTCCCTATTAGACACTGCACTGCTGAAAAACAGGTGGTTTCAAAGGAGGAAGGGAAAAAAAAAAAGGTAAAATCCCACAAACCTCTTCATGAAGGCAGGTTTCATCTCCAAACTGTAAATCTTGAAGTTCCTCAAGGGGGTTTTATTCAAGAAGATGTCACCAATTAAGCCTGCAAGAGCAATGGGGGTAATGAAGAGTTGAGGAACAGCTAAAGCTGATGGATTTTGCTATTTGAATCTGAGGAACAGCAGGAGATGGAAAGCAGCCATGTTCTGCAATGGAATTAAGAGTCCATATGGTCCCACTGCTCATCCAGACTGAGTGGGGAGCATCACTAAACTTTGGCCTTTCCTTTCCCTCAGCTCACCAGGGCCTCAACCCCCTCCCCTCCCAGCAGAACACTCTGGGATGTGCTGGCACAGTGTTGGGGTTTAGTGAGCTGACCATGCAGAGATTTTTTTTTTAAAGCAGTCAATCACGTCTCTAACAGGCACAACAAAACATAACTGAGCCAGCTCCAATGGCCAGGGCTGGTCCAGGGCTTTTCATCACAGGAGGCACCTTAATAAGTCAGTCACCTTCAGCAGAGTTTTGTTAAAGTTGCTCTCCCTGAAGCAGGCACAGCCTGGGTGCCAATGCAGCCTCCTACTCACAGGACTGAGGCTGCCCAGGCAGCACTGAGCTTTATGCAACTTTCCTGCATTAAATAAAATCGATACAGTCACGTGCCTAACTCCATTGATCTATTTTATAGAGCTTTTGCACATAGTGCCCCACTAAAATGGAATCAACCCCTTCCAGCTCCACCACTGTGTGTGACAGGCTTGAGCATCTCAGTCAATTCTGGTCAAGGGGATGCAGTTCCCTCCCCCTGACACTGTGTGAGCTTCTAAATGGTGTGATCCTCCAATATCAATGCCTCAAGGGAAAACACAGATTAAAAAAGGTATTTTCCTTCCTTCCCTGTGAAGTAATATGCTCACAGAGCAAGAGAAAGGGAGCTGAGCATCACCTAGGAAACCTAGAGCAGAGCAAGATTCATTGATAGCCCTGGGTTTAGGTGGACCCTTATAAAATAAACCTTGGTGCAGGGCATTGAGCAGCCACTGCTTCTCCTCTGATCACTCCACACAGAGGGGGAGGATGATTTTTAACACATTCCTTCCCTCACCCCATTTCCCACCAACTCCAGTCCTGCCCAGCACCACGAGAGCTGTGCTGGGCCCTCAGCTGGTTCTGTGCAAAGCACACAGAACGTTCTGCATCATTCCCACTCTGACAAGTGTCTGGGAGAGTTTGGGAGCCCAGAACCAAACCCACCTTTCCTCTGCTCGTTCAGTGCCAGCCCGTAATTGACGCGCCCACGGTTCTCCACCAGGAGCCTCAGCTGCCTGAAGCCCTGCTAAAAACAAACCAGGATCAAGCATCAGCTGCACCAGTCCTGCACCAGCCTCAGCAGAGCTGTTCAAGGAGGGGAAGTGGCACTGCTACCTTTGCCAGCTGCAATTTATACATTTACTTTTAAAGTTTTCTACTGCAAACAGCGAGGAACTCGCAGCCTTTGCACAGAAAATTTCTGGTTTTTTTTTGCTTTTTTTTTTTTTTTACCTCTTGAGTTTTTAATTCCTACTTTGGTATCACCCACAGAGCCAGAAATGGAGTTTGACACAGGACAGGCTCGTGCCATAAACTCTTCCACAAGCCTTAGAAACAACCAGTGCATCCACCCCCTCACATGCCCCTGCAGTCACCACAGCTCTGTTGAAATGTGCTCAATCAATACAGTGTCCTTAGTGCCAGCTTCTGCCAGGGTAAAACTGCTCTCAGAGCTAGAGAGACATTCCCCCTCACTTAATTTGAGACCCAAAAGCCTCCAAAGCCCCTTAAAACCTGCTTTGTGCTAAGGAAGGTGAAGCCTGCACAGACTTAATCTGCAGTAACAGGGTACAGGTCCTTGATGTTGTGGCTGTGGTAAGAAGGCTGGCAAATTTTGTTCAGCAAGAGCTACAATAACTTTGATATTTCTCCATGGAAAAGCATTCAGACCCCACTTTTCAATCACTAACAGTAACTTGGCAGTGAAATCCCACTATTTGTGTCTGATTATGGTAGCAAGCTAGTCTGGGTTAGGAGGAGGTGCCTTTCTGAGACTTCTCCCTCTCCAGTGATCTTGTTATCCACACCCCAGCAATGCCCAGCAGTTACCTGTCCCTCAGGAATGGAGAGCTCCACTGAGTTGTAGTCCAGCTCCCCCACATACATGGTGTTAACAAACACCTGCAGAACAGAGCACAGGAGACCAGAGCAACTGCTCATCAATTATGGCACAATCACATCACCCCAGCTGGATTTGGGGAGGAAACTGTCCCTGCTTGAAACTGGAACTCAAGTGTCCATAACTGTGTCACTGTCAGCACAGGCGGGAATGAAATAATCAAAATATTCTCAGGACATCCAACATTCTGATGTTTTAAGGTTGTTTATAAGTTTAGAAGTTATAATGTTCTATGTTTTAGCAGACTGGAATTGGAAATTTCATTAGAAGTGATAAGAGTTTGGGGCTTAGCTGAGAAGTGGAAAGACTGAATCACAGAACTAATGTAAAATTTCTTTTTTTTTTTTCATTGTTTTCTCTCATTTCCTGCCTCTCAGTCCAGACTAAAGCATCTGCAGGCAAGCTGAGGGAGTCCCTAGGGAGCCCCGTGCCCTACCTGTGCCCGGTCCCGGACGTGGTCCCTGGTGTGCAGGTGGCCCCCCCCAAAAATGACAGTCTCATAGAGCACATATCCATAGGGCTGCCCAATGCTGTCGTTCAGATGCAGATTCTCCATGTTCACAGGGAACTCTGACTTAATGGGCTGCAGAGGAGAACAAACTGAACATCAGGAGTGGCCTCAGCACTGCAAAGTCATGTAGGGGCAGCTCATTTAAGGCAGGTGTGTTCCACTCTGCCATCCCGATCTCTGGTCCAACCCAAAATCCCTCCAGAAAAAGGAGCCAAGGACTTGCAAAACTGCAATTCCAAGAGAATTTCCAGTGAAAAAGATGAGATAAAAGATTTGCTGCCTTTGCATATACTCGGAAAAAAAAAAAAATCCCCAAACCTCACCCTTGTGGGATAACAAGGCAGAGCACAAATCGCTTTTCTGCACCCAGAAGTTGATGCCTTTTAGGTCTGGGATGCATGAAAAGAGGTGTCAGTACCTGTAGAAGTGCTGGCAACACATCCCAGAGGGAGATGTACTGGTGCAAGAGGATGGCACCATAGGAGGCCTTGCTTTCAATCATGGGAGGCAGAGGAAGGGGCTGGCCTGGGATGTAAAAAGAAAAGACGGAACAGTGATTTCACACAACACAAATTCAAGACCCCTCCAGACCTCCTTTGGTCCTCCCATCCTTAATTCCCAAGTAACCAGAGCTCCAGGGCTCCAGCAGAAGGGGCAGTTTAAATAATTCCCTAATTTAAGGGTGTGGGTGGAGCAGTGCTTGGTTCCTGGGTCTGTAATTACCAATGACCATGCTGAAGAGCTGTCGCAGCTTGAAGAATTTGGATGTGTAGTCCCCAGCCTCTGTCAGCACAGCATCATAATCTGCAAAAGCAGAAAAGCAGCAGCACATGTTTTAAAAACATTAAGCAGCTCTGGGATGGCTTCATGCAAGAAATAAAAGCCCCAGGCACAATTTTCATGGCATTGTATATAGTATGGAAATCTTTACACTTTAATCTGAGTGAACATCACTAAACAGCCACAAAATTCCTTAATTTAGAGAAGAGCCATTCACACTTTCAGAGATCTAATTTGCACGTATTCAGAATTTCACACAGGATAAAGTCAACAATTAACCATTTTAACCAAGGGCTGTGAGGATGAAAAGAGATTTATGGTACAATTTGACTTGGTAAAATTAAAAAAACGGTGTCTTGGAATCACCATCTCTCCCTAGAAAAAAGAGATATCAATTCATCATCTGTGACACCTCTATTTACAATTCAGAATAAGGGAATCCCCCACTTCCTGGAACGGGCTGGGAATTGGAAACACTCATGTAAGCCCCTTTTTGGACAGGAATTTACTTCTGAGCTGTGTCCCACCTCATGTCTCCAGGACAAAGTGGTTGTGCTGATCACTTGTCAGGGTTGCTGGTTACTGTCACTAGCCCAGGGCAGTCAGAGCTGCACAGGCAAGGCAGTGAAAACAAACTCACCATAACTGGTGACATCTGACTGGAGAACAAACTCACCATAACTGGTGACATCTGACTTGTACTCATCAGCTTCCAAAGCCCCGTTCATGAAGCCAAAGTTGGTGCCTCCATGGAACATGTAGAGGTTGATGGATGCTCCTGTTTTGAGGATGCTTGCTACAGTGTTCACCATCTCTGCAAAAAAAAAAAAAAAAAACAGAAAAGGGAGTGCCAGGGAGGCCACAGACCACAAATCTGGGCCAGGAATTCAGATCAGACCCGTTCTGGTCCCTCTGTGCAATCACAGCGACTTGTGTTGAGATTTGCATTGTGCCCTCAGGAAGGGGCAGCACATCTACTGATGCATTAATACATTCAAATAATCCTCTCCTCCAGGTGAAAAAGGGTAAAGCTCGTGGTCTCCAGCAGGAATTTTGCTTTTAAGAAGAAGAGTTGCAAAGACTCCTCAGTCAGACTCCTAAACCGAACACACTAATGACCCAATTACAAAGACAATTGCAGAGGATGAGGGAGTCGTTAAAACAGTCTTGTATAGCTCTGTTTTCGCTGCTCTTTAGATGCCCTGTGGGTTTGGTTTTTTTTTTTAGTAGTAGCCTTCCAAATGAGCTTTTAAACTAGGGAGAAGGTGCTGCACTCACAGGGGGCTGAGACTCCCCACAAAATGTTCTACAAGAACAGTGTTTGGTGCTCACCATCTGCATCAAAGACATAGTGAGGGCCTCCCCAGTTATCAAACCACCCCGTCCAGTACTCCATCACCATCTTTGGCTGGTCTTTCTGCCAAGGGAAAAACAGAGTTAAAACGGATTCAGGACAGTCCTGCAGCCACCCCTTTTTTCTAGAGAAGCACTGTTCAAATCCAGTGTGGTGACGTGGTTTTACAGGATTGTTTTCTTCTCCAAAAGGCACCTAAGGAGCTCAGGGCATGTCAGGAACAAGAAGCTGTGGGCCAGCAGTGCCCAGAACAGGCAAGCAAAGCTTTGTGCCTCTGCTAGCCACAAAGCACAAACCACAGAGCACACAATCAGGTGCTATCACACATTTCTGGATGCTGCTGTTTGGGAGAGCTGCAGCAAAGGGACAAACCAACTGTCAGTGTTTAGTTCCTGCTAGAAACACACATTTATAAATGTCTGCTTATCTGCCACGCCACTGCCAGATGAGAGCTTGCAGGTGCAGGGCAGGCAGTGCTTGCCAAGGTACAGCAGCAGACCTGAGCTGCTTTAATGCCTTTTTAATGCTGCATATGGTGCTGGCAGGGAAGAATTTGCAGGAATTAAGTCTTCATTAAAGGCTCTGCACACAGAGCAATTGCTTCCCATTTGTCAGTGCCTGAGCTCCTCAGGATCCCTCCTGTCCCCATGGCACGGGCAGGGCAGTGTGTGCTCAGCCTGGCTGCCCCTCCAGCCCCCTGGGCTTTATTTCCAGGCAGTTCTGCCCTTTGTGTGACAGCAGTTTTGTCTGATGCCACAGGAATTGGCTGAGCTAAGTGGCATTAAAGAAACTCGTGTTTCATTAGGAGAAAACAACTGCCTGTAATCATCCAAACGTTCCAGCTCTTGGAAATACATTTAATCAATCCATCCCCAGTGAACCAGTCAAAGAAGGGATTTTATCACCTTCTGGAACAAAAACCCATAACAAGGAAAAGATAAAGCAGCTTCATAACCCCTGCAAACACTTCCTATCCCCAAATTAGTGTGGCAAAAGAGGAGCTGCTCCTCTGGGGCCACGCTGCATTCATGTGGTAGGGAAAGTGCCACTTTCTGTTCATTTCCAGGGTTTGGAGAATTTTGGAAGACCTAAAAGAGGTGAAAGCCCTTCCAGCAGAGCCTCTTTTGCCAGTAGAGGAAAAGAAAACAAATAAAAGCTGTAGGATTGAACATCCAGCATGACAGCAGGGCTTCCCTCCACTGCCAGGAGAAGCCAAGGGAAGAGGTGAGAAGAGAATTGATCAGGGCTGGGGGCAGATCCCAACTGCTCACATTGTTCATCTGGAGCCAGCAGAGCACAGGGAAAGAGCACAGAGGGTGTAAAGAGAGAGAGAACCTGTCACTAACCCCAAAATTGCCATTCCCTCACCACTCCCTCATCACAATCCGGACACTCTTCACACCAAGTGTTCATTAGGCATTAATTAATTAATTCCCTCTCTGACAGCACAGAGGGGGTTAAAAATGCTCAAGACACTAAAACTTCATAAATCTACTCTGAATGAGGTCCTGGGGATGAACACCTATCACAGACACATCTGCAGCACATCAGCAGCTTGCAAAGAGCACCCACAGCATCAGGGTGGAAGTTTGGGACAAAGATGATGGAACTTCAAGAGAGAGGTCTGACAGCTGTGCCCTGGGATGCCCTGGGTATCAACACTCAAAGAAGTCTAACCCCTGACAGCCTAACTCAGGGCACAGCTGGATGAAAAGCCTTTTTAGAAGGTGCTGGATTACAGGATACTTAAATCCTCCTTCCCTGATTCCAGAAGGATTTGGCCTAATGAGAAGGAAGCTGCAAACTAACACACAAATCCCAAGCAGAATATCAGTGCTTCACATGTAGTGCTGGAAAATATGGATGAACAAAGTGTTTCTGCATCTCACCTGTACTGTGTCCAGGTATTTTAGCAGCCCAGGCTCCAGTTTCTGAAAGTTAACAGTGGCCAGTGCTAGTGGGAAAGGAAAAATGCATTAATTTAGACTCAAAACGTCTAGGGGACCATCTCCTTAGCCCTCAGCCCAGCAGGAGGGAGCTGCAACCCCTTCTGAACCCCCAAAATAACCTCCTCAGAAATTCCCCATCAAAGCCTTCCCTTGGTATGCAGAATCCAAGTGAACCACAGCACACAGTGGAATGCACCCAGGCCATCTTTCAGCTCTAATGTGCAGAGATATTAGAGAGACAGAGCATCAGAGCAGCTCCTGGGGTGTCACCAGCTCTAATTAGAGCCTGGAAAGCACTTGGAGATCCTCACTTTAAAGGCACCACACAAAGACAAGCTTATTAGGAAGTCTTGTCTGGATGCCACACTGCTCTCCCAGGCTTTAGCTGCAGGAATCCCTTCCCAGGCAATATCCTACAGCTTGTCATGCCTGTGGGGGTGAGCAGAGCAACCACAGGACAAGAGAACCACAGAGAGCTGGAACTGGAAGAGCTCTCTGTGCTTGTGCCCATCCTCAGGCTCTGGGGTGAGAACACCTGCCTGCAGGACAGGAGACACTAATCTGGGATCAGTGTCCCAGCCCCTGGCATGCATTTCAAGCATTCCTGTATTTCCCAGCCCTCAGGCATGCTGATATTTCTCCAGACAAACTCTGCACACGCAGCAGCAATGATGTGATTCGGCATTAAAAATTGACTTCTAACAAGAGAGCTGCTATCAAACCCAGCCCCAGTTGTGTCAGGCAGAGCACTTCAAACAGAATATTTACAGAAGAAAAAGCTCACTTCTCCCTATTTATACCTTGATTTTAATAGGCTGACCTATGTAGTGTGCTGAGCTGAAGAATTCAGCACAGAAAACACGAAAGGAGAACAAAATCAAACGTGGATTTAGCACTGATGTAACACGTTAGCTGGCAATTCTGAAGGAGAACATGCCCAGCTCTGCTTTTCATGCAGATTAACAGCACACATGGAAAAGAGAACCAGTCCCCAGAGCCCTATTTATCCTTCTCATGGGATGTTCTTCCCACACACACGCACAAGGCATCCCACCATGGCCCTTCAGCCACGGGCTGGAGGGACAGCAGAGGCTCTGAGCTCCCAGAAAGGCTTTATCAGGTCAGATCAGCTTGGGATTCTTGCAATCAGCTTGGTTTGGGATGGAAGGGACCTTCAAACTCCTCCCACCCACCCCCTGGAAGGGCAGGGACATCTTCCACCATCCCAGGTTGATCCAAACCCTGCCCAAGCCTGGCCTTAGGCACTTGCAGGGATGGGGAGGGATTCACAGAATCACAGAATGGGAAAAGTTGGAAGGGACCACAGTGGGTGCTCAAGCAGGGTCATCCTACAGCACATGTCACAGGACCATGTCCTGAGAGCTCTTCAGGATGTCTGGTGAGGGGGACTCCACAAGCTGTCTGGGCCACTTGCCCCAGTGCACAGTCACCTGCAGAGTAAAGAAGTTCTTCCTCATGTTCAGGTGAAACATAAAAGCACTGGAGGTCTAAAAAAGATTCAGATCTTTCTCTAAAGAAGATTTAGAAGGTTACCTGCCATGCAAACCCTGCAAAAGCTTCAGAGCCTGTTAAGAGGAGAGACTTTGTAAAACCACCCACTGCTTAACATCCCTGCAGGAGTTATTTGGAAAAATTTAGGATATCAGATGCTGCTTCTTGCCTCTCCTTTAGCCCCTTCCTCAGCACCCTGCTGCTCTTGCACTTGGAGCCCTGGCTATCCCACACACCTGATCACACCCTTTGGCTCTAATAAACAGATTGTTGTGACATCCAGGAGGCAAATTGGGATCAAGGAGCTCCCAGCAGAACACGCCGGAAAAAACTCCTCCAAACAAGAAGGAGCTCTGAGGCTGCAAACATTCCCTCAGGAGAGGAGGGCAAAGCAGGGAATTCCACACCAGCCCTTCTCCTGACAGCTCTGTGGCAGGCAGACAGTGACTCTGTGTGGTCACAGTGAAAACTGCTGCACACCCAAAAAAATCCAAAAGACAAGATCACCGTGCTGGTGGAGGCCCGTGATTTCAGTTCATGAATTAATCCCTCTCATACTGACATGGAAAAGCAAAAGGAGGGAAAAAAAGGATGAGAAAGTCTTTCCCTTTAATCATCTCCACGCCTGAGATTGGAAATTTAACATTATTTATGACTGAGGGATAACAGGAGCACTCAAAGACTGTACCCTGCAAACACTTAATTTGGGGGAGCAGTTCCACCTCAGGCAATTGGCAGGAACACAGCAGAGAGCAGAGGCCAAGGACAGAGTAAATCCCAGCTGAAATTACCTGAAATTCTGAGATTCAGTGCCCCAAACAGTCAGATTTAGGGCTCAGTGAAACTCAAGCAGCTGCACCTCCATTTCTTCACAGGAAAAAGGAGGCGGGTGCTAAGCAGCATTTTAAAAACTTATTAGAATTATATTTTATAAAAGGGAAATGGGCATCCTTCTGCATTCTACACATCTGCCACCCTCCTTTACCCACCTAAGGTTTTACACCCCAAAATAAGCTTGCTGAAAAGATAATGCTGCCCCACAAACTATTGCTAAATTTACTGCTTAAATGTAAACTTCAAAATCAAGGTCTTAATGGACCTTTTGTTCCTCTCTTTTTAACTGCAAAGCATCTGCCTTAGGAATGAGTTCTTACTGTTAGTAATTGCTGAGAAACTTGTTTAATACATACTGAAATGAAGCAATAAGTAGCATTTTCAGCTTTGCAGTCTGGTGAAACATTAAGAAATGCTGGGTGCTGCCATCTCTTGACTCAGAGGGAAGTACAGATGCCCACCCTTCAGACAGTGTTACACTTTATGTGGAAAATAAACCACTCTAAAGCTTTCTGGGAAGGGTCTGGGTTTGTCCTGGCTGCACCATCCACAACAGAACACACTCAGTGGGGGCAGAGGGGGAATTAAAGCCCTGTTTTGCTTCCAAAGCCATGTTCCCCAGAGATCACAGCCTCCTCTCACCTCCAAATGCACTCACCTCCTTCCACTAAGCCAAAGGACAGCCCATTCTTGTTGTCTGAGGTCATCAGCAGCTCCACAATCCCTCTGTTCAACAGGGCCTTGGTGAAAAAGAGCAACATTTGTTGTGTTAACAGAATTTAGCATTTCCCAGGATGTTAAAGCACTATAATATCACTTTCTGTAGGGATAGCCTGCAACTGGCAGTGCCTTGTAATGAAGTATTATCCCTGTGACATCTCCCATTCCTCCTGAAGCCTCCCTGCCTACTTTTCCCAGCTTAAAGACAACTGGAAAATCTTATTTTTTTTTTTAGAAAGCTGGATTGGTTTCTCACTGATGCATCCAACTTCAAGATTTAGCTTCTGAGATCAGTATAATAAGTAGTTTCACTGCTTTCTTCCAAAGAGGGATTCAGGTGGAAGGAGGAAAGGAGAAGCAGCTCAGGCTTCCTGCCTGCCTGACAGTGGGAGCTGAAAAGAGGGAAGAGCTGATTTTCCAAGGAATGCCATGACAGGACAGCTCAGGTATGAATGTTTTTCAATAATCAATGAATTTAGTGGTTCCTCAGTATTACAGCACTAGAGGAAACAGCACTCCAAGGTTTTAAAATCCACCTGCACACACAAAGTTCCTCCCATCAGGATCATTCTCTTGCAGCTGGTTCTTAACAGAACAGTGGCTGATGTTTGGAGGAGAGATCAGGAAACTTTAGCTGTTAATTAACCACTGATTTCACTGGAACTGCATTGGAAGTCACTCCTCCAGCTCCCAGGAGCTCTGAGAACAGGACTTCAGCCTCTTCAGTCTAAATTACTAACTGTGAATGTGGTAAAGCCCTTTCTTTATTGTCCCTGCCTGCACAAAGAGCAGACCTGGGCATGGCACAGTGTCTGCATCAGAGAAATGCTGCAATACAGAGCCTACAGACAAACCCAACCCAGAGCCAGGACAAGCTGGTGACTTTATCAACCCATCACCACCAAATTTACACCTGAACAGATGCTGGATTCGGACAAAATTCAGCTGCTGAAGGAACTGGAATTTCTAACCAATTTTACTAAGGTAATTCTTTGAGCACTGCATTAATGTGAAGTTTCTTCCCCTCCTTTTGAGTGTAAATGCAAAATGGAGGAACAGCAGAGCTGCCACACATTAAATGCCTCCCAGAGTGCAGCAGAGAAGCAGGAATAGAAGCTCAGTTCTGTGTGGGAAGGGTCATGTCAATACATCCTTTCACTTTTAGAAAGGCAAAGGCATTGCACCCAAAAAGTGAGGTAAGCACAAGGATTTGAGGTTTTGTGTGAGTTGTGGGTGTTTTTTAATGAATTTATTAATTCCAGGAAGATGCAGCTTGGTCATAGGTGCTAGATGTGAATTAATCACCTTGCCACAACCAGAACAAAGACTCAGAGCCCCACCTCACATCAGATCCCACTCCAACCAAAAACAAAGCCCTGCAAATCCTGCTTTCCCACTTTTTCATCTCTAACCACTGTTCTATACTGCTTCAGATGCAAACTGCACACAATCCCAGAATATGATGAAACAGCACTGCAAAAATACACCCACAGGCCTGGCAGGGGAATCTGTCCTGACAAGTCTGGAACAGCACAAGCTCTTTCCTCACTGAGCCATGAAAAGCAAGGCCAAGCCTGCAGGCTGCTCAGACCCCCAGAGTCTCCGTGTCCCCTTCATTCAGGGTTCTGAAAACCACTTGCTTGGCGTTATCTCTGATTTGTTTGTGCACACATTCATATTTAACCCTGTAAGCAGAGGTAAACCACGGCACGAGACGGAGCCGGTGCAGGAGCTGGCAGTGCCCTAAGGAGATCAGCACTCCTGCCATGGATTTATCTGTTTGAGGAGCCTCTGGACATCCTGAGCAATGGCACAACCTGAGCCTCAGGGTGCTCAGGGTGCAGCTGGGGTACCCAGAAGGTTCCAGAAGGATCCCATAATCCTGTATCAGAAGAGCAAGACTGGATGAGTGACCCCCATGATGTGCAGCAATACCTTTAAGCATTCAGCGAGAAGAAACTAGAAAAAAACCCTGTGAGACACACTGCAGATCTCGTTATCTGCCTGCCCTGCACTGGGGCTGGGGGCAAACGAACAGTTTAGACTGCTGTGAGATCCACCAGGATAATCCAGCCTCCCTGGGCACGGGCCAACTCCTTACCACTGACTCAGAGCAGCCAGGGCACAGTTTAATCCCTTTTTGACAGGGGTAAGGGAGGCATTAGGCAAATTAAGCTGCCTGATGCTGAGCCCCAGATTACACAAGTGTAGGAGCGTGCTGGTGACTTGTTCCCATCAACTTTTCTCCCAGGAAAGTCAACAAAGGGAAACCTTTATCAAATATCATCTAGGAGAGGAAAACAGGACCCACAGGTGAGAGCTCCTTCAAGGCCAGCTCTGCAGTAAAGACACTCCCCAGCTCCCTATCACCCTCTTCTCTGGAAGACATAAGAACACAGATTTATCAACACTGACAGGGTCATGTGCCAACTCTTCCACTCCTGCAGGGAACATCCAAGGAAAATGCAGCTGGTGCTTTTGAGAGTCTCTCAAACCACACTCAAAAGTTACACAGAAAAAAGAAAACACTGGAAGGAAGGTGATTTATGGGAGAGATTGACACAGAAATGAGTAAAAGTGCCACCATTACCATTTTGACATAGGTCATGTAGTTTGGGTCTTTGGCATAGGAACCGTATTCATTCTCCACCTGCACTGCAATGATGGGACCTCCTTTCTTGTACTGTGGGGGACAAAAAGGGAGAAAGAAAGTGCTCACCACAATTTCTAACCACAGGGAGCAAAATCACAGTAGCTGGCAGGAAAAATGCACCAGTGTCAGATGGACTCAGCTCCACCCTCCCATACTCCCAAACTGACAGAGAAAACTACAGCCTGTGCTGATTCCTGCAGCAAAACTGGCACATTTGTTATTGCCTCACCCTGCTGCTGTCACACACAGCCCACACTGCCCTGGGCAGCCACTCCCACCCCTGCAGAGGGACAGGGACCGTGCTTGCCTGGAGAGGGACAACGACGCGCATCAGGCGATCGAAATAGGCGTCCACGGCTTCTGTGAAACCCTTGTACGTTGTCCTCAGCTGCATCTCGGGGTCCTGCAGCAGCCAGCTGGGGAAAAGCAGGGCAGGGAAGGTGTCAGAGCCTCCTGTCCAGTCCAGCTGAGGTATTTCAGCCACTGGCACCAAGTCACACCTGGGCAGGGATCCCTGGTGTCACCACAGCGTGGCTGTGACACCCCGAGTTGTGAGTGACACCACGTGTCCTTCACTCACTGGTAAATAAATCCAGGCTCCAATTCTCAATCTCTTCATCTTCTTTTTGTTCTGCATTTCAGGCCCAAACTCATTTTATCACCTCTACCAATAATATTTCAAGGATTAATCTTATCACTGTAAAGTGAATTCCCTTCGTTCCCAAGGGCACTCTACTACCAAGTGCTCCTTCAAAAAAACCCAATCCTTCCTCAAACAAAGAGTTCTGTAATTGTTCCCATTGTTTCTACTGCTGATTTACAAGGCTGGGTTCTGTCTGGAGTTAACAGAAAAAAAGGGCAATTTGTTGAAGAGTAGAACAATATAATGCTGTAACAATTTAAGGGGAATGAGCCTGTATCTTCCTTTTCTCTGCAAAATGAGGCCTTAACTAATATTCTTCCAAAGATCTGAAAGACTCAACTCTTTGCTAAATGTGGCTTTGTGGATTTTAAAAAAATCATCTCCTCTTTAGCTGGAAAATGAGAATAGCACTGTTGCTTTTTATTAGAATTATTTTATCTGTCTGATAAAAAAATATGTGGGTGATGTGACAACTGACAACAGATGCATGTCTCATAATCTGACAGGGAGGTGGCTTCTGGCTCTGGTCATGAGGAGCTCTGCTCTCAGGACTAAGTCCCTGACACCTGAACTCTGATGCCAAAGGCAAGTGAAAAGTGAAGAGTTAAAAAAAATAGTCCCAAGTATCTCCACTGAGGTTTGTGCAGGTGAGGAAAACAAGTAGTAACCTGGCACTGGCTCCACTTAGGAACCTGGCAAGTCCCAGAGCTCCAGAGCCTCCTCCAGCTGTGCTCTTCAGAGGAAAACACAACAGGAGGCTGGAAAAGTTGTGGGGTTTCATTACTGCCAGCCATATAATGCAGATTTCTAGTAGGACTTTTAAACTGGAGCTGAGATGAAGCAAATTCTTACATCAAGCTGCAAATCTTGTTCATGTAATGCAGAGTGAAGGTGCAACAGCAAGATGGGTTCCCCCAATTCTATTTTCTGGCTGTAACCATTATACTATAAAACTATGAAAAAATTATAATTATTTTAAACACTCAAAAAAAAATTAGAAGAGCTCCATAAGATAATGAGCACTCACCTGCTTTGGGGACACAGAAAATAAAGATCCCCATCAGGCAGCCAGCCATTCCAAAGCAATTCCTTTGAAGGAGCCTCGACTGTGTGATCAAGAGCTTGGGATTTGTTTGTCCCTAATGCTTCCCTGACCTGAACAATTTCCACACTCACCTGGGCAGACCCCCGAGGTCCCACTCTGAGCAGATGTAAGGTCCAGGGCGCAGAATCACCCACAGTCCATTTTTAGCTGCCAGGGAAAGGAAGGCCCTGGGGATCCAGAAAGAGGAATTATTGTCTGCCTGCAGAACCCCCACTCCTCATACTCCAATCACCATTTAGGTACCAAAGCAGAAGGGAATTGCTTGATGAAGCAGCTACACTGGATTGGTAGGGATGAAGTTCCCAGGAGTCCAGAGGGCAGGGGAAGGAACGAGTCCCCACTGCCTGGTCAAGGCACAGCTGGAAATAACATCTTCACCCAAACACCACACACATCCTCCCCTCCAAACAGGAGCACTTCCTAACAGAGCTGTCTGTGCCACATACCTTAGATCCAGGTTTTTACTGAAGTCAAACTTCCCTCTTTCCTTTTCGTGCAGGTTCCACGGCACGTACCTGAAAGGCAGAGCGAGGGCAGTGAAGGATGAGCTCTGGGATGCTCAAAGAAAACCTGAGGCCCCACTATTCTTTCCTGTGCCAAATACATTGTCATGGCCCACAGGAATTCAGGATGCAGTCCCACAGAAGAGGAGCAGGGGAGAGGCTGGGCAGTGTGGGTGCTGACAGCCTGGTCAGAGAGACAAATCAGCAACTTTCTCAGGCCATCCTGGGAGGTTGTGAGGGAATGCAGAGAAGAGAACTGTAAACAATATCTGCACCTGGTGTTTGTACATCAGATTCATGATATTTGTCTTAAGATGTTTTTCAAGGGGTTTTTGTTCTTCTTTCACCAGTGGGCTGAGGGGTGTCTTTGCTTGTTAACCTGCTGACCAATGTGAGTCGACCTAACGAACTCATCTATAAAAGTCGAGTTCTTTTCTTAATAAAGGCTTTTTAGCTTCTTTGCCTGCTGATCAATGGAGTCTTTCATTGATCAGAAGGCAAAGATTTGACTGATTTCAGAAATCTCATTGATTTCTGAGAGTGAACTCTGCAGCAACAGGACACTCACGTGGTGAGGGTGTTGAGGCCACAGGCTCTCATTTTCAGCATCCGATCCTCCCAGTACTCGCGGGGCACTCGGAAGTAGTGCATGGAGCCCCCGAAAATGCGGAAGGGCATCCCTTCCAGCAGGAACTGGGAGTTCTCTGTCTGCAAGCCCAGGGTCCTCCCCCACAGCCCCAGAGGGGTCAGCTCGCTCCAGTTAAACCTGCAAGAGAAAAGGAGACGTGTGAGCAGCCAGTCCTGGGGAAGGAATGTGTCCTCCTCGTTCCGCCTCACCCAGCAGCAGCAGGTCTGACCCTCCTGCTTCTCAAGCACGCCACACTCTTGGTCACACGGGGCATAGAGATTGTTCAGGAGGCTCTAAGCCAGCTGGGAGATCTTCCCAAATGTAGATTTAAATCCATTTCACTGGCTGCTTCCCCCCTGAACCCCCAAGCCACTGTGTGACACTCTACAGCTGACACTGCTCAGGCACAGAGCATGAAACTCACTTGCTGAGATCATGGATGGGCAAGTTTTCACTCACAATATTCACAAACATTTCCCTAACTTATGGAATTCAACACATCCCTGCTTTGCATGAGGAGGGCACATGGCTGATTTCCAGATCCATGTTCCAACAGCAGCTGCATCTCATCCTTGTCATCCTGAAAGTCTTGGGGACTCTGGTATCTTCCAACTCAAAGCATGGAAAAAAACAAAACCCCCTCACCTGCTCCCTGTGAACAGAGAACCTTTTCCTCAATTTAATGAACCCCCTGGATTATATTCATCACCCAGGAGAGACTAAACCAGCTGTCACCACAAACTTACCAGTACTTATATTCACTGCTTATATTAATCCTGGAAATGTTGTTTACCAAAAGAACCAGAGCTACGGGGCCAGCAGCTCCTCTGCACTTAGCAGGGTGAGCACTCCTGCTGTCACAGCTCCTCTCGGGTCAGCTCCTGCCCTACTCATGGCCTTGCAAGCTCCCAGCTCACTGTGGCTGAACCAAAACCCACAGAGCAGAGCTCTGCCTCCACCAGCCCACCCCAGTGGCACAGCTCTGAACACAAAGGCACTCAGACAATGGCAGCTTGTTCCTTATCAGAGGCAGATGTGAGGAATGAATTCCCAGCTCCAGAAAGCAAGAATGACCCACGTGTTTAGGAGAAAACATCACAGTGAGAGGAGAGGGGAACACCTAAGCCTGCAGCTGCTGCCTAGGCTATGTGGAAAGCAGTTGTGAGCAGAGGGTGAGGATGCTCAGAGCTTACAGGGATTGCTAACCAGCAGCCTGCCTGTCCTCTGCCAGGACAGGGGGACTAAAAGAAGCTAAATCTAAGGCTTGCAGGTACTGCACGGGCTGGCTGACAAGCTCAGAGGGTACCTGAGTAGCACAGCATTCTCACAGGGCTCTGAAACAACCGGCAGCAGGCAGGGGTAATACCTGGAAAAGGAAGCCAGATTAGAAATTCACTTCCTCCACACTAATTGTGATTCCACAGAAACTGTGCTGAGCAAGGAGGCTCTGGGGTGATAACAACAGCTCATGCTGACAGTGCAGCTCAGGTAGGAGAAATGAGTACAAAACACCAGTTTGCCACGTTTCAAGTGTGGCTGCCTGGGGAAGAACAGGAATGAATTTGCTCATCTACACCAGAAACAGCCAGAGGATGTTGCCACGAGCCTGGGAAATGGCAGCATTGCTCCCAAGGAATTGTTATGAATTTCAGCAGCAGCAGAAAGGGTTCTGGAGCCCCAGACAGCATAGCCCATGGCCACCTGCCCCTCTATGCTGCCAAATTACAGATTGTAACTCTGTAAACCAAACCAGCAGTTACATCTACTTCTATTTTAGGTGGAGGGCCAGAGGTGGAAAGTTCAAAGGGGTTTGGAGATGAAAAACTCCAACTTTTAAATATTAGGCTGGAAAAGAAAAGTTTCCAAGTTGTTTCTGAGCTAGGTAGAGCCCTAAATTACCAGAAGTGCTGCTGACTGGTGCCAGAATGAAGGCTGTGCTCAGGAAGCACACACAGCCAGATAAAAATAAACTAATCACTTAAGCTCATCTTCTTAATCCCAGGCATAACTAACCTGGCACATTCCCATCAAGTTTCCTACTTTAAAACTCCCCAGCTCCAGTGCTCTTTCTCCCCAAGAAGGGCTGGTAGGAAGCTCCCAGACTCCCAATATTTTCAACACATTATCCTGGATATCCTGAAACCCACATTTCTCATTAGGATCTGTTCAAGTAACCTCAGGAAGAAACACTTCTGTGACTCAGCAGAGCTTCATCCTGAGCTGCATTGCCAGAGTTTAAAGTGCACCTGGGCTCTGTACTTCCTCCTGAGAGCAATTTATAGCTCCCAGCAGATTTTTTTTTCTCAGTTCTATAATGACAGAACAGGTTGCAAATAATATATATATCTTTTTTGATTCCTGGCCTTTTCTGTCGACCTCAGTACCCATCCCTGGGGGTGTTCCAGGTGAGGCTGGATGGGGTAGTGGAAGGTGTCCCTGGCCATGGCAGGGAGTGGCACTGGATCATCTTTTAGTCTTTCTGACCCAAACTCTAGGATTCCATGATTCTGTGATTTCATCTGCTTCAGGGTAGTCTCTTTTGCAAAAAAACCAAAACAAAACAAAAAAAAAAAAACAAAAAAAAAAGGCCAAAAAAACATGCCAAAAAAAAAAAAAAAACACCAAAAAATGCTCTCCCAAANACCCCAGAGCAGAGACTCTGAAGTTGGACTGGACAAGTTAGTCCAACAAGATGGAATAAGCCTTTGTGAGCTGGAATTTGAAGTGCAAAATACAACACAAGGAAAGGGAAAGTCCCAATTAACTGCTGAACCAAAGAGCCACGCTGTTCATGCCTGTGAAACACAAATGTGGCTGAAGTCCTCTCTGCAAGAGAGATTTACCTTTGGTGCTCAACCACCCCATACCCAGAGCAGGTGAGAGAAAAAGCTGGTGGGAAAGAAAACAGCCAAACCAAAACAGCCATTAAGTTCTTTGCTGATGCTAGAGGACGTGCTTCAGAGGACAAGGGACTTTGCTGCTAATCCCTAAGCTCCACTGAGACCTCCAAGGGCTTTGCTGTTTATTCTGGGCTTCCTCTGGCCAGGGGAAAGTGAAAGCTCTGAGCTGCCCTGGCTCCCAGCTCGCTGCCCTGCACAGCCCCCAGCCCACAGCTGAGGTAACAACTGCAATATTCTGTAGGACACTTTATTCTGCTCTACAATTGACAATTTTTGTTCTGTTATTTAGAGAGGTTTATTCTGGATACAGGGGTTTGTGGATACACTCTTACAGGAGACAGATTCTGTGCCTCCATCAGGTATCAGTTTGCAATAATCCTCCCTAAGAACCCAGGTGGCACAAACCCAAGGCCAGCTGTGCAAGAATTTTGCTTCTAATTATGCAAAGATTTATTAAAGCTTTTCCATAGCTCTGAGGATCAGGTTTACTTCCAACTATGATTTTAAGAACCTGTTATAAAACATCCAGCTGGCAATAAATAACCATATTACATCTCCATACACATCCATGTGTATTCCCATGTATTCTCCAGCATGTCACTGTGAGGGACTGAAGAGTTTTTGTCACAAACATGGGACAGGCTCCTCTGGGAAAGAGCATCACCCCCAAAATGAACGTGATCTAAACCACGTGGGATTCACGCTGGAGCCTTAAACAACTTCTTGCTGCTACCGGTGGGCTACAGAGGAACAGCTGCTGGTCTGGAGTGTGACACAGGACCAGCAGAAGGAAGGTTAGACTGGAGAGGTGGCCACGGGGACACAGAACAGGGAGAGGCAGCCCCAGAAGAGGCTGGAGAGAGGGGAAACAAGGCTGGGCACGTCAGGGAGCCCCGGAGCGGGGTCAGCTCTGCCGGAGCGATCGATCCGCCGAGCGCATCACCCATCAGCGCTGCGATGATGTCAATCCTCCGGCGAGCGAGCCAAGGTCGGCGGCAGAGCCTAACACAGCCCCGAGTCACGGCTGGCAGCGGGGCTTTCCTCCGCGGGGACCGGGCGCAGCATTTATTCGAGCGTTTATCAGAGCGTTTATTTAAAGCTTCGCACAATCCCGGCACGGCTCCCACGCTCCCGCTCCGCCGCAGGAATGACGGCAGCGGAGCCGTGCGGCCGGGAAAGATGCGGCTCTACCGAGCCCGCCTCCCGCCCGTTCCCGCCCCGGCACGGGGCCGTTAATTACGGTAATTACGTTAATAGCCGCTCTCCCCTCGGCCGGCGCCGCCGATTCCATCCGTGCGCAGTTCTCCCGCAGCCAGCCCCGCTCCCGGCGGCGGGGCCTGCGCCCGGCGG
>VXBQ01009409.1:0-23989 GCA_013400175.1 Phainopepla nitens
GAAGAGAACCTGCACTGACTTCCCGGGCAGGGACCCGCGATAGAGATCTCTGGGAGAGACCCAGACAGAGACCTCTGGCCAGAAACTCCCCACAGACACCCTGGAGAGAGACTTGAGACAGGGACCCTGGGCAGAAACCCCGGCTGGAGCCCCTCCCTGCCAGCCAGAGACCCCTGCCCCCTGTGCAGAGACCCTTCCCAGCCCCAGGGCATCCCCCAGAGGCCCTCCCCAGTGGGCTGGGGGATGTTTCTCTTTGAGGCACAGGTGTTTATCCTTTAACTTGCCCTCCTGCCCTGTGGGGGAAATTCAGTGTGCAATAAAGCGAGGGAGGGGACATTCAGGGCCTGCCAGCAACAGCAGAAACTGAGATCAAACAAGTGGAAGGTGTCCCTGCCCACAGCAGAGGCTGGAATGAGGTGGGTTTAAAGTCCCTTCCAACCTAACCCATTCCATGATTCTGCTGCTAACGCTCTGTTATCTCCCCTTGGCAAGTACTGCTGAGGAAACAGAGGAGCTGGCTGATCTGAAGGGGTTAACAAAGACATCACCTCAAAAGCCCTCAAGCAGAACTATTTTGCAACACCTACTTCAAAAATTCCCTGTTACTTCTGTTTAAACACCTGAAATGCCACAGAAGGAAATTATCATAATTTCCACACCAGTAACATTTCCATCATTGCTTTATTGATTCCAAACCTGAGAGGAAAAAATAGTTTAATTCACCAATATTTTTACTCCCCTTACCTTGTTCACAGCCATGATTTCACTGATTGGAGGCCACAGAGTACAGAACCTCAGTTTTTCATTTGCACTTTTGTGCTGCAAAGGTTTCTTTGAGATTAAGCACCAAGATGTGGTAGGAATACAGAGAACAAGCAGTGGTTGGGACATCAGGAAAAATTTGTTGGGAAAAGAGGGAGTGCTTCTAAGCTAAAGGAGAGGCATCCTGGGATTAAAACCCTCTGGTTGGAGGCAGATCATCTGTTCCCAGGGGTGCTGTGAGCAGTAAATTCCTTCAAAATAAAAGATTTCCGTGATCCCATGGGCTCAGGCCACACCCCTGCCCGAGGTTCCCATTTCAGTCCTGGCCCAGCAGAGGTGAGCAGCAGCCCTGGTGTTTCTTTTTGCAAGGAGGACGAGTGGCAGGCAGGCCAGGAGCGGGATTTGGAGACAGAGGCTTGCACTCAGCTGTGACTTGTGGCTGCACAGTGCCAGCCTGGTGGCAGCAGCTGTGCCAGGCACGGCGTGCAGCTCTGCCAGCCAGCTGTGGGTGAGGCAGGAAGGCTGTGGGTGAGGCAGGAAGGCTGTTTCCAGGGGGGTACCCCCCTCTCCACTCCCAGGGAGAGAGCTGGCGAGCAGGGAAAGGAAACAGGCCGAGCTGTGACAGACAGAGGGGTTTGAAGGCTCCTGCCTTCAGCTCTGGAGCAGATTCCTGGCCACAATCATCCTCATGACCTCGTTGGTACCTGCAGCAGGATGGGGATGCAAAGGGAACAGAGTTAAGGCGTGATCCAGTATTTCCCCCCCTAAAAGGCAAGGAGAAATCTTTTTACAGCACAGATGAGGGGTTGGAATTTAGGGGCTGGGCCAAAACCCAACTGCCAAGTGCCAGCATTCTGCTTGGGAAAGCAGGTGCTGATTTTTATGAAGGTGTTGGGAGGATGCAGGACCAGGCATTGAGCAGAACTGGATTTACACCAACATCTGAGCTCTCTGCTGTACATTTAACACATACACACCACAAAGGCTGCAAACCCACTCGGTATAAGAAAGAGCATGTCCATTACCAGGTACCCTGGTTGTAGGTGAGGGGATTTCAAAGCAGGGAAAACAAAATATTTAGGAGGCCAAACTGAGATTAGAAAAGGCCAGATACTGTTAGAGACACGATGTCAAGGAGTGCAAACAGACCAAAATCACAGGAGAGGAACTGTCAGGGAGATTCATCACGTGACCAGGAGTAATGGGATGAAACTGGACAGAGGCACTGCTAACATGACAACTAAATATCTTCCTCTGCTGTAAGACTCTTAAAATAGCCAGGAGCTGCTCCCACACGGCCAGAACTCCCAGCAGGGCACTCACACACAGCACACCTCATGCTCAGAGCAGAGCAGGGCTCTGAAACCCACAAATCAGAGCCATGTGGGAAAGTGGGTGCCTCCAGGGGAGTTTTTCTTCTAACCCCATGCCAACTTCACCTGTGACAGAGTGCCTTTTACCTTCCAGGATCTGGTGGACTCTGATGTCTCGCACAAACTGCTGCACCGCGTAATCCTTCAGGTAGCCGTAGCCCCCGTGCATCTGCAGAGCCTGGTTACAGATCTGAGGGCAGAACACTGCTGTGAGGTGACTTGTGGGGGCCACATCAGCGGCAGAAGCTCGGTAAGAACCCAGCAACCTGTGCTCACTTTTTTTTTTCCCTAGTCACCTAATCTCATCCCTTAAAAACCCGGTGTGACTCTCAGGCTCTCATGCTGCTCTCAGAGCTGTCACGTTACCTGCTGCACACGAAGGGTGTGTTTATGTGAACAGCAATGCAGGAATACCCAGGAATGGCTACCGAGATACCCAGGGATGGGCGTTTTTTAGGGAATAAAGCGATTTTTGCGGCGTTTCTGTGGTTCGCGGATGCAAACCCGAACCGCCCGATCGCCACCTGGCGGCCACTCCGGGGAGGGGCTGGCAGGGCGCTGGTTTCCATGGAAACGCGACTCCGCGTGTGCTCCGTTTGGGATGGAAAACACAAAACCAGCAAAAATGCAGCGCTGAGCACCTAAGATTGCTCCTAAATGACACTGGGCTAGGAAGTGTCAAGTGTTCTTTTTTTCCCCCTTCTTGCTTTTTCTTTACGGGGACATTTTGCCGCAAAAATCAGGCGATAATAAGGTAATTTTCAAAGCAATAATGTAATTTTTCAGCAGTCTAGGAAAAAAACCACTTGCTACCTAGGAGCGATCAACCTGCAACATGCAAATTTGTTTGGAAAATAAAGATGCTTGGAAAATAAAGATGCCTGTCCTGTCTCCCTTTTGGCCCCCTAGGAAGTGGTGTAGGAAGAACGTGGAAAGATGTTTTAATTCTTGCAGATTGATCCTGCAGCCTCCCACATAAAGGAGGCTTAAAAAGGTCTGATAAAACATCCTGTCCTCAAATGCAACTCCTGGCTCTGGGCTTCACTTTGGGTCACTACAGCATCAAACTTCTCCCTGACACCCTGGGCATTAAAAGGGGGGGTTCCTGGGCATTAAAAGGGGGGGTTCTCCAAGCTTCTAATCAGGATCCCAAGTGGTGTTTGAGGGACCTACCCCGAAGCACTCGTCGGTGGCAAAGAGCTTGGCCATGGAGCAGAGCACGGCCGCGTCCTCCCGGCCGTCCTGCAGCGCCCGCGCCGCGTTGCGCACCATGAGGCGCGCCGCCACCAGCCGCGTGGCCATCTCGGCCAGCCCGAACTGCAGGAACTGCCAGAGCCACGGCGAAGGGTCATCAGCGCCCTGGCAGGGCTCTCGGCCACAGCCCCAGCCCCTGCAGGCAGGGCTCGGGCCTGACACGCTTCCTCGCTCGGGAGCAGCGCGTTCGTGCCTTCTCCAGGGAAGGCCCTTCCAGGACGAGGAAGAGCTCGGCTCTGGAGGGCTGAGCTGCTGCGGGGGTTACCTGGTTGTTGGCGAGGGGTTCCCCGAACTGTTTGCGGACAGTGAGGTGCTCCTGAGCCAGGAGAACTGAGGCGTGAGCAGCTCCTAAGGAGCAAGAAGCTGGTGGGAGAAGCCAGGGACAGAGTGAATGTGAAGTTACCTCAGACAGGCAGCAAGAAGGTCGTGCCCTGCTCCCTTGGCCCTCTTTGCCTTTCTCACCGATGTTGATCCTGCCTCCATTGAGCCCCTGCATGGCGATGCTGAATCCCTGCCCTTCAGCTCCCAGCCGGTTGCCCACAGGAACAACGCAGTCCTCAAAGATCACAGCCCGAGTTGGCTGGGAATTCCAGCCTACCTGGAGAAAAACAGAGCTCCTTCCAGACTGCCTGAGGAGCAGCACAACTCCAACACAGAAGCAGCAGCCTGCTCCCAACCCCTCGGTCTCACTGCCAAGCTGCCACAAAGCACCATGGTCTGCACGGTTTGGCCTCAGTGTGGGAACTGGAGTGGGTGGTTTTGAGAAGAGGCACAAATCCAGTTATCTTGATGTTTCTGAGACTAAAATCATTCACTTACAAAAAGGATGGGTATTGGGCAAACTTCACCAAAGCTGGACTTGGCCTGGTAAAACCATGCCAGGCTGGGACTCCAGTCCCATCCGTGAAGAGATCCCTGATGTTCTGCACAGACAAGCTCACTGGGACCATAGGACACAGCCTCCAGCTGTGCAGGGGAGGCTCAGGCTGGACATCAGAAAGAATTTTTCCATGGAAAAGGCTGTCAGGCATTGGAATGGGCTGTGCAGGGAGGTATCTGAGTCATCACCCCTGCAGGTGTTTAAGGAATGCCTGGATGTGGCACTCAGTGCTCTGACAGGTGAGGATCAGTCACAGCCTGGACTCAATGGTCTTGGAAGTCTTTCCACTCCTAATGATGCTGTGATCTCTGTCCTGCACTTCCCTCAAGCACACAGGGAGCACAAACCAAGCCTCTTACCTTCTTTTCCTTCTTGCCAAAGCTGAGCCCTGGCATTCCCTTCTCCAGCACGAGGCAGGAGATGCCCTTGGGGCCCGGCCCCCCCGTGCGACACATGACCACGTACACATCGGTGTCACCTCCCCCGCTGATGAAGGCCTGCAGGAGGGCACAGAGAAAAGTGGGGCTTTGGGCTGGTGTTGCAAATCAACCCTGAGCCCGCAGCAGCAGCTGGCAGGGCACAGAAAGGGAGAGGCAAAGACAGCCAGAGGCATTTAGGGATCCAGCTGGTGAATGCTCTGCAGAGCCTGTCCTGCCTTGGAAGAATGCACAGAGGTGAGGAGACAGCAGGAATGGGAAGGACAGTGAGACCCAGGCCCTGGTGTGCAGAGAGCTGTAGCAGGAGCAAAGAGGTACCTTGGAGCCATTCAGGACGTAGGTGTCCCCTTTCCTCCGAGCTGAGGTCAGCAGGGAAGCTGCATCACTGCCACTCCCTGTTTGAGAGGTAAGGAAGCAGCCAGTGAAGCAGAAGGTCCAGAGCCTACAAATTCTCCCTGGGATCATACCCTGAGTTTGCACCACGAGCATCTCAGCAAACATCACTGCCCCTCCCCAGCTTCCCAAATGAATATGGAAAGAGATTTTCACCTCCAGACCTCTGCAACGTTCAGCTAAAGAGAAAGGAGAAGATGTCCTGGCTGAGTTGAGGATGCTCACCTGGCTCAGTCAGGCAGTAAGAGGCAAACTTTTCCATGCTACAGAGCGATGGGCAGAACCTGCGCCGCTGCTCCTCGCTGCCAAAGGTGTCGATCATCCAAACACACATGCTGGGGTGGGGGACAAGGAGCAGCACTCAGGACTGAGCACAGGATGTGTTCAATGTGAACATCCCTGGCTGAAAGCTCCACAGAGCTGAGCCCCAAGCCCTGAGGCCTGAAAACGTTGTTACACCTTCCATTCACCACAGGCTCACTGCTCAGGCAGGTTTAAGAGCCTCAGTCTCCCCTGGGTGCTCAGCCCTGCTCCCTCTCCAGAAAACTGCACCTGAAGGAAGAGGCAGCATCATTGCAGCTGTCTGTGCCAAGTGACCTGCCACTGGACATGTCTGTACAGGCAGGGCAGCCCCAGGATCAGGTGGTGCCTCTGGGCTCTGTTGTAGCACAGCTGAGGCACAAAGGCTTTTTCCAGGCAGGCTGCTATCTATAGACAGCTTAAGTGACAGAGCAGGGAACAAAATCCAGAACTTAATCCCATCTTGCATACCACAAAGCTAAAATTACTTCTTGGTGGCATCTCAGTCCTTGTGGCCTAATTGTTTACTGCTATCCAGGGATCCTCATAGGGATGTGGGTACTCGAGGTCACAATTTAAATATTTAAATAATGAGCAGCAGTGAGGGTATGGCCTCCAGCTGGATTTAGGGCCCACAGAGCTGCCAGGCTGACACCATCCACCCTCCCCAGACACACTCACTTGTGGATGCTCATGTAAGCAGTGGTGCTGGTACATCCTGTTGACAGAGCTTCAAAGATTATGGAGGTGTCCAGCCGTGACAATCCAGAGCCACCAACATCTGGTTTCACATAGATCCCACCAAATCCTAGCTGGGCTGCCTTCCGCATCGTTTCCACAGGGAATATTTCCTGTTGGGGCAGGCAGAGATATCCCAATGAATATCCAGGATCAGTTCAATCTCTTTTGGTATCCCTGGGCTACCAATTCAAGTCTCACCATCATGCAGAATTTAAATCAACTGAGTGGGTCAAAGAGGTGGTACCTATAGAGACACACTCCACCTTCAGCAGTGAATCCAAGACTCAGGTGATTGAATAACCTGGCTAGGAAAGCTTCAAGGTATTTCTGATGATTTCCCCTCCTAGCTACAGCTGCAGCTTCAATGACAACCTCCAGAGCTATTGCAGGAACCCCTCAGTGAGACCTGTGGGTCATAACATCCTACAGGAGGAAAAAGGGAGCAGCACAACCCTTTGTGAGGCTGTCCTACCTTCTCATCCCACTCGGCCATGTAAGGAGCCATCTCCTTGGCAGCAAAATCGAGGGCAACTTTTTGGAATTCCTTCTGATCCTCAGTCAGTCCAGTGGATGCTAGAAAAGCAGGAAGAGATCAGAACACGTGTCTGTTGAGGGAAAGCAGCACAGTCACCTCATCTATACCCCAAACAAGTTCAAGGTGCCCCTTAACTCACACAAACAGTTCAGGGTCTCTGCTGCAGAGACTGTTTCTCTGTTCCTCAGGAATATGAACTGTGCTGAGAGCAGGGGGCTTTGAGAGGGGCTTTCTTGGGACAAAACAAATCCAAAATCCCAGCTGTCTCTGTCCACTCCATGCTAACTACATTAGAAATTAGGACAGGAAAGCACAGTCCATGGCAGCTGTCACTCCATCTCACTAAGCCTGTGCTAAAGAAATCTGAGGGAGCAGTGCTGGGACTTCAAAGAAAGGAGACTTGGAAGTAAATAAAGAATAAAGCAGCCCTTTGGAAACAGCATCTAAAGCTTTAGTTAGGTTCTGCATTTGAAACTCCTGTTCACTGACACATAGATCCAACACTGTTTTGTTTGTTTCTCTCCTGAAATTCACAGGTATGCTGCTGCCTCAGTTTTAAATGTTACACTCAGACACAGAAGCAATTAATCTGCAAGGTGTTCTGGAAGCAGAATGGTTTGGGTTGGAAGGGACGCTAAAGACCATCTTGTTCCAACCACTTGACACCTTGTATGAGACCAAGCCCTGTCCAACCTGGCCCTGAGCACTGCCAGGGATGGGGCATCCACGACTTCTGGGCAGCCTGTGCCAGCTGGAATTCTGCCAGAGGAATTTCTTCCTAATATCTAACCTAAATCTCTCCTCTTTCAGTTTAAATCCATTCCCCCTTGCCCTATCAGTCTGCCTATATAAAAAGTCACTTTCCTTCTTTGAGAGATATTCTTTGATTCACTATCAAATCTGAAAAACCGCGAAAGCCTAACGAAGGGAAGGGAGGGACAGGGATCGGGAAGGACCCTTTTTTGTGGGTTCTTTCCCACTGTAGAGCACTGTCTAACAAAGGTAAAAGGGAGGGACAGGGAGGGGGAAGGACCCTTTTTTGTGGGTTCTTTCCCACTGCTGAGCACTAACAAAGGTAAAAGGGAGGGACAGGGAGGGGGACGGACCTTCCTTATGGGCTCTGTCCCACTGTTGATCACTCTCACAAAGGTAAAGGAAGGACAGGGAGAGGGAAGGAGCTTCCTTGCGGGCTCTGTCCCACTGCTGAGCACTGTCCCACTGCCAGGCACCCGCTGCGGGGTGTCCGTGCCCGCACCGCCCCGAACGGGAGCAGGGACACGGGGAGCAGGGACACGGGCAGCGGGGGACATCCCTCCGGGAGGGGACAGCAGGTCGGGAGCCACCGACCCGCCGTCCATCTCCCCCAGCCCGCCTGCCCGAGCCGCGGGGNCAGCCCGCCTGCCCGGGGCGCGGGGGGGTGCCGGGGCCGGGCAGATCCTTACGGTCGATGCAGGACGCGATCCCCCGGCGCCCCAGCAGCCGCAGCCGCGCCGCCGCCCGCGGGGCCGCTCGCCACGCCATGGCCATGGCCGTGCGGGGCCCCTCGGCTCCCGGCTCCNAGGGCTGGGAGGGACCTGCGGTCAGCCCGGGCAGCCCCCGCGGCCGGGCACGGCCACCTGGAGGCAGCGCGGGCGGGCGGGTCTGGCGCTGTGCGGAGCCGCTCCCGAAGGGGCTTGGGGGAGCACAGGCAGCAGCCGGCAGAGCCAGAGCCGCGGCCAGGCCGGGCTGAGCTCTGGGGACCAGCACGGCTCCCTGTGCCAAAGGCGCTGCCCCGCGGTGCGGCCGCAGTCCAGCCCTGCTGCCCGTGTCCGTCAGGGCTCCAGGGTGCGGCCCCCAGCCCTGCCAGCGTTCGCGCTGACAGAGGAAGCGGCTGAGCTCAAGGAAAGATTTATTTGCTCTCCACTCGCCCTACAGCGCTTGCAGCTCTCTGCCTCAGCCCTCTCTACTTTCTTTTTCAGCTGCCTGAAGGAGCAGTAATTCCTCCTCCTTCTCTCGTCCATCAGGTGCTTCTCAGTGAGGAGAAGATCATTCAGAGAGACCAGAGATGCCTTGGCCGAGCAGAAAGAGAGACAAAGGAGCAGTAGCAGGTCTGTGCTGACATCCTGGCTGATTTAGCATCGCTCATTTGAGGTTCCAGGCCACAGTGAAAGTACAGACAGCCGTATTAGCCGTCTGTCTTTCACAGGCAGTGTCTTACAGACAGCATTTCCTGTGCCAAATGGCTGAGCACCCAGGCGAGACTGAGACAAGCCTGCTAGGTGTGTGATAAGGACAGTGATGTATTCTCAGCACGAGGGTGGTAGGAAATGGAATTCGGGCCCGTTTATGCCGAGCTTTCAGGTGCTGCCCAGCAGAGTTGGTCAGTCAGAGAACACCCAGTGCAGTGCCAGGAAGCCGATGTGGTACCAGCTGCAAAAACAAAAAGCAAGAACGTTGCACTGGAGGCATCGTGATGGGGTGTTTAAAATACAAGATGAAAAAATTGCACAGTTGGCTTATCTGTGCCACTCATCTTCTTGATCCACTCTAGCAAATAACCATATTTTACCCTTTAATCACTTCTTAATAATTGGCTTTTTTTTTTTTTCTGTGTCCTGAAGAAACAAAGGAACCTTTTGAACAGGTAGCTCAGTGGAGGTCAAGCTAAGATTTCCAGCTCCTGCAGCAATTGAAATAGTTTGGTTTGCTTGGTGAATGTTCCTCTTACTCACCAGATTCACCTAAATCTACTTCGTTGCCTGCAGCTGATTTCTCAGCAATTAATTAAAAAAAACTCAACTACACTTCATGTGGGCAAACATGGTCTACCCTGAGGTTTTCTTATTACTAACCAGGAGTATTAAACTACATTTTTGCACACACAAGAATATCCTTATTTCAGATGCAAATTAGAAATACTCAGAATCATTGGTGCATAATGCTGCTACCTTACCCTGAGCACCTGGGGTGCCCCTAACTCCTGCTGCAGTCAAATGTGTGAAACCAGCTTGGACAACTAAAAATATTTTTTGAAACAAAATGTGTTTTATCTCACTGTCTTTTAAGATAAAAAAGAGCCTGATGCTAAAATTGCCAAAACCAAGGAGGAGACTTTGGATAAGGAGGAAGAAGAGAAGGCTGCAAAACCTCCAGCTGGGAGCTCCAAGTCAGGATGGAAGAACTGGAAGAAAAAAGAATCTGAGTCTGGTGGGGAGGAAAGCAAGATCACATATTGTCACTGGCTGCTGAAATCAGAACCTGAGAGCAGGCTGGAGAAGGGGGTGGATGTGAAGGTGAGCACTGACACCCCCTCACCCAGCAAAGGACAGCAGCAGGGTCACTCCTGCCCAGCTTCAATGCCCAGATGCTGAGGGGAACAGCATCAGGCAATTCAGATTGGTTTTTTTTTTCTTCTCAAAACCCATTTGTCCTCCTGGAAATAGAAAAACAAAATGTTCTTGTCCAAGGTGACAACCTTGGGGTTTCATACATGTAATACAAGAGGAAATCAGCTCCTCAGGATGCTTGGCTGTTGCTCACACGAAGCAGCATCTATTTCAGACTCTGCCTTTACACTGCTGCTTTGTAAAGGTTTTTCTGTCGGCCCTGTGGGAGATAAAAATTGTGTCAAGTTTGTGCTATAATTGAAGGAGCTGCTAGCAACAAATGCTTAGGCTCAGTGCAGACAATGACACTGTAAAGATCAGAAACCTCCTGAATGAATCTTTATTTTCCTTTAATTTGGCAGTTCAGTGTTGATGACTTGAAAGCTCAGCCTAATCAGACAACCTGCTGGGATGGAGTGAGGAACTACCAGGTAGGAAGCACACGGGGGCACTGAAGTAGCAGCAGGAAGAAGGTGGCTCTGCCCACGGCTTGTTCCTGTGCCTGAAGCTTTTCCTTGTGGGGCACTCTGGTCATGCAGGTGCATTTTGGCAGGGATCTGAGGTCAGCTCCTGCTTAGTGGCCTCTAGGTCAGAGGTAGATTCAGGCTGGGAAATATTCTGTCAAATCATCCAGTTTTTCTTTCACTTAGAGCAGCCTTTGATACCTCACAGCAAGTCTGTGCTCACCCAAATCCTGTCAATGTACAGCTTTCTGTTCCAAAGGGATTCCAGGTGTGTTGCCCTGCTGTGCATGATCCCTGTGCTACACAGGATTCCCTGTCCCTCTGCCCATGATCTGCTCCAAGCTGTTTGCTGACAGCTCTCCTGGGCAGGGGTGGCTGAGCTGTTGAATTCCCACACACTTTCTGACCAACAGGATCTCGCTCTTTAGCCTTGTTTTTACTTAATTTCATTCCAACACAAAAACATCTCTATGACAACTGTAGGAAACATTATCTGAGTAATTCTGAGGCACATCTACCTCACCTCTTGATGGTTCCTGTTCTTGGCTGCTTATAATGAAGCCCTGAGAGCTTGATGGAAAGAGCTGAAAGTCTGTTTACTCCTGACAGGCAAGGAATTTCCTGAGGTCCATGAAACTTGGGCAGCAGGCCTTCTTCTACCACAGTAACTGCAAAGACCCTGGCATTGTGGCCCTTGTCAAGGTGAGTGCCTGTGTTTTGAGGAGAGGGGAGAAGTGATAGTGAATGGGTTGTCAAACAGCTCACTGCTTGTGTCTCAGCACCAAAGAGTGCAGGAGTTGTCCAGTGAGAGCAGGGAACGAGCCCAGGGCAGCTCAGCTCAGCCCTGCAGGCCTGACTCAGCCATGTGTCCCCAGAGGGCTGGAACCAAACTGTGCTGTTTTCCTGCTGGCATTTCAGGACACTCCCAGCCAAGCCAAGGGTTGTTCCACACTCTGATTCCAGTCTGACTCACTACATTCTGGTCAGCAGAGCCCACAGGGCAGGGGAACAGCTTTTTCTTTAAGAGGAGAACTCATCACAGAGATCATCATCAGCTACCCAGTTTTCCTCTGCTGCATTTCCTTCCACACTGATCTCCAGCAGGTGATGCTGCACTCACTTTTCTGCCCTTCTTCCACCCAAGAAATGTAAAGGAAACTGTTAGAATGGATTCAGGGAAAGCAAGGCTGATTTTTTCACCAGGATTATTCTTTGTCACATCTCATGCCCTTGCTGACAGGTGTTTTGAACTGATGGAAACTTTCTTCTCTTCTGCTTCAGATTGTAAAGGAGGCGTACCCTGATCACACACAGTTTGATCAGAAGGATCCTCATTATGACTCCACCAGCAGAAAAGAGAACCCCAAATGGTCCATGGTAATGTATTGTATTGAATACAGCTGTTCAAGCTCTGTGTGCAAGCCAAGAGAAGGGAGAAGGCTCTTTGCATCCCACTGAAATCTTATTAAGCTTCTGTCTTAGCCTAGCTGCCTTTTTCTCTCTCAAGAGAAAATTCAATCCTCTTTTCTCTGCTTTTTCCCCTGTCCCTGCCAGAGGGTTGCCAAAATGCATCTCCCTGAATTTTCAAATCTTGGCTGCAGAGCTGGGCTCTCTTCATTTTCAAACCTTGGCTGCAGAGCTGGCCTCCACGCATGGCAGACCCCCGAGTTAGGAAAATGAACCAAGAGCCACTGTCAGTGCACAGCAAACAAAGCTGTAGTTTTGAGGCACATTAAATTGTAGGGAAAGGAGCGTTCACGAGCTGGCTACATCCCCAAATCTGAATTTTATATTGTCTGTGACATGAATGCACCTTGCTGCTGCACAGTGCCAACAAATCACCTGCCAGAAATACTGGGAAGTTCTTTTAGCCTTGAGCAAAGCAAAGCAAAGCTTCCAGGCTGTTGGTGCACATCAGTCACTCGCTCCAGTTGTAAATCTTTATCCCTCAGAGACTTTATGGGATGCCTGGAGGTGTGTCCTTGTCCAACCTGCTGCTGTGCCCCTCCCTTCCCAGGTGGATGTGCAGTTTGTGAGGATGACCAAGCGCTTCATCCCCCTCTCTGAGATCAAGGCTCACCACCTGGCACACAAAGCAGATGGGGGCCCCCTCAAGGACATGATGCTCTTCACCAGGCAACGTCTGTCCATCCAACCCCTGACACAAGGTGAGAACCTCCAGGACTCTAGAGTCCCTCTCTTTAGACAAGCTGGGAAGTTTCACTTATGGTTTTCCCTTCCTTACCACAGAGGAATTTGATTTTGTCTTGAGCCTGGAAGAGGAAAAGCCACATTAAAGCAGCACAGCTCCCACCCAGCCCGCTGATGCCTCCTCCTCCACCAGCATAACTCTCAAGTTCACCTGCTCAAGCACAGCACCTCGAGTGTGCCCACACAAGATCCACAGCCACACGTCCCTTCCCCTGACACACTGATATTTTTGCTTATTTTTTCAATAAATAAAGCCTTTTGGAATCAACTGTGGCTACTTGGGGTTTTTAATGGTAGGAAAATCTGCAGTTTCTCTCTTGAGGAAGAAACAGGTACATCCTCTTTGTTTAGTTTGGGGCCTAGTGCAGCTCCATGGACTGCAGAGGGACATTCTTCTGCAGGAAGGAATTCCTCAGTTCTTTCTAGAACCAGAAAATTAGGAATCACTGAATATCCTGGGTTGGAAAAGACCTTAAAATCATCTTGTTCCACCCCCTGCCATGGGCAGAGACACCTTTCACTATCCCAGGCTGCTCCAAGCTCTGTCCAGCCTGGCTTTGGACACTTCCAGGGACGTGGCAGCCACAGCTGTGCCGGGGCCTCACCACCCTGAGGGAAGAATTTCTTTCCAACATCCCATCTAAACCATTCTGTGTCAGTTTGAAGCTGTCCCCCCTTGTCCTGTCACTGCATGCTGCTGTAAACAGCCTCTCTGGAAATGGCTACATGAAGCAGATCACAGTGAACTTCCTGCAGGTACAAAAGTTCCCACGTTATTTTAGTTCTGACATCAGGGAAATGGAAGAAAATAAAGCCAGCCTGCTAATTTTTAAGCCACATGGGTCCTCCACCAGCACAGCTGCCAAGCAGTGACACAGCTTAAAGAAAGACAAAGATTTATAAAGATAAAGGACAAACTCCTCCAGCATGTTTGCAGAGCTGCACACCGTGGCACTTTTAAATAAAAATCTCTTCATACCACAGAAAAAGACCCAACCCAACCCAATATAAAACATCAGACAAACTCGTGCACAGCATTTGACAGCCAGGGCTGGCTCTTTTTAATTAACTGGAGAGACAAAAAAACCCAAGTTTCAAAATACAGCCATTGAAAAGACGACGAATTAAGAAACATGTAAACACAGCAGAGGCTTAATTACAATTTGCACTGCTTGGTTTGGTACTTGCCCACTCCCCTCTGCCTGGGAGAGAGGGAATGGCCCAAGTACAGCACAGAACCACCAGCTCAGGGGGACAGGACTGCTCGAGCAGCACCTGCCCCTGCACATGCTAACAAACACTGCTCTAGAGTACCTTGTCCTGGAGCGACCCCAGCTTCTCTCGAAGGATGCTCAGCACATCTGCTCCACCCCAGACAAACACAGGGCCCAGTGGCCAACACCAGATTCAGTAAAAGATGGGGATCAGTCCTGAATTTTGGTTCCACACTCAGGGACATGGGGGGGAGAGGACAAAATAGGAGAAATTCCCCAAATCACTGTAAAGGCTCATGCTCCTTTTCCAAGGGAATCCTCCAGGAATGATGAACAGATGTTGAACAGCCATCTCCTTACAGCCAGGCAAGGATCTCACAGCCAGTCAGGTAGGGGAAAAAACACTCCAGGAATGCAGAAACATCTCCATCCAGGGGGTTTCTTTCCCACCACATGGCCTACAGTCTGGGGGAATAAAAGGAATAAAGGCAAAGAGGGAGCTGAAGGAAAGCTTAAGAAGATTGTAAGGGCACTGCTGTGCTCAGCTCAGCCACAGAAGGATACTCTGCTATCCCCAAGGAGCCTCACTTGTCCCTACAGGATTGTGCCTGGCTGCAGCACAGCCAGTTCCCCAAAGGGAGGGAAGGAGGAGTGTCCAAAGTGACACCCAGGGTCCTTTGCCACGGCAGAGGTGCCCAGCCCTCGCCCTGGCACAGCAAGGGGACTGCTGTCTGCAGTGAGCTTTTGCTCCAGCCTTGGGAAGACACAGCCCCAGCCCACGGCACAGAGTCCCCGTGGGGGGACAAGCAAGCCACGTCTTCAGTGGTGCACAGCAGAACCAGGGGGTGACACGAGCATTCAGCAGAGATGAGAGCATTAGTGTCCTCTACAGAGCGAGACTGGCCAGCTCTACTAAAAACCACAACCTTACACGTGGTGAGGAAAAGATAACTGACTTTGGCAAGCAGAAACACACATTTATCACTGAAATACAGTAGTTGTCATTACATAAAAAGCTTCCCACCCCAACCCCACTCCCTCCACCAGCACCATTCCACTGAACAAAGCAGAAACTTTCATTTCCCAGCTGCAAGACACCTGCTCTACATTCAGCTGTAGGACAGAGGAACTTGATTCCAGAGCCAGAAAGAAGCTGGACAAACTAGCAAGCCACAAACTCAGGGAAATCCAGACAAACCCCACTTGACAGAGCTCATATCCCAGCACTCAGTGCAGGTCTGTCTCTCCCTCGGGTAGGAGGTTTCACCACCTGCTTGTTGAAGGGCAGCTGAACAGGATGGACATTCTCCAAACTCAGTCAACCAAATCTACAAAGCCACAGCTGATTTTTAATGGAGCACTGACTTCCTTCTGGGAATGTTCTCATGAGTCTACTTAGCTGAAGGCTAAAAGCAGCTTATTTTAAAAAAGAAAACCCACATTCAGGTTCTCAGCTCATTGCATGCTCTCAGGCCTCGCTGGTGACTTCAGCTCAGGCCTCAGGAATGTGTCTCTGGAATCAGAGCTCTGCCACCCTTCCAGGTGCTGCTTGGCTCCTTCCAGCAGCCCACACAGGCCTGTTTGAGCCTCCCACAACAACTGCATCCACCTCCTGCCCCTGCTAATCCTCGTCCCGCAGGCACGAGGCAGCAAACCAGACCACACACACGTGTCCCCACACGGCTGCCCGTCCCTACCCAAAGCCTGCTCTGTCCCAAAGACACAGACACAGACAGGGCAGCACAAACCCACCCACAGGAGAGCCCCCAGGAGCTCCAGAACTGCTCTCTGCACCTCTCTGCAGCAGCACCTGGGAGCTGCACGAGGGCAGCAGATCTCGGGAGCGCTCAGGCAGCTGCCAGGACAAGGCTAGGAAGGCACAGCCCGTGGCCAGGAGCCTTCCTGCCCACACTTGTTGCCCATCCAGCAGCACTGGGACCGTCACTGCTCTGCCAACCTCTCCTGTGTCCAAGATCTCACTCCCTCCTACCAGCCACAGCTCCTGGTGGGACAGAGCCCGGCCCTGGCTGGCAGTCCCAGGGCTGAGTCACCTCCATCATCCAACTGCTTGTGGCAAGGAATCCGACGCCAGCACGAACAGGAAGAAGGGCAAGCAGCGAGGGGATGACACCACAAGATCTCCAGCAGGCCACACCACAGTCTCTGACCCCTCCTCTAGCATCCAGCTAACCACCAGGCCGTTTTCCCCAGGGAAGATTTCGGAAAGGCAAGAAAAAACATCCATCCTACAGAGCCCCAAAGCAACCTCCGCAGGGCCGGGCAGAAGTGGCAGCCTGGGCCTTCCCCTGCCGTGTCCTTCCCCGCCGCCAGGCCGAGGCTCTCGGGGCACAGAGGAGATCAGGCAGCTCCGCAGCCTCGGCCATCGCCTCACGGCAGCCGGGGGCGGCGCCTCGCCGAGCCCGCCCCATCCCCATCCCCATCCCGCCCCCGGCAGTCCTTTGAAGAAAGGAATGAAGTCAAAAACGGGTTATTTATTTCTGTGAAGTCTCTGTCTCTGAGCGTGTCCTCCTCGGCGCCGCTGTCCTGGGGGCTCCCGGGGCCGCCCGGCCTCACTGCCGGCCGTTGCTGTCCGCGGGCGGCCCCGGCGCCTTGGCCTCGCCGTGCGAGGACGTGCCCTCGAAGCGCTGCGAGGCGATGGCGGCTTGGTGGGACATGCTCTTCCTCACGATGTCCCCTTTCCTCCACAGCACCACCTCCTGCAGGGACACAGCCAAGGCGTGTCAGGGCTGGCCAGAGGACCTTGTTGCTGAGACCTTGTGCCGCCCCACCCGGCCCCCGCGGGCTGAACCGGGCGAGGTGTTCCACCCACAGCCAGGACACAGCTGGCACCGCGGCCTGCCCCAAATTTGGGTAGAGAGCTCCTCCCTGGGGTCTGGGCACACAGGGGACATCCACGGCACCTCTGTCCTAGTGCCACTGATAAGGTGAAGCACAGAAGCTCCACCACTGAGCAGAAAAGAAATCCCAGGCAGGCATTTTCCGGATTCCTCCCCGCCACCACACACATCTGACCTTCATGGACATTCTTCTAGACCATCTTTCCACGTGATGAATCCCAAATTCCCAGTAAGTCCTTGTAAAAGCATCCCCATCAATCACCCACAGGTCCAAGGAGAACAGCAGCTCTGTTTCTCACCTGCTGTTTGAAGTAGCGTCTCTCCTCCTCATCGATCAGCACCAGATTGAGGTAATAACGCACAGAGAACTTCTTGTTGATGTCCCTCATGGTTGGAGTCAGCTCGTAGCCAGCCAGAAAAAGCCTGATGGGAATGGACTCCCCTGCAAAGAGCAGAGAGCTGTCAGCACACAGAGGATGCAGACAGAAACCAGGAGAGCAGCAGCAAAACGCAAACTCACAGGGCCACAACCTTTGTCACCGTTTCCACAAGTGGACTAACATGAGCTAGAAGACCTCAACTCCCTTCAGAAACCAGCATGCACGGTCCACAGCCAGATCCTGCCCTTGCTGACAGCTATTCCAGCTCCACTCTAACAGCACAGGACTCTTTTGGGACCTGCATCAAGACAGCACTGCAGGAAAAAATGAGTAAGGTGACATTTTCTCTGGCAGGTGACTCTGCTGGGCAAAGGAACAGTGGCACAGGAGACTGGCACAGAGCAAGAACACCATCTCTGCTCTGAGCTGCAGCAATGGCAGCTGGTGGCCCATGCCAACTGTGAATTTACATCTGGTTCTGCCACTGCTTCACCAGAAGAACTTAAGTCATTGCAACTCATTCAGCCTCAGTTCCCCCTCATCACACTGGAGAAGGAAGAGGATCTGATCAATCCCCTGCCCTGAGCCACCAGTGGAACAGGATGCTGAGCACACAGAAGACACTGCAAGAGCCATATTCCGAGCCCAAAAGGCTCCAGAAGAGGAATCCTGGGGGTTCCTGTGCCCTCTCACCTCTCACAGGCGCCCCATCCATGATCTCGTACTTGGCTATGGTGTCGTTCTCGTGGTACACGTTGGGCCCCGTGCCCGTCGTCTCCCTCTTGATGATGTCAATCTCCATGTGCTTGATCTTGATCCGCACCAGCAGGAAGTAGATCTTCCCCACAATCACATCTTTTAAATGGTACCTGGCACGAGAGGGGAGAAAACACCAGGATCAAACCCAGTGCAGCAGAGCAGGGCTCAGGCTGACGTGCAGGAACTTGCTGGGCAGGCACTTTGCTCTCATCCACAGCAGATGGCAAATCAACCACCCCCACCAGCAACCAGCCCTTCATTTCCATCCTCTGCTCTTCTGGAAACCCACAAGAACATTTAGCACGAGCAGATAAATTAAAAACATCACTTCAGGCTGAATATCTGCAAGAAACCCCTGCAAGAGCAAAGCCTCCAAACTCAGTATTTTAGATCAATTAAAAGCAACCCAAATCACAGAATCATTTAGGTTAGAAAAGACCTCTGAGATCATCAAGTCCAACCTTTGACCAACCACCACCTGCAGGGAGATTTGCCAGCACCAGCTGGGAAAGATGCACTAAGAGTAGTTTAAAAGAGCTCTTCTCAACTTCTTTGCTGGAGTTAATTCCCAGTTGAGCTATACGGCCTGGTAAGGAGCACACATTGCATTTTGGAGACACCTGGAAGTACTGATCTGGCCGAGGCTACAGGGAGTGGGAAGTTACAGCAAGAATTTCCTGCTGTGCTCCAGGCTGAGTGAGCCACAGCCATTGCTTCCCACTCCTTGATCCCGAGATTTGGGGAAAGGAGAGGAACCCATGGATCAGGGAGGACCTGAGCTGTCTCCAAACCTCTTTGGAGCATGTGGGCACGGAATTCCTCTGAGGAAACCTCTAGCAGGTGAGTCCCCACAGCCCCCAGCTGCTCCTGAGACACTCACTTGGACTTGTTGTACTCGAACTCGATGTGCAGGCAGTCCTCGATGCCCACTTCCATCTTGATGGAGGAGTTGAGCTCGGGGTAGGTGCTCAGCGTGTGCACAACGATGTCCATCTCCTTGACCACGTCGTTCAGCCTGCGGCTCACGGTGGCACGCAGGAAATACCTGCAGGGACAGTCCCCTGCCATCAGGGTCACACATGGGGGCAGCAGGGACAGGGGCTGCGTGGCTTGGGCTGGACTACCCAAGCAGCCTTGCTACACAGATCCATGGAAAGAGCCGAAAGGCATTTGATTGCAAATCTAAATAAAACATGGGATCGACTCAACAGATCCACTGAGAAAGTTCCTTCTTCCCAGTGAGGCTTGGAGCTTTCTCCTTGGCAAGGTGAGGAGTTCAGTTCAGCTCAAGCACAGCTGAGAGAAGGGCCAGCATCTCAAGAACAGGGAATGGGGAATGTCCAAAGGGACAAAGTAAGAAACCAAAGAATTGCCACTAGGAAGCAGAACAGCAAGGAAGCTCCTCTTCCCATGTTGTTTGCTGTTCCATTGCTCTCTTTTAGTCCAGGTCTGAACAAAATAAACCCACAGCGAAAAAGCCCCTAGATCTTTACATGTACCTGCCCCTGGGGCAGCCAACATCCCCCACTGGAAAAGAGAGAAGGGGATTTTCAGGTGGAAAAGCAGGCTCCTCTCAGCTTCCACACATTTGTGAGTTACCTAAGCCCTGTTTTAGGGATCTGAGGAACAGCCAGCACATGTTAAAACCACTGCCCTTTTGCAAGATTACATCAGGCTGCACAGCCACACCTCCCAGTGCAGATCTCAGACTTTTCCAAGCCCCACTTTGAAGCCAGTGAAAGGATTTTGAGTCGACTGAGTGCCTTGATGTGAAATATCATTTCTAACATATGAACAAGGCACAAGTGAAGCATCTGTTTGCATACAGAGCACAATTAAAATTGACAAGACTGATTACAGCAAAAATATCCCCACTGGAGACTAAACCAAACAGTTTATTTTGATTTTTTTGAATTATCAAATAAATTAGCAAGTATTTGATTCAAAAGGGGCTGATTTCTCTTGTCACTCAAAAGGGGAAAAACAAGCTCCATAAAGAGCCTGATGCATGCTTGTAAAATAAAGTCCTCAAACCAGCCTTTTACAAATGAGCCCCTAAAATAAATTTGGAGTTCTGCATCATCAGAGTGAGTACCAGCACTTACACAGAGCAGAACTGGGGTCAGCCAGGGCAGGGACTCACCGTAGCTTCACGTTCTGCCCCGTGTAGGACTCGTAAGGTTTCTCCACGTGTGTGAACTCAAAGTCAAATGTCTGTGACTGAGTGAATTCCCCAGGCCGGGCCAGGTCCTTCACCAGGGACACGAACTCGTGGTGGTTCCCTCGGTCATAGTAGAGTTCTAGGAAAATGGAAATCCAGGTTAAGCTTAACCCCACGTGACACAGGAGATTTTCAGCAGCTCTCTTGTCCAGGTCATTCCTTCCTTCAGCACCATTCACAGAACCACCAGGGGAGCCCGTGACTCCACAGAACTGCACTTGTTCCCTGCTCTCCACCAGAGCCAGGTGCAGGCCACAACTTTCCTCCCTGAAACAGGAAGGAAAAGGTGCACACAGCCTCCTTTACTGCAATAAATCAAGAACTTGCCTTGGGGACACATGAGTCACCTATTATCAATATTAAATATGGTCTGCACCTCACGCAAACCCTTCCAATAATTTTCTGCACTGTGTTTGCCTCACCAAGGCATTGCCACTCTGAGGAAAAACCACCATTGCTTGTCTGGAACAGAAAGTGACAGAGCAAAACGGAGGGGACAGGATGAATCCAACTGCTCCTGCTTATCCTTGGACAGCAAAGAGCTTGAGTGGCCCTGAGCTGCAGCAGAGAATAAATGACAATGTTGATCCTGCTGCACGAGCACCCTGTGTGTGGGGAGGCAGCTGAATCCACTGCTGCTGCAGCCCATGGATAACACATTAATGGCCATGTGAGCATGGTGAGGGAAGAGCTCTCACCTCTGGGAGCACTGCTCCAACCAGCTCAAGTGACCAGCATTGCCTCACTTTTACCCACAGCCTTCCCACATCAGCAGGAAACGAAAGGTTTCCTCATTTAATGAAAGCAATCCTCCACACCTCCGCCGAGTTTTCTGCCTCAAGACAAAGCAACAAAACCCTTGAAACTCTGCAATTTGCATGAACAGCTTGGGATTACCCAAAACCATCAATGAAACCTGCCCTTCCCAGCCCTGCGTGCGAGCCTGTGCCTACAGGACACCCACACAGTCCTTCTGCGAGGCAAAGCCTTTCTGCTTAGATGAGGAAACAAAAACCTAAGTCATCACACGATCACACACACACACAAGCTCAGTGTCAGCACTAAACTGTGCAGAGGAGGCTTCTCAGAGGTATTAGAGGTGCTCAGGAACTGCAGTTCAGCCCTCCTCGAGATGCACAATGATATTTCAGCTTTTAAGTGATGCCTGTTTCTCACAGCCCTTTGCTCACCTTATCTCGCTAATGGAAATTTTGGCACTAGAGCTCTCCTCACTTACGCACAACAGCAAATGTCACCAAGCCCTTTAGGCTGGGCAGGTGACATAAATAACCAAGCCTCTCTCTGTGCACTGAATTTGTGTGTCCACTGAGAGGAAAGTGCTGGCTGATGTGACAGGGAGAAGCCACGTGCCAACAGAAAAAGAGGAATCAGCCACAGAAAAAGAGGAATCAGCCCAGACCATCGTGACACACGATGCAGAAGGCACAAATCAAAAAAGCAAGGGGAGGCAAATGTCAGTGTACTGAGTTCTCTGCTACCTCAGAAGGTCATGTTTGGCACCCTGCAGCCTTAAGCAGAGTGATGTTTCCCACACTCCAGCCTGTCAAACAGGTATAAGCTGTAATTTCAGGTTTTCAGAGCTATAAGATTTCCAGACTAAGAAAATAACCTGCCAACATTTCTGTGGCCACAGCCACCAGAGGTGAAACCATCTGGAATGGGTTCTGTGCTCACCTGAGAGCAGGCAGGACTCAGCACTCACAGTCTGGCCTCTGGTACCTGCTCTGGAGCATCTTTCCTGTAAAACATCCCTCCTTCACATCCCTGTCCCCTTGCCTGTTAAATTGTCTCACCTCCATGCTGACCTCATGGCAGCAAGAAATCAGAAGACAAGGCAAGAGATGGAAAGCACTAAGAAGTGCAATTAGTGCTACAAACTTCACTGATTTATCAAAAAGGCCTGAGGGGAATAAGGACTAACGTGCAGCCACAGCAGCTCTAACACACCCTGCTTGGGCAACAATGTGCATACAAAGCAGTTATTCCACACAGGCATGGCTCAGAAGTCTTCCAAAACAGGGAATGAGGAGCAGGCAAGGCAGCACAGTGGAGCAAGAAACAAATTTCACGCTTAATTTCCACTGGCAACCATACCAACAGGAACTCATAACCTGGTTCCTGATGAACAGCCTCACCTCTACTCCATCATTTACACGCTCCCTTCCTTTCCAAAAACCGGAGTCAGGCACAAGCAAGGCCAATAAAACTCAAACAGCAGCATCGGGGCTGGGTGGGAAATCTGCTCATGTTCCCTCACCACACGATTTGCAATGCAAAGGCTGCAGGCCCCTGGCTCCAGCAGTGATTTTGGGGTTTAGAGCCAAGCACAGAGAGCCACAGATGTGAGGCCTCGCACAGCCACATCACTGGGAAGGAACATGCTGAACTTATTTTGGCTTGTGGGACTCCAGGCATGTCCGTGGAGCACGGACAGCTCTGCTCCGAGGGAGGAGTGGGTGTGGCAGCTGCCTTTCCTCTACCAGAGCAGGAAATATTCAACCTGAATTGGTTACACGCACAGATAACCACAAGTTTTGAACAGCTTGAAGTCACCCGACCAACCGTGCAGGGATGCGTGGAGTAGAAGGTGGGATCAGCCACGCTGAGCCTGCAGGCCTCAGGAAAGGTGATCCACCCAGGAAAACGGGACATATGCACAAAACCCACCCCATCAGCACCCTCAGCAGCCCTAAGAGGATCAGCAGGCACAGGAGAGAAGCAGGCAGGCAGCTCCTGGAGCAGGGAGCAGCCAGCCTGGGGAGCAGGGCCTGGCAGCAGGTTTGGGCTGAGCTGAAGCTGCAGGACGGGACCAAAGCGTGCCCGGCTCGGAGCTGAAATCAGTGACCGAGCAGAAGAGAGAAATTAGGACAGGAGAACAATGACCTGGAAAAGGACTGGAATGCCCTTCCTTCTGCCAGGGCTCAAGCCTGGAGAACAAGCCAGGCTGTCCAGCTCGGAGGGTGGAATAATGTCAGGCAGCCGTGGGAATGCTGCGTGCAGCCGGGCATCACTCAGGAGCGGGCACAGCCTGCTCAACACCAGTGGGACCCCAGCACCGTGGGGCACAGCAATGCCCCCAGACCTTCAGTATCAGTGGGACCCGAGCACTGTGGGGCACAGCAATGCCCCCAGACCCCCAGTACCAGTGGGATCCCAGCCCTATGGGGCACAGCAATGCCCCCAGACCTTCAGTATCAGTGGGATCCCAGCACTGTGGGGCACAGCAATGCCCCCAGACCTTCAGTATCAGTGGGATCCCAGCACTGTGGGGCACAGCAATGCCCCCAGACCCCCAGTACCAGCGGGGTTACCATGGGATGCAGTGATGCTCCCTGGACTCTCAGCACCAACAATGCACTCTGGAGCCCTGGCACACGCAGGGATCTCAGTACCCTGGGCTGCAGCAATGCTCCCCAGACCCTCGGCACCTGTGGGCACCCTGGCACTGCGGGATGCAGCGATCCTCCCTGGACCCCCGGCACCAGCGGGGTACCCGCACCCACGAGGGGCAGCAGGAAGGGGGACCCGGGCCCGCAGGCCGCCCCGCTCACCGATCTGCCCGATGAACTCCACTTTGATGCCCTGGTGCTCCAGCCGCTTGTTGGGGTTCTTGAGGGTGAGGACCACCCGCCCCGACACGGTNGTGGGCCCCCCCCGCCCCGACACGGTCTCGCCGTCGTAGAAGAGGAAGTATTTCTCCTTCTTGCCTTCCTCCGTCTTGTGCTCCACCCGCCGCCGGCTCTCGGCGTCGCTCAGCACCAGCTCCAGCTCCGGGCTCTGCCCGAACCCGAAGAAGCTCATGGCCGCGGGATGCGGCGCGG
>VXBQ01009409.1:25059-44384 GCA_013400175.1 Phainopepla nitens
CGGTCTCTGTGTCCCGTTCCCGTTCCCAGTGTCCCGGTCCCAGTGTCCCGGTCCCAGTGTCCCGGTCCCGGGCAGCGGGACGCGCTGGCCCCGGGCACTGACAGCGGCTGCCCTTGGCGCGCCCGTGTCCCGCTGGCTTTGGGCATCCCGTGTTTGATTTGGAGCCTTAATTTTGGGTGAAACGCGTGTTTCGGAGAACCCTCACCCCTGGCGCTTACAAACACTTCATTTGTTTTCCTCTCAGCGTGGGTGGACACGGTGTGGGAGCTGGATTTCACGGAGACCGAGCCTCTGGATGCCTGGATAGTGGAGGAGATCACGGCCGATGGGCTCAGCGCCTTTACCCGCCTGTACCGCGCTCTGGAGCCCTTTGCTGCCGGGGACCAGGGGAGCAGAGAGGTGACATTGCCTCGACACACGGCCAGCCACTCTCACTTGCTCTTCGTCATGTCTGTCTTGCCTTGAAATTTGCAAAATAGCCAAAAAAAAAAAACCTGTTCAAACAATTCGTGCTCTCTGTGCTGGAATGCTTCAGAAGGAAGCTAGTCCCAAATTTTAATAACATAACTTAGTGTAATATTAAGTATGTTACTATATAATATTATATATTAGATAATTATATAATTACACACACACACACACACATATATATAATATATGTAAAATAAATATATGTAAATATAAAATCACAGAATCCCCAGGTTGGAAGACACCTTCAAGATCATCCAGTCAAACCCGTGCCCAACTCCTCAACTAAACCCTGGCACCGAGTGCCACATCCAGGCTTTTTTAAAACACATCCAGGGATGGTGACTCCAGCACCTCCCTGAGCAGCCATTCCAGAACTTTATCACCCTTTCTGTGTAGAACTTCTTCCTAAGATAAATATATATTTATATATATATAAAATATTATTATATAAATATTATATAATTAAGTACGTTATTATTAAGTAGTGTTATGTATTATAATTATTAAAACACTTTTTAAAGCATAGAATGCACAGGCAGTTGGTCTTGGTGGCACTGTTAAAATCTGAATAATGGCTAGTTTTGGACATCAGTGTTATTATGGGATTGCTCACTGTTCCTGTTTTGCCCCAGAATGTCTGGACGTTGTTTGCTGAGAGCAGCCTGTCCCACCAGGCCCTGGTGGCTGTGCTGCACCACTTTGTGCACGTGGGCCAGCACAAGAGAGCCAACACGCAGCAGAGGGTGTTTGCTCTGCACGCAGCTGGGCTGTACCTGCTGCTGCTGGAGGTCCCAGGTGAGCCTCAGGATGTGCCTCCTCGTGCCTGGGGACAGCACGCGTCAGGCGAGGTGGGGTTTGGAACAATTCCAGCTGGAACAAGGGCTGGTGTTGGCTTGATGTCCCTGAAATCCTCGGGGGCCGAGCTGAGCGTGGTGTGAGTGCTGAGCAGTGCTGCGGGCTGGTGGCACCCTGGCCTCCTGTCACTGAGGGGTTTGGTGGCCTCAGTGTCCTGTGGCAAGGTGACAGAGGAGCCTGCAGAGTGCACAGAGCTGGAACCACACAGGTCCCTCTGCTCTGACAGTCAAGGCAGGAGCTTATTCCTGTTCCTGCTCTGTAACCATTTCACATTTCACTGTGCAGCACATCTGGATGGGTTTGTTTGTGAAAACAAAAAGATCAGTTTAAAATAACCAGCAGCTGAGTGTTTCCAGCAGGCGAGTTCACAGCAGGATCCCTTTGTATTCCAGCACAGCCTGAAGTTTTGCTGATCTCCATGGTGCAGCTGGAAGGGGTCAGTCAGCTGGTGATCCTGCTGGAATATGTCATTGCTGATGATGCATCAGCCTGGTGCTGTTCAAGCAGCTCTTTATTCTTCTCTTGAGCTTTCTTAGGCTCTGGGACACCTGTGGAGAGATCATAGAATCACAAACTGATTTGGGTTGGGAGGGACCTTAAAGCTCATCTTGTTCCATGGGCAGGGACACTTCCCACTGGACCAGGTTGCTCCAGCCTGGCCTTGAACACTTCCAGGGGTGGGGCACCCTGCCCAGATGATTTGATGTTCTCTGTATTTTGTCTGGAAGGGGACTGATGTTGTCTCTTCTGGGCAGGCAGCATAGCCAACCAGATATTCCACCAAGTGATGTTTGATAAATGTCTTCACACCCTGACCAAATGCTGGCCCCAAGAGCTGAGGAAAAGGAAGAAGGCACACACTCAAAGCTCTCAGCCCAACGCCAGAGGGAACAGAAAGAAAGGGAAACCATGCAGGAATGACAAATCCAGTGTAAGATGTTTGTGCAATCTCTTCAGATACCAATCCCTATTAATAAGCAAATTGTTGGCAAGCTGTTTGTCTTTTCTGCCAATGTAGATGGAAGAGATGTTGGAGGACGAAGAGGATGGTGAGAATATTTACTTCTCAACAGAAGATCTTCTCCAAGTCCGCAACGCCATCTTCCTTCTTTTGAAAAACTTGCTCAGGCTTCTGCCCAAGTTCTCCCTAAAAGAAAAGCCTCAGTGCATGCAGAACTGCCTGCAGGTAAGAAAGATCCAGCTTGAGGAACCTCATGCCCCCTAACACAGACTTGGGGATGCAGAGCACTCCACATGGAGGGGTGGCAGCCCTGCCTTCTGTCACCTGGTCCCTGGTGGGAGTTAGGGAAACGTGGTAGCAGGAGCTCTGTGTCTGCCTCTCATGCTGAACACTTGCAGGTGTTTTGTTCATGGAACCACAAAGGTTTGGGTTGGAAGGGACCTTAAATCTCATCTTGTTCCACCCCCTGCCATGAGCAGGACACCTTCCACTATCCCAGCTTGCTCCAAGCCCTGTCCAACCTGGCCTTGGACACTTCAGGGATCCAGGGGCAGCCACCACTTGTTGCTGCGAGGAGCTTCTGGGCTTTGGGCTCTGCTTTGGTTCTGCTTCAAGGGAGGTGTTTGGAAGTGGAACCCAGTGGTGTGACCCCAGACATGCCAGAGCCCTGCACAGCCTCCCCCTGGGGACTGAGCTCAGCCTGGCTCTCTTCCCTTGCAGGTCTTTGTTGAGATGACCAGCTTTGAGCCCGTGCTCCACGAGTTCCAGTTTTCAGCATCCATGTAAGCAGATAATTCATAATAATTCTTAATGTTTATATGATGCTTTGAACAAGTAAAGCCCTCAGTTCTTGTCTTATTGTCGTGTTTATATAAAAATGAAAGTGATAAATTCTGTCAATAAGGATGGTTGGAATATGTTCTACATGCTAACAGCAAACAGCATCTTGTGAATATTGAATGTTTGGCAGTCAATGAGCTCTTTTAATAGTCACAGTTACTCTGATGAGAAGTGGGGACATCTCTTTGCCTTCTTTCCTTAGGGATGTTGATAAAGCCAAGTACATTCCTGAGCTGGCCTATTATGGACTTCACTTACTGTGTTCCCCTCTGCATGGCACAGAAGATCAGGTACAAGTTAAACAGACTCTTTAACATCCTCACAGCAGCATGGAAAGGGGGTGGTTGCTTCTTTCCTCCTCCACATGTCATTTTTGCTTGTATGGTTTTGACTTTTCACTTCAGTTTCCCTCTTCCTGCCATCTTTGCTGGGTCAGACCAAAGATGTTTTTTTTCCCACCCCAGTCCTTATTCCCTTTGGCTTCTTTGCTGCTGCACTTGTGTGCAGTGAATTCCGTGCTCTGCTGACTCTTATGGCAAATGAATTGAAAACAAAGGAGAGCTGCAGTGGCAGCTGAACCAGGGTCTCTGAACCTTAAAGAAGAGAATTCCAGGTGGCTGCCTTTGCCTGGAATGTTGTGATTCCCTGCTAGATGGAGCTGCAGCACCGCCTGGCAGCGTGTGAGGGCTTGGGCTGTGCCGTGCTCTGTGCACTCACTGAGGCTGAGCAGGGCTGCTTCTTGTTCAGGGAACGCTCTGTGATCGTGGAGCAGCCAGTTCTGCCAGAAACTTTCCATCTTTATTTGTTTAAATTGGCATCTCCCACTTTACCTGAGTGCTGCTGCTCTGCACGGGGCTGCTGAGGGTTGGGTGTGCCTGAGCTGTCTGTGAGTCTGTGTGAGCCCCCTGGGCTGGTTCTGAGCCTGCAGGCTGGGAATCAGCAGCTGTCTAGTCAGGAGAGTCTGGAGTACACACTAACCTGGTTATTCTGGAGTGCCAGCCCAGCTGCAGCAGCCCTAGGCCTGTGTGTTTCTGCCTCCTTGGTTCTCAGTGCAGCATGAGATTTTTGGAGCTGTTGATATTGGTGGTGACAGGAAGGTGTAGTCACTCCCCTTCCCAGTCCTGCCTCATCTTCCCTGCCTCTGCTGCTTGCTCAGGGAATGTCAGGATCATGAGGCAAGCTGTGGTCCCAAAAACATGGCAAGAGAGGCAACTCCAAGAGTTCAAGTGCACATGGTGATGCAGAACATGCTTTTAGCCTAAGACATCTCCTGTGCAAAACCCAGTGAGTTTCCTCAAATTCCAAATGTTTCTGGCAAAAAAAAGTCCACAGGGGACTCTGGAGAGGGGGGACTTTGCCCTCTTTGGAGAGCAGCTGTTAATGCTTTCAGAAAGCCTTTCTGAGACCTTGCTGAACTTCATGAGAACATCACAGCCAGGAAATAGGATGTGTGTGTTTAGAAAGTGTCCTCTTGGAAGTTCTCTGCTAGGAGTCATGCTTTAACAGGTGGTGTAGTTTGGTTCTGAGCTCAATTCAGAATTATTTCATGACCCCGGAGTGGTTCCTTTATCCAAGGAAAAGAGGCTGCCAATAACCTCTTCTTTCCAGACCCTTCGGTGTGTGTTCCAGCGGCTCCTCAATGTCATTCTGATGCTGGAGAGCAGCGGGGGCTCCAGGCGTGAGGCCCTTCCCATCACCTCAGCTGTGACCAGCGCCAGGAACCAGGCTGTGAAATTCATCAGGTGAATTCAGAGCTCTGAGCTGGGCTGCTCCTTTCTTCTGGCACGCCTTTGCTTTGCTGTTGAGGTGATAAAGGGATGAGACAAACTGGCACTGGCTTTGAAGTTGTTTGTGCAAATGAGGCTTAATTAAAATGTCTGGAATGGGAATTTACTGAGCTCGCTGGCAGAGGGGGAAGAAGGTGCTGTGGAAAGGACCCATTTTCTGTATTTTGCTTTGTGTCAGTTTTTCAGGTCTTGTGTTTTACTAGAGAGAATTGTGAAGGAAATGAAAGATTAACATGGAGCTCATTCCTCCACAGTTCTTTGCTCTCTCCTGCTTAATGATGTGTTTTGCCTATGTTTATTCCCCCTGTTGGGGATCCATGTTGTTGGAAGTGTAGTTTGTGCAGAGATCCCCAGACAACATATGAAAGTAGATGGAGAACAAAGAAGCTTTTCATGTTACCTTTCTAAATGTTAGAAAAGTATGGGAAGAAATAATTTTGTGCATGCCAAGCCAGGTTAATGTGGAAAGTAAGGATGAGCATATCCTGCTGCACTCATGATTCCAGCATCATGGCCAGGTTTTCTGACTTGAATTTCAAATGCATTCCAAAAGGAATGGATTTTTTTTCTTGATTTTTCCTCTGTTATAAACCAGCTTTGTTAAAATCTGCTTCTTTCTCCCTCTCCTGTGTAGTTCTGTGGTAGATGAGCTGAAAGAAGCTGTTTATCCTGTTCTGAGAATATTGCTCCAACATCTCTGTACCAAGGTATGCTGCACTCTGTACTCTGCCACTTCTGCAGCTGGAGAACTCATGTGGATATGTTGGAATATCATCAGTAGTTTAGGAAATCTGTTTTCACAATCTTTTGTAAGGAATGAAAACGTGTGATGGTGAGGTAGTGACTGAGGAAGCTGTGACGATTCTCCCAGCTATTGTTGAATGTGAACATATCAGCTCATTAGATAAAAAAAATACTTCTCTTAAGCCCTGAAATGCCTTTCTGGCATGCAGAGCAGAGCAGTGAAGTCTCACAGGGTGCCTGCCCTCCTCTTTCAGGTGCCAGACAAGGCTGAGTATCGCTCCTCTGCTGCCCAGGCCCTGGTGACCCTGCTGGACAAACTCCCTTGTGCAGAGTTCGCTGAATTCATCGCTTGGCTTTATAAATACTCGCTCACCAAAGTAAGTGCATCTCCTTGATGTTTGGGAGATGAAGGGTTCAATCTCAGCACTGAACGGCTCTGCCACTGCTGGTACCCAGAGGCAAGCAAACTCCGTGTTCGCTTCCATTAACAGAGCACCCTGTGTGCTTTTTCTTCCTGCAGGTTTCCTACAGAGTGTTTGCTCTTGATGTAGCCCTGGCTTTGTTGGAGCTGCCAGAGAGGAGCCCAGGCAGCTCCTTGTCCCTGGATCGTTGGGTTTTCCTGAAGCACAAGTTTTTGGTGCAGGTCATGGTGTTTGGCCGGTGCTCAGACAAAGCCCCCGTGGTCCGGAGCAAAGCTCTCAGCAGCTTTGCCCATTGTCTCGAAATGAAAGGTGCTGCTACCTTGGACAGCATTCAGGACTTGCTACGGAGCTGTGAGTATCATGGGCACGTGAGGTAATGAAAATCATTCTTGAACTTTTGAGGGGATGATTGCTGGGAGGTAGGAGTTGTCAGGAGCTTAAAAAGTGGCACGCAGAGCCCTTACGTATTGTGTCATAATGAGCAGTAATTCATGAACCTTGTCACTTGTGAAGCCTTATATTTGGAAGGGATTTATTCTCATGTATCAGTTCTAAAGAGATTCCTCTGCGAGGTCCCTTTGAAGGATGTTTACAGACAACCAAAATTGCTCATTGGGAGAGAAAAAAAAAAAAAGGCAATTCATTCTTGCCTGACAGCTGATTAAATCTTGAGTTGCCTTTTGCTTCTGCTAAGTTGTTCTGTTCGTGACTGGCATTCTGAGCTCCCTCAGGTGTGCTGGAGGCCAGATGGCATGATTCAGAGCCTGCACACGGCATCCCACAGTTAGATTGCTCGCCCGAAAGAAATTTGGAATGACAGAATATCCAGAGTTAAAATTCTTCATCTGATTTCTTTTTTTTATTTCTCCTTTTTTGGCAGCCTCTGTCCACCCAGTGTTGGAAGCAAACACAAACACTGCAAGCGTGACAGTCAGTGCAGAAGGTATAGAGTCATTCTTTTCCAGTAAGTCTCAGGCTTTTGTTGGCATGCCATTTCCTAAAAACACATCTGTTAAACCTAGGGCATGCAAGAGGCTCTCTGTTTAACCTAGAACCATCTTCTTGCCAGGTGAATGTATGCCTTTATTATTCTTCAGCTTTTATCTTTTCTTTCAGCTGTGTCCAACCATCCACTGAAGACCTTACCAACTTTCAAAAGTATCGAGCTGACAGACAGCAGTGACACTGCTGGGCCTGATGGTATGTCAGAATTAAAGCAGCCTTTTCTGATAACCATTCAAAGCCTTAATTGAAATCAGACTTTCTGAAGTGTATTCATTGTCCATCTCTCAAAGGAACTGGAGAAAGCTGTTACAAAACACTTAGGGGTGATGAAGGGGGTGGAATTGCCAGCCATAAAAAAATACTATTTCCCCTCAAGTCTGAAAAATACATTTAATCCTGAAACGTTGATGTCTGTTGCTCCTAATGTGGTGGCAGCACTTGTTGAAAAGCAGGTAATTTATTCTTCCCCAAAAAAGGATGGTAATTGATGTGGGATAAAACACTTGTAGCTCCATGAATTTCAGGGTAATTAAATCTCTTGCTCCAGTGCACAAAGAACTGATACATTTTGCTGTGGAAAGCACAGCACCTTTGAGTAGCAGCATTCTGTAGGCCAGGATCTGTTTCTCTGCAGCATCAGGCTGAAAGCTGAAAGCAGAGTGTCACATGAAATGTCCTGATGCAGCATGGCAAGCTGCCTCTAATTTGTTGAAAGCATGAAATCACCGTGCAAACTTGGCTTTTGTGGCCTGGATGTTCCTCCTTTAAACCCCTCCTTTTCTTTCCCTCTTGTGTGGAAAAGCTTTTCTTGCTAACCTTTCAGCCCCTGCCAGGATCTGCACTCTGAATTCTTGCTGTTCACCTCCTCTGAACTGCTGACAGTTCAATTCTCTGCTTGCTTCACATCCTGCAGTGGTGCCTTTTGTTCCACGCTGCTCCTCGTCTGGGATCTCCCTCCCTATCTCCAGGAGCCAGGCTCCAATCTCCCCCCACTGAAAGCTCCCTTTCTCAAACACACTCTCCTGATAAATTTCCTTAATCTGCTCCCTCAGATAGAAAAGTCCTCCAGGCCACTCAAGGTATTGTGTGTTCCCTGTTTAGTTGCAGGCTCCTCGTGCCAGAGGATGCCTGGGTTTGTCTCTGATACCCAGCTGAGCACACACTTGGCACTTGGCAAAACAAATTAAGAAAAGGCTGGAATGAAAAAAGACTGTCTGGAGCTCCAGAGGATGCTGGAATCCAGGGCTCTCTGAGGCAGTCAGGGTGCATTAGCAGAGCTGTCTGGCACATGCCTGTGCTTGGCTTATGCCTGTGCTAATTTTGCACTCCTCTGAAGACCAAACAGCTCTTTTTTTTTAAAAGAAAATAAAGAAATCTCAGCCTGGGGTAGTCTGAACATGCTCAGTGCTCAAGGGCAGAGATAAGAAGGGTGGAGATAATCTGCAAGGTGAGGTGTGCATTGCAGAATTCCCTCTGCCCACCAGCATCAAGCATTCCCTTCCCTTGGGAGTTCTCAGCCATTTAGAACTTGGGATCTTTGGTTGTTTCACTGTTTGGTTTCTTTCCCCCCTCTTTTCTACATCAGAAAAATCAATGGCAAAGTGTGATTATTTGGTCACCTTCACAAGACTGGGCTATTTTAGTAGCAAAATCTTGCAGTGGAAAGGTTCTGTGCTCTTCCTGTGCAGCTGCTCTTGGGAGGAAGATGGGACTGCACTTAGCTGTCCATTAAGAAAGTCCAGATCAAAGTCCCTTTGCTTCCTTTTGATAAAAAATGTATTTTTAAGCTAGTTTTGCTTAGTTCCCTGTGACTAATCCTATTTTTTAATGGCAACAGGATGGATGTCCATGTGAATCTCTAAGTAACAGATCTCCAAATTTGGCATATCTTTGGGAAATCTGACTTAATGCTGGGAGAAATCTAACAAACAGCAATAAATAGAAACATTAAAAACCATGGTAAAATACTTGAAGTCCTTATGGCCAGTTAATAGCCCAATGATTCAAAATGTGAGAAATAATTGATCTGTGTGTTCAGTTGTGTGTCATTTATTAACTTATTGCCTGGTTGATTTATTTTTTTCCTGCCAACATGCAGAAATAAGTATGAATATGGCTGTGCAGGGTAACATTTGAGCCCTAACTTGACATCCAGGAAGAGAGATGTGCTCTGGTTTCCTTGTAGACTCTGAGGTGGTTCTTTGCAGCTGCCATTCTGCAGCCTGGAGGAGTTAATAAATGGAGTCCTTTCCCCTCTGTAACACACAGCAGTTCATACATTAATGCTTGATGCTGTTGCAGCTCTGAGGCAAAACTCCCAGGAGGTTGTGGGTGTTGTGAGCTCTGCAGAACCTCTCCTGGCTCTGTGTCTGAGCTCTGCCCACAGGTACCAGGGTTACCTGAGCCACAGGTGCCTGACTCACCTGATGAGCTCTCAGACCCTGAAGGTAGCCTGACATCTTTTGTGTAGGCAAATAAAGAGATCAGAAGTTAGATTCACTTGTTTTGTTGTTTTTTGTTTTTTTTTTTCCTTTAAGGTGTCTCAAGTAATGTGTTCCATCATTTTCTTTTGTGATATATTAAGATGTGTTTTCAAATGAAAGAAGTGGGGAAATTGTTTGGGTTTGTTTTTCCTTCTGGCTTCTACCTTGTTCTGGATTGTTCTGGGGTGATTTTAATTGTGCTTTGCTCAGTCCTTCTGAAAGTTTTGGGGAACCATTTGAGTTTGTTTTTGCAGTGAGTTTGTGCTGCTTTAGGGTGGGCAGGCCCTGGCACAGGGTGCCCAGAGCAGCTGTGGCTGCCCCTGGATCCCTGGCAGTGTCCCAGGCCAGGTTGGATGGGGCTTGGAGCACCCTGGCCCATGGAAGGTGTCCCTGCCATGACAGAGGTGGAACAAGATGGGCTTTAAGGTCCCTTCCACCCAAACCATCCTGGGATTGTGTGGTTCCAACTGCTGCTGTGGGTGATTCCTTCTTTGTGGAGGTAATTCCTTTTTATCCTTGTTTTGGACAGGAAAAGAAGTCATGGCCATGCTGAGAGCGAGAGCTGGAGATGAGAAAACCAACGTGAGAAAATCTGCTCTGCAGGTAGGGTGGGGTTTGCATCCTTCCCTGCTCTCAGTGATTACCCAAAATTGTTAAATAATTAATTAGGCCACAGCTTTGCTGCAAACTCTGTCACTTTGCCCACTTGTAGCTTCCTGCTCTCCCTGCAGAGTGCCTTAAAGGCATTAAAGATCTTGTTTACTAGCTCCTGATAAGTAAATAATGCAGGCATAATGATGGAAATTTCTCTAGTACCCTTGCTGGCATTCTGTTATTCCGTCATTTGTAAGGAGAGGCTCTTGTCAAATGTCAATAGGCATTTCAATTAAGAGACTTCCTCATAAACTGAAGCATATTAGCTGCTTAGTTTGTTTTGACCTTGTTAGCAAAGGGATTAGGTTATATCCAGCCTCTTTTTGAGCTCTGTGTTCCTTTCCTTGCTGCTCATTTCTTTAATGAAGTCATTAGCTTTTAAAGAGAGATGCTTCAATGGAAATTTCCTTGTTTTAAAAAAGAGGTGTCTGCTGCTGACTGCCTTCCTCTGTTAGTCCTCTTCACCCCAGCTCTTCCCCCTCAATTCACACACTGATTTAGCTTCCTGGTTAGGGCTTTGCAAGTTATGTTTTAATTCTTTCTGATTAAGAATAAAAATAAATCCCTCTTCCTTATTGCCACGTAAAAGCTGTAGCTCCTACAAGAGTCACGTTACTTTCAAGGGGAAATTGTGACATTCTCCCTCTCCAGCTGCTGTTCCAGAGCAGGAATGACTGGAATGATGCTTTCTGTTTCATTTTACATCTCTGGTTGTGCCCAGCACTCATGAATCACTAACGTGCCGCTGCGCTCTGGCCGCGATAAATCCCTGGCTGACGTTGGCGGGGGGTAAATTGTATTTTTGCTTTGCCACCCGGCGCCTCTGGCGTGGATTCCTGACGGAGCTGTGCTGCTGTTTGCCTGGCAGGTGTTTGTGAGCATCCTGAAGCACGGGCTGGTGCCCTGCACGGGCGAGGACCTGGGCGTGCTGCGGGAGCGCTGCCGGGACCCCGCGGTGTCGGTGCGGAAGCAGGCGCTGCTCTCCCTCACCGAGCTGCTCCTGGTGAGGCCATGCCTTGGAGGGGCTCCCCACAGCAGGGGCTGGGCAAGATCAAGAGAATAAAAGTGGGTTTTTATTCAAGGCCTTTGTCAGACACCCCTTGGGCAGTCAAAGCCTCCCAGAGGCTGCACCCAGGATGGACGGTGGTCACGAGTTTTTCGCACAATTAAAAGTTTGGTCCATTTGCATATCAGGGGTTAATTCTCCAATTACAGCTTCAGGTAATGAAGTCACATTCCCCCAGTTTGCTCTCCCCGCAATTCACTTTTGTTTTTACTTTTTGGGCCCTGAGACAGCGAGGTGTCCTTGAGTTCCAGCCCTAGAGGGATTGTTTTGTCTGAATAAAATGGGAGGACAGAGCTGGCACTGCCTATGGAGTTTGGAGTTACACACTAAAGCACTACAGGACTGGAAAAATACAAAAGCTAAAATCCTAAGGCATCAAGGGGAATGGGAATTCTGCCACACCTGGGAATGGGGAGAGCAGGAGGGGCCTCACCAATCAGTTATTCCCTCTGGGAGTTGCATTTTGTGACTCTGCTCTAATTCTTTTCATTACCTTTTGACTCGGAAGTCATGACTCACTCTGATACCTACTTGTGATTTATGCAGAGTACTTCCAACTGTTGGAAACACTGATTTTTCTGGCTGTTGATATATGTGTCATGAAGAAAATGTTTATGTTGCTGGCCTTCTCAAGTTAAAAAAAACCCTGAATCACTTTCAGATGTAATGTGTGGATGATAGCATGCTATATTTTTCTTTCTTTTCTATTTATTCACAAAGGGTTTGTAACTCAGGCTTGGAGCACAGGGTTTATATTAAGCAAAGCTCCTTTTTTTTTTAGTGCTAAATCATCTGCTGTACAGCCTTATTGCAAGCCTGTTATAATTCTTTATAGAGTCTCAAAACAAAGTGTTGCAGTACTTTAGCAGAAACACCAGGTATTTATCATAGAGATGATTAAAGACCTTGTGATGCTGAGTTTCCCTGTCCCACCTGCTGCCACACGGCTAGGCTTGATTAAAATTCAAGTTTCAAAGTTCCTGGCTGAACCTGGAGGCCTTTGCTGGTCTTACGTGTGCATTTGGGATCCCCTAATGATTTACAAATGTGTTTCTCAGTCTCAGCACAGCAATGTCCTGGTGCAGAAGGCCTGGTTGAACGGAGTGGTGCCCGTGGTGATGGATGGAGAAAGCTCTGTCCAGGAAAAGGCCTTGGATTGCCTTGATCAGCTCTTGCTGCAGCACATAAAACCTTACAGTAAATCCAGGAGGGATGATGGGAGGCAGGTGCTGGCGTGGGATCTGCTCTCCCTGTTGTCTTCAGAAAGCCAGGAGCTGAGGTAAGTGCATCTTTCTGTTCCCTGCCTATGTTAACATTCAGGGATAAAACACGGAGGGTTGTTTGGGTTTTTTTTTCACTTTTAATCGCATTAGAGTACACAACTTTTCCTTTACAGAAGGAAATTGACTGGAGGACTAAGATAAGAGCCTGAGTTTGTGCTCTCATTCCCTGTGTGGCCACAGACTGTGAGATACCACAGCTCACACACTCACTGTTAAAATGCACGTGCTGTCTGCTGTGCAAGGACAGGAAGCCAAATTTTTCTCAGGGATTTCTTTAAAGCTGCTTAAATTCCCTGCTTGAAACCCTCAGTGTAATTCTGGAGATGGAAGCTACCACGTTGAGGTGCTTGTGCTGCCCTGCCAGCTCCCAGGACAGGGCTGTTGAGCAGGGACAAGAAGAGCTCAGCTCTGCTTTGTGTCAGGGGTTTTCACCTGCTGCTCCTGTTACCTGTGTTCTCTCCCTGGACTGAAATGCTCATTGTTACATCTCGTGCTGGATGCACTGACAGCACATGAATATTTAAGTCAAATGGAGGTGTTCCTCTGACAGAAGTGAGAGAGGATATATAAAGCAAGAACATCACCTTGTATTAATTCTTGTGTACAATATGTTACTTGTCTTGTGACAAATCGAATTATCCTGCCTGCCTCAGAACGCCGTGGGAAGGAGAGGGAGAAATGGGATGACACACAGCATGACAAGGACACAACATTGATTAAAGACAGCTGTATGTTTATTAGTCAACAGGGCATAATGGCTCAGAAATAGCAGATGAGGCACTGGTGGTGCTGCCGTGCCAGGGTGGGGAGCTGTCACTGTTCTAACTCGGGCCATTTTGTAACAGGGTTTGCACATTCCTGGCACCTTCTGCCTCCTGACCCTGCAGGACCTTGCAGCTTGAGAAATCTCACAGCTCTACCAACGTGGAGTAGATAATTAGGGTTGTGCAGGAGAATGAGCAGGCTGGGATGCCTGTGGTGCCTGACATGACTCTGCTGACCTTTTACCCCTGGGAGTCCTCAAGGCCAGGCTGGATGGGGCTCTGAGCACCCCAGTGTAGTGGAAGGTGTTCTTACCCATGGCAGGGGTGGAATGAGATGATCTTCAGGGTCCCTTCCAGTTTAGGCCATTCTATGACTCTGTTAAATAACAACTGCTGGAAAGTCTTGGTTACAAATTGCTGATGTTATAATTTCCTGATGTGTCAGGGGACCAGTTGGACCTTCTGTCTTCCTGCCCCACATCACAGCATCCATGTAGGGATGCCAGGTCTGTAGTGAAAATGTGTCTAAATGTGGGAATTTTCAGTGTGAATTGTGGGAATGCCAGGCAATAGCTCTGTTGTGTTGGATTTTCCTAGATTTTATTGGCCGTTTTCTTTATTCCTCTCTAAACTTTCCTTTCCTCCCTGCAGCCGTTACCTGAGCAAAGCCTTCCTTATGTGGTCCAAGCAGAACAAGTTCACCTCCACTTTCATCAGCAATGTCATGTCTCATGTGGAGACAGAGCATTCCAGGGCAGCTTGGATGCTGCTCTCCAAGGTGGCGGGTTCTTCCCCCAAGCTGAATTATTCCAAGATCATTGATTCCTGGGACAGTGTCAGCAGGTCAGTGTGTGTGCTTTGACCTCCATTCTGCCAGGGAGCCCTTAGTGCCCTTCCACAGATTGCCTCTTAGCTGCTTAAATCCCAGGTTTTTTCTCCAAACTGTGAGTCCTGCAGCTGGAAATCCAGCAAAGGCCTCGAGATCTGTGCAGTAACCAACCCTTTCCTCAAGCTCTCTGAGTTTTCATTGGCATTGACAGGTCTGCCTTCATAATGCATGTCCCAGAGGAGAGGGATTGCTCAGCTGTGCTTTGGTGGAGTGCCTCAGAGTTCACTGTTGGTTTTGCAGGCAGCAGAACACGAGCAGTGACACCGTGGGACACGTCCTGTGTGTCATCGGGCACGTGGCAAAGCACCTCCCCAAGAGCAGCTGTGAGGGGCTGAAAGGTGAGTGGCCCTGGCCACCTGCAGAGGTTTTTGTGCCTCCATAAACACCTGAAAAGCTCGGAAAGTGCTGTTTTTTTGTGTGATCTCATCCCCAGAGAACATCCAGAGCTGGCTGAAGGCGTCTCAGTGTCCCCTGGAGGTGATCAGCCCAGCTGTGGAGACCCTGCAGAGGCTCTGCCAGGCCTCTGCAGCTGCACCAGAGGAGGCACAGGTGGGACTTAAAAATACACCTTTTAAAATAGTCTGCTCCCCACTCAGGGGGTGTCTGCTGCTGTCTCCAGGCTGTGGGATGCTGAGTTCTAAAAAAGGGGCTCTGTCTCCAGCAGCTCGAGCTGCTCTGCTCAGCTCTGACTCTTTGCTGCACTTGAGCTGGAGAACATCCCGTGGCTAAGCCTGGGCTTGGATGAAATCTTCTGCCTTCAAATGTATTCCCACACACACCTCTGAAATACCTTGCATTTGTCTTCTGCCCAAGCTTGCAGAATTTCTAAAGGAAATTTCCTAAAGCAAGCCTGTTGCTGTGCTTGGTCCAATTTGAAGCCACAGATTTATGCTGTAATCTCTGATTATTCTCCATCAGAGCTGCTGGAAATACACATATTTCCTAGACCTCTTCCTGGAGACCAAACAGGGAGTTAATAACTTGCTCATAACTTTTTTCTGTCTCCATTTGTTTTATGCCATGGCTCTGTTTTGCTCCCATAGTGGGAGGTTAGACCTTATTTTGTTGGTAAAATAAAGATCTCAGCCTGGACACAAATGCAAAGAAGCTAAAATTGATGCAGGTCTCTGTCCCTAATGATTTCTCTTCGTGTCTGTTTTATATTTCTCTTTCAGTATAGATGACAGCTATTTCATAATAAGCATCCCAATCAAGTTTAGTAAATAATGGGCAAAACTGAACCCTCTGTGCTTCAGAAGCCAGGGTGGGGTGATGGTTTCTGGGTTTTTAAACTGGCAATCAGAAAACCCTCCCCTGTAGGTACAGCCACCTCAGAATGTCGACTTAAAATGAAATCCAGATGTTCCCATAGTTGGTCATTTCATCAAATCTAACAACTGTCATTTATAGATGCATTTGATTATTAAAATTACCACTTTTAGATGGTGAAAAACCAGAAATGATGCTTTATATTCACCACAGTGTAGTAGATAATCATCTTTTCCTGTGTTTCCCCTCCACTCTTTGGAATTCATATCATGATTTCTTTGTTAATGGAGCTGCTTTTTTCAAGCAACATCTAAAAATTCCCACAGACACCTCCAATGTGTTGGGTGCACATGAAACAGTCGCCTAAATCCTTTTTGTTTAAGTCTGTGTGATTTCTATAATGAAGTAAACTTGGGCCTGTGGATCATTAAAAGCCAAATTTTCCAAGGTGTTTTGACACTTGCACACATCCTTTGATGTGCAGGGAGAATTTTAAAGCTCTAAGGCACTGCCAGATTGATTTTAATGGGATCCAGATTATTAAAAGCATATAAAGACTTTGATATTAGGGGTTCATGTGTGGACAGATATTACAGCTAATTTTTGTTTAATTAATAAAGTGTTGAATTAATTTTGTTTAATTACGGAACAGGAGCTGCTCAACCAGGTGTGTGGAGATTTGGTATCCACCTGTGAGAGCTACATCTCCAATATAGTCCTCAAAGAGGATGGAGCAGGCCAGCTGCAGGAAGATCTCTTGGTAAGTTTGGGGATTATTATTTTAAATAATCCCCTTATGGATTATTTAAAGGGTGGAGGTGTGCTTGGAGCTGGTGTTCCTCAAAATCCATGCCAAGAACTGGGATAATGGGAATGTGCATGGCCTGTGTGTGTGATGAATTCTTGTATTTAAGGGCCTGGGAGCCCTTTTACACACCAGCAGTTGCTTTAAGGATATGGCACCCCATGTATTTTTAATATATGACGTGTTTTTTTCTCCTTGCTTTTCCACTCAAACTTCTCAGATGAGCTGAGAGCTCATCATTTGGGAGAGAGCTCTGTAAAATGCCTGGAATGCTTTGAGGAGTATTTCAGTCTCATTAGATGTGGGGGGTGCTGGAGCATATTAAACACACCCACCAAGGATTTCTGTTCCAAAGCCTCCCCTTCTGTTCTCCAGCCACTGCCTTGAAAGGACTGAGGGAATTTTGAGTTGTTTTTGGAGAAGAACAGACTCCTGCTGGCTTAATTTGCAGCTCAGGCACTGCCTTTTGACTGCAGTGCTGCTTTCTCTCTGCAGGTGAGACACCTCTTCCTCCTGGGCGAGGCTGCCCAGCTGTGCCCAGCCAAGGTGGACAAACACATCTTCCTCCTGGTTCAGTCCATCCTGGCCTCTTCTGGCAGCAAGGACCAACGTGAGCCACTCTCCTGATGCCTTTAGCTTTGCATTTACAGGCACCCCTGCGTGCCCAGGCCGTGTTTCCACCCCTGACCTGTTCTTTTGCAGTGTCTACTTCCACAGACAGTGAGGAAATGCCCAGTTCCCAGCTGCTGTCCCAGTTCAGAGGCTTAGTCTTCCCTCCTGTGGTCAGGGCTCACGCACTCACCACTTTAGGTAAGTGCCAGCCTGCCCTAAAAATGGGCCTTTGTGTGTCTCAGCCTTTCTGGTGAGGTTCTGCCCAGAATCCTGGAGAAAAGGAGGCTCTGGAGGGACCTTGTCACTCTGCCAGTCCCTGGCAGGAGGGAGGAACCAGGGAACAAGGGACAGGACAAGAGGAAATGGCCTCCAGCTGTGCCAGGGGAGGGTCAGATGGGACATGAGGAATTTCTCCATGGAAAGGGTTGTTAAACATTGGAAGGGGCTGCTCAGGGAGGTTTGGAATCCCCATCCCTGGAGGTGTCCAAGGAAGTCTTGGTTGTGGCACTCAGAGCTCTGAGCTGGGGGACAAAGCAGGGATCAGTCACAGGCTGGACTCAGTGATCCCAGAGGTCTTTTCCAACCTGAATAATTCCATGTGAAGCTCTGGCAGTTGTGACAGAGAGCCCCAGTGCTCTGTTTGCATTAGCCCAGCTCGGAGCTTTTAGCAATGCAAATATCCATGGAAACAAAGTTGGGCAAACCATCAGAGCCCTGCCAGCTCTGCTTCTCCAGCTGGTTAATGCATTAATGGTGATCACTAATTAGCACTGTCCCTCAGAGCTGTGCTGTCCTCGTACTCAAAGTTGGGTGCTGAAGGATCATCTCACTTGAAGATGCTCCGGAGAGGGTGAAGAAAACTTGAGCAGAATGACTGCACTCAAATATTTGTTCTCCTCAATGTGAATGAAGTGCTGCTTTCAGAGGAGCCTGGCCACCTGCATTCCCAGGATTCTGAGGAATACCAGGTCAAAGTTCTGGGTTAGATACTTCCATGGTTAGGAACAAGTTTCTTTTGCAGATAGGCAGCATTATTCTCCCCTTAATTGCTTTGGAAAGTTGAATACTTTTGTGCAGAGCTTGGGAACGGGGAGAAGTGATGTTAGAACTATTGCAGGCTATTTTATTTTAGGTTGGTTCAGTGATGCTCTCAGAGGTGGGTGTCTCCCTGCTATGCCTATGACAGCTGGGGCTGTTCTTTTTAGCTGCTTTGAATAATACCCTGTACACAGAAATAGTTTGCTGTGAAGGAGGGAATTTGGCATAGAGACCCACTCCATAGGTCTAAGGGGAGTTTGGAAGAACTTGAAGTACCATCTCCCTGAGAGATCGTGCAGATTGCTCATCAAGTTCCAGCATGAGTTTTTTGTTTATTCCCTTGTTTACTTCCTGATTCCTTCCCTGGCTCGTTTTGGAGGCAGCGAGCTGGGCTGTGCTGCTTGGGAAGGAGAATTTACTCCCAGCTCTGCTGCTCTGGTGGTGCCTTGGAGTGGCTCCCTAGAACAGGGGCTAGACAAGATTAAGAGAATAAAGTGGGTTTTTATTCAAGGCCTTTATCAGACACCCCTTGGGCAGTCAAAGCCTCCCAGAGGCTGCACCCAGGATGGATGATGGCCACGAGTTTTTTCAGACAGAAATAAGTTTGGTTTATTTGCATATCAGGGGTTAATTCTCCAATTACAGCTTCAGGTAATGAAGTCATTTACCCCCAGTTTGCTCCTCCCCAGTTCACTTTTGTTTATACTTTTTGAGGCCTGAGACTGTAAGGTGTCCTTGGGTTCCAGGCCCTGAGGAATTGTTTGGTCTGACCAAAGTGTGGAGCGTTAACTCCATTTTATATGGACCTCAGAGCTATGCACTACTGCAGTACATGTGCTGGTTTAAAACAAACCAATTATAACCAAGTCATAACTACAATTTAATAGGAAAATTAAACTAAAATGCAGTAGTGCAAAAACACTGGCAGAGTCAGAATACAGGCTGAGACCCTGTTGGTCAGGGTGTTGGTAACAGTCTGATTCGGTGGTGGCTGCAGTCCTTGGAGGGACAGATGATTCTGGTGAAGCAGAGATCCCGTGGAAGGGTGGCGGTTTCCTCTGCAGGTCCAGGGGTGGTGTAGATGGATCTGGTTTTCCTCTGGGAATCCAGTGGGAAAGGCTGCCTGTGGTGTTCCAAATCTCAGATTATATCCAGGTAGGAATGCTTGGCTCCTCCCCCTGGGTGGAGCATCTCACAGTGGGATGATGTAATTTTGAGAGTCATTAAGCATTATATAAGTATCTTATTATATATAATTTTCAATATATATATAATATATATAAACTATATATAATATGATATATATTTATATATTATATACTTATATTTATAATTGAGATAACTATATTCTATGTAATATGTAACTTATATATGATA